>ML675617.1:31355741-31802728 GCA_007922155.1 Mesoclemmys tuberculata
GGGTCGGGAAGGAATTTTCCTCCGGGGCAGATTGGCAGGGGCCCCAGCGGTTTTTCGCCTTCCTCTGCAGCATGGGACATGCGTCGCTTGCTGGTGTATTCCCTGCAGCTTGAGGTCTTCAAGTCTCACTTTTGAGGATTTCAATAACTCAGTCATGGGTTCGGGGTTGTTATAAATATGTATGGGTAGGGTTTTGTGGCCTGCCTTGTGCAGGAGGTCAGACTAGATGATCATATTGGTCCCTTCTGACCTATGTTTCTATGTTTCTATGTAGTGTGAACTGCCACAGCTACTTTGACATCAGTAGAGCTACACCGATTTTCACCAGCTGATACTCTGACTATAAGTACAAGGAAGTAAGATCAATGAGACAGGAACAGTCTGTTTCTTCTGTGTGTATAGTGTCTAGCACAATGAGGTCCTAGTTGCTGATCGGGGCTCTTTTGGCACAATAAAACATAAAATAATAAAGAGATGGGTGAAGAATGTTGTGGGAAACTTTCCCTTTTGCAAAAGCCTGATAGAATTTAATAGGGATAAAACCAATACAACTTGCACTAGAAACCTATAGAATTTAATCAAGAAAGATATCCTGTGGGCAAAATTTTAAAATCTTCCAATAGAATTCCATAGAATGTTTATACTGTCTGATTAAACCCTATAAACTGGAGAATATCTTTATATTAAAGTCCATGGGACTTTCCCATAAAGCATTAAATCTGTAGACTTCTGTAAAATTAAAATCAAATTAATATTTTTTGAAAAGATGATAGCATTCTGATGCACACTTTTACTTTTTCAAAAAAATCTTGTAGCACAAATGCAAAGATCCAGTGCCATTTCTCTATATTTGAATGCTCTTGCACAACCAATTGCATTAATGGAACTTGGTTCTTTCCTCCACCAATTTCCCACCAATCAGAGGAACAACATTGCTTCGGTTTCTAAGGAGGGTTCATTAAAAATGATGCAGAATGTGTTATTAGGTCTTCTTTTGGATCACTTTCAGCCCTTCTCTAGCAAAGGTGGAATAGACTTCTATTTTCCCCTCAAAGTCAAATGACAAGTGCAGTGATTAATGCATAGGAATGGATAACTGCACCAGTGGGAAAAATTACCCGAAGATATTATATTCTCCAAAGAATGTATCCATCAGATGGGATCCATTATAGGAATGTCCTGTAGAATTGTGCACAAAATAACTGTATAGGGTTTTTTTTTTTTAACTATTCCACAGAGTTAAATAGAAAACGGCTAGTTGGCTGATGTGCTAGGATCACTACCTAGCACACTGGCAAATACAATCGCGTTGCTTTGTAATTGCCCGATCTTTCTGTAGCCATCTTTTGTCTTATATTTAGGTCTTAGCTACATGGCAGGGTAATGCACACTAACGTGTTGTACATTAATTGGTCTGTGTAGCACCACTTTAACACAGCGATGTTTGAAAGAGTTGAAGTGCACTAGGGAACCTTTAGTGCATGTCAACAGCATCTACACGGATCAATTAATGGGTAGCACATTAGTACACTTTATAAATCACACCCCCATAGAACCTATTACCCCGCTGTGTAGACAAGCCCTTAGTGTCTAAGCTCATATGGTCAATGACCATCTTTTCTTCTGTCTTTGCACAGCACAATGGGGTCCTAGCCTACCATTGGGATGTGGCTGCAATACAAATAAATAATAGAAATGTGGAATTTAATAAGATTTTTAAAAATACCTATAGAAAGTATTTCATACCCCCTTAAACTATTGATTTTGTCCTAATTTCTATAGAATCCTAATAACATTCTATAAATTCCTATAAGATTCATTAATGTCCATAGGACTTCTCCATAAGGGATTAGTTTAATGAGTACAATTTTATAATTAACTGGTGATATAGTCTCAATTGAATAATTGCTCATGAAGGCTATGGGTACCTAAAAAGAATCACTTCATTTTTTTTTCAGATTTCTACCCAAATTTAACAAAGCCCTTTCAAATGCTGATATTTGACTTTTTTCCTCTTTTTAACAAGACTGCGGTGAGTTTCCTGACATGCTTCCGACTCTTCTAAGTGGCTTCCAGTCATGCATACAATAGTGGCACAAGTTAAATCTATACCTGTCATGGGACCTTGCAAAGCGACGACATCTGGGGCCCATTATTTCCCATGGAGATAATTGTCATGCGGACTGGATTGGGAGAGGGGGGCATTTGTGTTATTTGACATTAATATGTCAAAATCATAGTGATTCATGTGAGACATACCATGTCAGGTGTGGTTAGAAAGGTTATGATATGCTGAATAAGATGATAATATTTGTGTTCATGTGTAATATGTGTGGAGAAAGTTATGGAGATCTCTGATATACCTGTATTTCAAACTGTGCTGTAAAAGACACACCCCAGACAGAGAGGCCACAGGACAATAGCCCGCTTAATGGCCCATCAAGACCTTTACAGAAGCCAAAGGCTTAGGAAGAAACTAAAGGCACACCTGAAGAGTTACCAGGATTGGCCCATGTGACTATGGACTCCATTTTGGTTCCTGTAAAATTCCACAAGCCACATGGCGAGTAACAGAGGGTATATAAGATCAAATCACAGAAACCATTTTGTCTTTTGTCTGGTTCCTTGTTCCTGTCCAGCTGCGGACACACCTCTGGATCAACACACTTTGCAACTGAACTGAAGGACTTAGACCCATCCAGGTACTGGATGTATACCAGAGGAACTATACAACTCCACAATTGTTCTAGAAACCTGATGTATTTGGACTTTTGAATCATTTGTATGTATCTGATTGCTTTAAGCCTTTAACACATCTCTTATTTTTGTTTTTCTTTTATTAATAAACCTTTAGTTTTAGTTACTAAAGGATTGGCTGGCAGCGTGGTATTTCGGGTAAGTTCCAAACTTATAGAGAACTGGTACTGTGGCTGATCCTTTGGGATCAGAGGGAATCTTTTAGTAAAGAGCACAGAGTTTAAATGACTGGTCTCTTTACTGGACCTAGTGTCAGTTTGGGAGCTAGAGACTGCAATGCAGTAAAGGGGGCTGTGTGTATTTGCACAGTGGCTTCTTGATAACCTGTGTGGGGGAATCTGAAGCACTGTTTGTGGCTGGTTGGGAAGTCTGACTGCAGTGTCACCCACCAGTGCTGGGAGAATTTGCTCTCCTTTTACAGCCTGCCCTGACCCTGGCATTATCAGTGGGCTACCCTGGGCACGGACGGGTTACAATAATATCTTATGGTGATGTGACATGCGACAGATCAGAAGTTACATTCTGCCCCCGATGCATGTTTTCCTATTATCCTGTTCTACAGGGATGAATCCAGAGGTCAATAGGATATTGCTCAGCTCATTTTTAAGGTTATGTTACATTCCACACAGAACTATAAAGGATTCCATAGGGAGCTCTTTGAAAGGTGATTTTTTTTTAGAGGGGGGCAGCCTTTAAACATTTGCAGACTTTCAGTATGAGATCAGTGTTAGACATGAGTGAACCTCACAAGAATTGGAGGCTATGCTTGGTTAATCAGCCTAATCCAAAGTTTTGTTCAGTTACTTATGTGGCTCTTCCAAAGCCCACTGAATATGATAGAAGTTTTTTCCATTGAGTTTAATGGACTTTGGATCAGGCTATATCAGAATGGCTAGGTTTTGCATCCATTTTTCTGTAGCCCTGACTCGCTGTATTTCACACCTGTATTAACTCAGATTTTTCTCTTTTCCCTTAAACGCTTCCTTCCCTCTTTCCCAAGTCCCCAACCAGTTCTTCTTCCTTTCTGTCCATGTACAACTGACTGTCTGGCTGATCAGCTTGACCTGAACCCATTGACATAATTTCATTCTTTCCTAAGTTCCAGAGGGGTAGCCATGTTAGTCTGTTTTTAGAAAAACAGCGAGAGTCCTGTGGCACCTTAAAGACTAACAAATGTATTTGGGCATAAGCTTTCGTGGGTTTCTGCCCATGAAAGCTTATGCCCAAATAAATTTGTTAGTCTTTAAAGTGCCAGAGGACTCTCATTCCTTCCTAATGTTTTTTTCCCAAAAACCTTTACTTTCCCAAGGCTTGTGCATAGTGCACTGGGATTCTGAGTTGAGTCCTGATTGTATACACTTCCCACTATCCACCTCTCTCCCAACCTCATGACAATCTGTGCTTGGGACCATTGAGCCTGGATATCCTCACTCTGGTGTTTCCTCCTTCAGAAGGTTGTTGCTGTTTGTTATCTGCAGCTGGGAAGAAATTCAACACAGCCAGAGGACAGGGGAGAGAATGGCTTGTACATCAGTGAGTGATAACAGCTGTCCCACTACCTTCCCAGCAATACTCTAGATGTTGTGCCAAACATGGTTGCCTCATTAATGGTGGCCTGATTTACAGAAGTAATGAGATTGAAAGCTAATTGAAATATTTTTGTCAAGAAAAAATAAATTGATGAAAAACGGCTTTTCAACCAAAAGATGGTTGAAAAAAAGATGGTTAAAAAAATGGTTTTTTTCATTTTAGTTACAATTTTCCAGATTTTTGTAAATGAATAAGTGAAAGCCAAACACATGTTGGTAATTGATTTTACCAAAACCCCCAAATTTTGTCTGACATCCAAAATTTTCCAACTTTTCATTTTTCATTGGAGGAAAGGGGGAATAACAAGGAAACGGAGGAGGAAAATGACATAAAAAATCCTAAGAAAAATATTTGGCATTTTTTACCAGCCCCACACAGAATTCACTGAGAACCTGTGGTTTATTCCAGTACAGAAACCCTTGTGTCCTTCTCGAACAGAAGTGTACAGAAATTCATAAGGAAAAGACTCCTTATAGGAAAGATTTCCCCTGAGAAGGAAAGGATTGTAAAAGTGCACTAGCTATTTAAAATTATCCTCAGACACAGATTTAATAATATGCCTTTTTGATTACTGAAGAGCATTTTTCTTGGAGGAAACTTCAAAGCATTTTATGTGGTTTTGTTACAGGTTTCTGCACTGCTCTTCCCTCTTGCTTTTGTCAAATGTTTGGTTCAGCTGTTGTGCTTTTTTGTTGCTTCTCATTTTTAATTAATGTTGCTATCTTTTTCTAAAAAAAAAAATGTCCTTTAATGTCTAAAACCTTATTATTAGGATGGTGACAGCCTCCAAAGACATAAACTGAGCAATGTATCATAGGTGTGAAAGATCCCTAGACAATTAAACAGACACTGAAAGCAAATTATAATAAATAACACTGATGAGAAAAAAGTCTTCATTATGACATCTTTGACAGAAATGACAAGTGAAATGTATTGCCAACAAGGGATATGCCCCATTACCAATGTGAAGAAGCTTAATTTAGTCTCCTTGTGTAGGTCTACACTGCACACTAAGACCAGGCTCTGACTTAGTTTTGAGCCCAAGTCCCACTGCACAAATCAGTGTAACTCAAGTCGGCACGTGCTAAGGACCCCATTTCTAGGATCCTGCTGGGGGAGGGGATCAGCGCCAATCCTGCTGAGACTAAAGCCCAAGCCCTGTCCTTGTGCAGTGTGGATGCAGCTAAAGCCACAGCCCTGAGTCAGAAGGTCTGTGAGGTGCAGTATGGATTCGTTAGCATGACAGTGAGATCCAAGGCCAGCAACTGTAAACCCAGGTTTACACTGCGGTGTGGATGCTCAAACTTTGGAAACACAAAGTCCATGGGTTTAGTGTGCACTGCAGACATGCCCTTAATTTGAAAATGTTTATCCAACCACTATCTGATTCAGATCTGGCATCTGTTAATTGCTAACTCATTATTTCAGATGGTTTTTGTATTTTTAAGGCTAAGTGAATTAATATTACTCTGTAGCGCATAGAATCGTAGGACTGGAAGGGACCTGGAGAAGTCATCTAGTCCAGTCCCCTGCACTTAAGGCAGGACTAAGTATCATCTAGGCCAATGGTTCTCAACCTTCAGCCTGCTTGTGGCCCAATCAGCACACAGCTGCAGCCCATGTGCCATCCTCAGGGCCATAGAGGTGGTATTGGATGCAGCCCATAATGGTAAATAAGCTGAGAACCACTGATCTAGAACATACATCAACTGCAAACTATTTTTGGCACAATGTGAATAATAGCACCATGGAACCTTAGCAATTCCCACCGATATGTGGGAGGAAGATTTCAAATGACTGAATTTGATAAATTAGGAAATAATGGTGAAATTCACCTTGTGGGCATTAGCATGAGATCCAGGCACCACATGAGTTCTACTTTTAGGTTTAAGTGATGTCTAGGCCTTATGCTAGTGCAGGAAACATATGTGAACTTCCCCTGGTTTGCAGACATAAATGCTAATTCATGTAGTCCCTCAATCTGAATACACGAATACACTTTAATGTGAGCAAATGCAATGCTTTTTTGTGTTTTGGGAAAGTTTAGGATCCATATTTTATCCTAAAGCTGTCACACAAGAATAGAGATTGTGGCTATTTCCATACTGTACAGTCCTGAAGTTTTGCAGACTCATCTTAGTTATTACTGCAAAATTATGTGGTTAGATTAATAGGAACAATTTATGTTGATGCTCTCGCTTCATTGCTTTCATTAGAATGGAGTCGTGGGTGTCTGGGTGCTTTTCATCTATAGCAAACTGGAGAAATTTTCCACATTCTCTGACTTAATGGATGATTTGACTTAAAACTACATTCCACAGTAGTAGAGCACCCTGGAGATATGTTGGGTCATCATAATATATAAAAGGTCTTCCAGATCCATTGCGCACAGCTTTATACTGTTCATTGCCGAGCTTGAAAGGAGAAAAAGCTCTTTTCTTGTCTCATTGCTCCCAGGATGATGCTTAAAAACTGGGGAATGAAATATTGAAAAGGCATCTCAGACTTTTGTTACATATTTGTTTTTCTCTAAGAAGCAAAGTGGAAAATGGCTGCTTACAAAGTCACTTCAGATCAGGATTATGAATGATCTTGATAGAAGACCTTGGGTATTAATATTTGACGTGTACAGGTATGCTTTTTTGGAAAGAGAAAAGGTGCATCATCTGTGCCATGCTAATCAATAAAAGATCCTAACTTAGGAAGCAGCATATTCAGCCATCTGGATGAAAGCCTGGTCCTATTGACATGCGTGGGAGCTTTGCAATAACTTCAGTGTGAGCAGGATTTCATGCTTGAGTGACTTGCCTGATTTCAGACACTGGGCCAAATTCCAATCTGGTGTAAACACGTGCAACTCATTTATGGCAATGGAGTTGTCCACTTTTACACCTGGACCCGTTTGGCTGTATCAGAGTAACGGCTCACATATCAACATGGGATCTGGTTCTGCCTGCCCTCCCTGAGGTTGTTCCACTTCTTCCAGGGGACTGTTTTTGAAGTAAGGTATCCCTCAAAGGGTGCCATAATCTGGCCTCTGCTTTGTCCACAGTACAAACTTGGCCCGGAAGCTGCCTCCTTTGGTGTGCGGTGGACAGGAGTACTTTGGTGCTGCCTGCTATTGTATGTGAGACAGACATCACCATGAGTTTGTTACACCTAATTCTGTATTTCTAACATCTGCAAGCCAGCAAATGCTGCCTTACTCACCCTCTGCTATGGCTAAAATGCATCATGTTCATACAGAGGGGCAGCTTTCATCTCCACATCTTCATGCTTTGACACGCACGGTGTACAATCCAGACTAAAGGGGTGATTTAGTTGGGAGTTGGCCCTGCTTTGATGAGGGGTTGGACTAGATGACCTCTGGAGGTCCCTTCCAACGCTAATTGTCTATGAATCTATGAGTTACAAACATTACCAGTTGTTATTGAGCAGTCTTGTAGAAGGATTACAACCAAACTGAAACTTGGCATGTAGTAGGGATGGGTCCACAGTTACCAAGGTGATGAGGGCCACATGTCGGTGACAGGGATCATGTCAGAATGGAGATGTGTGCCGCGGCAATGTGGTAGAGTGGACAGAGCACTAGACTGGGATTCCAGAGATAAACCCAGCTCTACCACCGATCTTCTGGGTGACTTTGGCTAAGTCTCTTCACTTCTCCATCCCTGTGTTTCTCCACCCACCATTTCATAGATTGCAAGACCAGAAGGGATCATTGTGATCATCAAATTTGTATTCCACAGGCCAGAGAACATCCCCAAAATAATTCCTAGAGTAGATCTTTTAGAAAAACATCCAACGTTAATTTAAAAATTGTCAGTGATGGAGAATCCACCACCACCCTTGGTAAATTGTTCCAGTGGTTAATTACTCTCAATATTAAAAAGGTACACCTTATTTTCAGTCTGAAATTGTCCAGCTTTAACTTCCAACCATTAGATCATGTTAGATCTTTCTCTGCTTCATTGAAGAGCCCCATTATTAAATATTTGTTACCCGTGTAGGTACTGTGGTAAAATCAGGAAAGATGGCTACCAAAGAGTATACCTGGGCCGGTATGAGGGCCCAAAAGGGTTTAAATCCCTCCTCCTGGCAGGCAGAGGGAAGAGCACATCAGAGCAATTAATGGAAGGGTAGGGAACACATGCAGGGAACACATGCAGGAAAAGCTGCCAGAAGGTCTGGGGCAGCTGCAGGAGAGGTCTCTCTCCCGATCAGGAGACAGAGCTCCGCTAAGTCAGGGGAGACGAGGTAGCTGGGGACGTCCTGGCTGCAAGCGGCAGAGGTAACTTGTGAGACCCACGAGGGGGAAGTTGGCAGTTTGCCACAGTACCTAGAGATTGTAATCAAGTGACTTCTTGAATTTCTCTTTGTTAAATTAGCCACAAAGAGCTTGATCTGCTTATCACTCTAAGGCATGTTTTTTAATCCTTTATTCTTTCTTGTGGCTCTCCTCTGAACCTCTTCCAATTTATCAACATCCTTCCTGAATTCTGGGAACCACAATTGGGCAAAGTATTCCAACAGCAGTTGCACCAGTGCCAAGTACAGAGGTGAAATAACCTATCTACTCCTACTTGAGTTTCTCCTTGTCATGCATCCAAGGATCACATTAGCAGTTTTGGCCACAGCATCACACTGGGATCTCTTGTTCAACTGATTATCCACCACAACCCCCACATCTTTCTCAGACTCCCTGCTTCCCACTGCTTTGTCCATGTAGACTATAAGGGACTAATTTTCAAAGATATTGGGGCACCTAAAGATGCAGTTAAACATCTAGTGGTATTTTCAAAAGTGTCTGGCCCCTAACTTCTATCTGGCACCTGGGCACTTCTGAAAATCCCCCTAGGCATCTACCTACATCATTAGGGGTCTAAATCTGAAAATCTGGTTTTATGCTCTTTGAGTTTAGGATTGTCTCTTACTATAGGTTTGTGCAAATTTGGCCCAATGAGGCCCTGATCATAGTTGAAGCCTCTGGGTGCCTTATTCATATAAAAACATAAAACCAGTATGGAAATCTGAGAATCCACAAGAGCCTTCACCCATTCCTAGAACCAGGAGTGGTCCTCATGGTGTATCCAGCTGTGACAATAAGCAATAATGCTATGAATCTTGGAAGAAAGTCTTTCCTCATTAGCTTGGCAGCTAATGCTGCAGTCTGAAAAAGTGCAGAGGAGCACCTGTTTTACCACTCACTTGACCTGGAAGCACAATTTTGCCCCTTCTGTTGCAAAAACATATCAAATTCCCATTGAAGTCAATAAGTTCCACTGAATTCTGTTATAGTAGGATCAGGTCTTTCTATAGTTAGGTGCAAGGTTCTTGTATCGTCATAAGATGCTAGCTTCCCATGAAAGGAATAAATATTGTAGCAATCAGGGATTATTAAAGATTAACCCCTTTATTGCTAGGTAGTCTGGAAGTGTTAAGAAAAATATTACAAACCTGAGGCTAAGATATATCAACCACTACAATACTGTATGTTCTTCTTTGATGTCTTAATCCAAAACTACAACTCTTTTCTTCATTGCCCTCCTGCATTCTTGATTAATCGTAAGGTGTTCTGAACATCTGGTCATGTTATCACAAAATTTAAATCAAAATGCAAATTTGTTATAAAATCTTTTTGAAAAATGACAAATTTTTTTTGCATACTTTGGGTGCAATTATTAATACACTTAACGTAAGAGACGTTAGTTGCTGTCTCATAGTGATCTCAGGAATTTAAACATGCAGAAATAACAATGTCCCATGCAAAAGCATAAAAAGCCACTGATTGCTGTTATCAACTTATAAAAACCTTTCCCAAAGGGCCAACAGCAATATGATATATGTAAATTTAACCTTTATACCAGGCAGCAAGAAAAGTGCATTTGCATTTCATATCTGCAACTAAAACCATTCCACATGTTGATGACAAAACAGTAGAAAAAGGATAAGAAAAGATCAAGCTTTTCTATCCATTTCCTAAAATTGCTCAGCATGGGGATTTCAGGATTGCAGAACTCCATCTCGTCCCTTTAAGGTTTGTTTAATATAGTATATGAATCCATGCCATTAAAGCTCACTTCCTCCTGGCCTTAACAGCGGTGGATGACGGTGCTAAATTTCTGTTTGTTTTATCTGTAGCGAAAAGCAGGATGTGATCATGGAATTAAAGGCCATGTAGCCGGGAAGCATGGCCTCCCTTGGAGACTGACACTGAGGGAGAGCCAACCCCCCCCCTGGGGGTTAGGACCCAGGATTGCAGCACCTGACCGGAAGCAGGTTGGCGGGGCTAGGCCTATAAAAGGCCAGACCTGCCTGCTCAGTCAGGCCCCAGCAACCAAGGGTGAAGGACGTCTCTCCCTTGGTGACCAAACCATTACCACAACCATTGGAGGAGAGACTGCCGGAGCTACCCACTGCCTGGGGCCTTGAGGATCTGGAGAAGCTGCCTGAACCGGATGAGCTGGAGGAGCCCCCTGGATCCTACAACCTGGATGAGAGGCTGCCGGAGCTGCCTACTGCCTAGGGCCCTGAGGACGTAGAGGAGCTACCTGAGCTGCCAACTCCTGGCGAGCCAGAAGGGATACACGGACCTTGGGACTTAAAGGAACTGCCCTCTGCAGATGACCCTGAACCGTTCTCAGACCCGCCGTCCAGCAACAAGGAACTGGGTACGGCTCAGGAGACCAGGTACTCTAGGGAGATGGGGGGAGGAAGAAGTCCAGGGAAGCTGACTACAGTCCGGCTGAGCTTGTACGCACTATGAGTCAGCGTGTTGCAGCTGGAGCCCCCTGACCCAGTGATGGGACACCCCGTCACTGCCAGGGCCCTGGGCTGGGATGCCATGGAGATGGGTGGGCCTGCTTCTCCCTCCTGCCTTCCTACCCTGACCTAGGAGTGAATGCCCATTGAAGGCCAAAGCCTGTCCATTGCCTGCCACGCCCTGCTAAAGGGCCAGGGATGGACTAACAATTTGCCCTGTTAAGAGCTAGAGACTGTTGCCCCCCTGCCCTGCATAAGGGCCAGGGCCTTGGACCATTTCCTCACCCGCTCGGGCTATAGACTGTTTCCTTGCCATGACCAGGGCTCGAGACTGTGTTCCCTATTGCCTGCCTGCCCTACAGAAAGGCTAGAGACTGATGGGGCTAGAGAATGCATTTCCCCCCTTGCCAGCCTGCCCTGCTGAGGGCTGAAGACTGTTTCCCACTGTCTGCCCATCCCTGGCTTAGGGCCAGGCCATAGACCGTTTACCTGCCCTGTGAGGGCAAGAGACTATTACCCCCGAGAAGTCACCTGAATTCTAGGCTCGCCCTACTGAGGGATGGAGACAGCCCCCCTTTAATTTGAACTTTCCAAAGGGCATAGGCGCTGGGTGGGAGAGCCACCAGTGCCACCCCCTGGAAGGGATCCTCTACAGTCCATATCATAATGTATATGCAAAAGAGTGCCAAATAAAGGTTGCCCAGGCAAACTTCATTCTGGCACTTCCTAACTTTTGAGTGATCGACTTTGGCACCTCAATGTTCTTTTAAGGCTTTCTGTGTGTAAGTGTAATTTCCTAGGTTTTTAAAAATGCAAACTGAACAAAAGAGAAATTTGAGCCTCTGGCATCATATTGAGACCCACGTGGGTCATCAACTGGGTTGGAACTTTTACATCCACCACACAGACCTCTGTCACTTGTGTTAATGGAGTAACTGAAAGCAGTAGTAGGTTGTCATCCTCTACATGGTCCTTGGGGGGGGCGGGAAGGGGATGAGAAACACATGCTTTGCTAGTAGATTTCACAGATATTTGCTGACAGAGCAATGGTGAAACAGGAGTATTGGGGGCAGGTCCATTTAAGACTTTGGACAAGAGTGTATTCTAATAGTTGTAGAACCTTCTGCCCCATTCCTTCCTAATCCATTTCTTCTCCCCACCCAGCTTCTTCTCCCAGTCTTCACCCTGCCAGGATCCTCATCCCAGTTACAATCTCTTTGGCCAGCCTGATACCGTGAGAAAGAGGGTGGTGTGGGAAAGGATTGAAATTGTGTGAAGAGCCCAGTGGTGGTAGACTGGAATGGGTAGGCACAGCCAATCTCAGTTGCCCATCCTCCCCAGAGCTCCTCCTCCAATCTGTCTTCCCACCCGTGGGTTGGTGGGCTTCTGCTCCTCCTTGTCAAGCCACTTCCATGAACTGGGAGACAACTGAGCCAGAATTTTCAGAGTTAACAGTTCTGGCATCGTTTCTTTAACGACTCTTCCGTGTCAGCTGATAGGTGACTATCCTTAACCACCTCTTCCTTCCCGCCTGTATTCCAGGCAAATCCTTAGAGAGAAATACTTAAAGCCCCGTACTCCTGCAAAACCTCCAACCCAATAACAAGTACTGTATAAATCCATTATTATAGAGCTGCTCGGTATTCATCATGGCATTGCTATCTGGGTCACCTGGAATATATATCGTACGTGTGTGTATAGATTCATGTGGGTAGATGTATATGTATGGTACAGTAACATTTGTTTCTAACCGCATAAGCCTTTTGTTCTCATTTTGCTTACCTGTCACTTCCTTTTAATCATTCCATTGATGCAGCTATAACCTAATATGACTAGAAGGCACTGCCAAATGCTTAATAATTTCCAGACCTTACTTCATCCACTGCCGAGTCAGGCAGTGTGAATGGCATTACATCCTCTTTGTTTGAACTCTTCTGACCTGGACAGGTGTTCTAATAATGACTGGACATTTATCACCGATTAGGGTTGAAGGCAAACATTTGTAGGTGTCTTTTATTTTTCCCTCTTTGTGTTTGTTTTGCTTGTTTGTGGACACTAATGTCATTTTCTTAAAAAAAAAGGTTAATATTAGAACTGACTCAGAAAATTATGTCAGCCCAATTCTCTTTCTGATGGGCATTACATGTAGAAAACATTATGATGTTAAAATAACTTTGTACGGCTGATTGAAAGTGACACAAGTGAGAAAAAATAGCATTGAGACTGTTCTTAGCGCAACCTATTGTATCTGAAAGGTCTCAGAATATCATTAATGTTGACACCTGCTATAGCTGACTTTGAATTCCCGCCTCGTTTAATACTCCAGCACCACTTCCCTTTTGTTCAGTTGCTCATAACTTTATCAGATAAATGCTCTCAGGGCTAAAATATTACATGTGTAATCTCAGACCAAAGATGTTTTAAATAAAAAGAGAAAAATAAGGCCAGAATTTCAAACGAGCTGTTCAGGGACCTAAACAATGCAGCCATATTTGCAAAGAAGTTCAGTGCTCAACAACTGTGCTGGGTGAAAGAAATGGAAATATATGGGCAGAACTTTCAAAAAAGCCCAAGTATCAAATTTTGAAAGGCATTTAGTCTCATAAAGATGCAGATAGGTGCCCAGTAGAATTTTTAAAAGCACCTGGGCACCCAATTCCAATTTGTGATTTCCACTATGCAACTATAGTCATCTTTACACATCTAAAGTCCTTTAAAAGTCTGGTCCTAAGTGACTTAGGTGCACAAGTTTAACTGACTTTTAAGGAGACTTCTGGGTGAGGTTGTCAAAAGAGCATAAGTGATTTAGCAATAGATTTTGATTAAATTTTTTGACTAACACTTTTTGGGGGGTAAAAAAAGCAGATTTGGTGATACTGAAACATTTCTCAAATGTGTGTTGATGTTGTCAGATGGTTTGGGTTAAACAAAAATAAAGAAAAAATCTGAAAAAGTTGGATTCATTTTGACAATTTTAAATGAATTGTTTCAATTTGAAACCACTTTTTATTTAAAAATTCCCTTTAATATTTTATTTAATTTTAAAATATTAAAAATGCTCAAAATCAAAACAAAATATTAATCTTGGGTCAAACACATGTTTCATTTCACCCACAATAACCCTTTTCATTTTACTTTTCAATTCACCATTTTTTAAAAAAAAGAATCAGGTTGAACTGAAAATGACTTTTATTTTTCAATTTTGATTTTTTTGGACTGTCCAGTGAACTGTGCTCTACTTAAGAGGACAAATCCTATTGGAAGTCAGTAGAACTTCTGCTTTTATGTCATCTATGTGCTTTAGACAATTTCACCTAATTATGCCCAAGTGTCATTTTGCACCTCCTATGGCAGGCTTTTGATATCCTGCTTAAGGAGCCCACATCTGAAAATATCTAGTCCTAGTTATCCATGTCCATTAAATAGAAATCCATGGAGGTGCAGCTAAATCCAGACACAATACAAGTCTAGAATAATCATTTCTATCCAGTTCCACTGAGACATTACAAATGGCAATCATGACCATATGTAAATGTCAGGAGATTTCATTTCCAGCTGTCACTGAGGAAATCCATTCTGTAGAAACATGGCTGTTATTTTTAATTGTAAACAGCATAGCTAGCCTCACCCATTTTTACATTTCCTTGCCACTTTAATTACAATAACTTAGGGAACATGGATTGCCCAGCTGGACAATGCTGATTGCTTCTGTAAGTCATTCCAGGTTGCAAACTTATTCCATAATAACTGATTACACTAATAAAGTACATACGTTCATAAAAGCCAGATTTATCAGACACTAAAAAAATGAAATTCCTAATTGTTAGCGGCCCATGTTGGGTGCCGTGGGAAGAATCAGATGCTGAGAGCTGTAAACCCAAGCCAAACTAGGATCAAATTGCCATTTAAAAGCAGTTCCTCCAATTATCAACTCATAATCCCAACTCAAAACCATCTCTTTTGCCTTACTGCCCACCGCTGTCTTGTCTGGTCTGTGTGCTCTTCCTCTGTTGCCCCAGCTCCATTTTTATTTAAGAATATCCAGTCAGATATGATGTGAGGGCCATGGAATATTATTGACCTTTCTGCTACACACCAGTGTTGCCCCTTAGCTAAGAGACCGGAGATGTCCAGGGTCTTGCACATCAGCATCCGCAGGGAGGGGAAATCAGTAATGCACTCCACTTTGCAGAGCCACTTATTCACCCCTTGTGTATCCAGCCAGCTACCCTGGACTGTGAGGATGTGTAAGGGAAGTGAACTAGGGCTCTTCCCGCCACCCGCCCTTCTTTGCTCCCTCTGTCTCCACTTGCTCACAGTGGGGCTATCAAGTGAGCTGCCCTGCTCTCTCCCCACAGCTGGAGTCACCGTCTGAGCAGGGCCAAAGCAGGGGAGGAACACTGGCTTTCTTCCTACGCCCACCTCATCACCAGACCAGGTCATGACTCCAGCTTGAGAATCTCTTACCAGAAAGTTAGTTTGGACCTTACTTATTTATGTTGCCCCCCCCTCCCAACCCCGTCTGTTCATGCTTTCGGGCCTGGGCCTGTTCCTCTGTGTTACTACGTTCCCTTCAGCATGGGGAGAGCATTTCTGAACGCGCCTGATTTAGGAGCACACATCAAAATCAATGGGTGCGGGGCTCTTAGCTCCCATCCATGCTTTTGAAACACCCCAGCCCACTCTCAATTATGCCCACCCAATCTATGTATAGAGGGCTACTCACCATGTCGATATTCCCACCTCCGCAGAAAAAGGGGAGCTCAGGACCCTTCGTGGCACACACACTCCCTTTCTCTCCAGGCTCTGCCGGAGGGTCTTCACAAGGGAGCCAGGCAGAGGAGTTGAGCTGGGCTAGAGTGTGGAGCTAAGGTCCAGGGGTGGAGGAAACCAGGGGACGCTTTAGTGCAGGTTCTTGGGTCCCACTGCACCCACAAAAAGCATGAAACCAAGCCTGGCAAACTTTGAGTGGTCCTGGGCACCAGGTTGCAATGCCTGGAGGGGGGAACCAGGCCCAGTCCTCTGGGACAGGAGCCCCCACTGCAGGGTCACTTTAAGGGAGGCTCACTGTCCGTCCTCCCCCTCCCCCCCCCGTTACCCTCCCCACACACACACGCTGGGCCTGGAGTAGGGTTAAGGGGCCAAGAGAGAGCAGGTCACTATACCCCTTGAGTACAAAGAGGGGCCATGGCTAGGTGTTCTTAGCTGGGGTTCATGCCTGGGGATCCATGAAACATGGGGCAGGCCCTGTGGTGAGCACTGTCTCCTCAATGGCTTTTGGTGAGATGATCTCTGGGTGGGAATACCAGGGAGGAAGGTTTCCATGGAAAAAATCCCCTCCAGTAGCTTCTTCGACCATTGGTGTGGGAGGGACAACAATCTGGTATCTATGTCACCAAATCATTTCCGACGCTTCCAGAAGACAATGTTGTTCTCCATGCATGAGACACCTGAATATTGGATACCCCTGAATATTTAAAACCTGGAGCTTTAAAAAGTAAATTAGCAGATGTGCCCTAGTGAGCGCTCTGCGCCAAAGCATTCTTCTCATTAGCTTTCTGCTTTCAGTGGGAACAGTCAGTCTGATACACAGCATAAGATGCAGTCACTATTGTGTTTCTTTGAGGGGAGATATAGCCAGAAGTTTATACTTCTGAAATGTATTCAGCTGAATAGTTAGCACTGATCATCAATTCAACATTCCTTTTATTTTACCATGACACTGATGGGAATAAAGTCAGGCCATAGGAATTGTTCTACTGGAGCTGACGTAAGGTCCATCCAGACCAGAATCCCATCTCTGGCTGTATCTACACTGCAGACCTGTGTAGGTTTTAAGACCAGAAGAGATAATCATCATCTAGTGTGACATCCTGCACGCTGTAGGCCACAGAACCTCACCCATTCCCTCCTGTAATAGGCCCATCACCTTTGGCTGAGTTATGAAGTCCTCACCTCTTGATTTAAAAACTTTAAGTGACAGAGAATCCACCATTTACTCTAGTGCAACCCTGCAGGTGACCCGTGCCCCATGCCGCAGAGATGCATCACAAACCAAGAGAAGGAGTCGTTCCATCGGCGCAGGTGCCCCACCTCGCTGAACAACGGTAGCTACGCTGACAGAAGCCCTCTTTGGGCGACATCGTTACAGATACCCCAGGGGTTTTGTCAGCCTAGCTATGCTGGTGGGGGCTGTGCCACTGACTGACAAAGCTATGCCAATAGAAATCATACGTGTGGACCAAGGACCAGGTGCTCAGAAGGAACTAGGCACCTAAGTCCTTATTTTAGCTGCCAACATCCCAGTTTTGGCTCCACAGCGACACATAAAATTCCTGCCTAACCCCCCCGTAGGCTCCTACACTAACGCAGCACTTCATTTTTCAGAGTAAATGCTCGCTGGGTGCCTGTGTTTCTCCCTCTGGGCATGCACCCTGCTGCCTCCCTGTGAATGTCCAGACACTTGTCTCCCACCTAAACCCTGGACAATTTCCAAACCAGTGGAAAATAGGCATTTTGCCACCAAAGTCATGTGCAGGGCCCACTCTAGTAGGTGTGTTCAGGGACTATCTAATGGATCAGCTCCTATTCAAAACCCAACCAGAGGAGCAGGAGATAGAGGGGGTAGTCCCACCTTATAAATTTAACCCAGAGGTAAGAGCACTTGCCTGGGATATGGGAGACCCAGTTGCAATTCCCCGTTCTGGCAGAGGGGGTGAACGGATTTGAAAAGGGGTCTCCTACCTCTCAGGTAAGTGCTCTGACCACTAGGTGAAATTTATAAAGTGGACACGACTGCCTCTTCCAGCAGCTTCCTGATAAAATGGCATATGGCACCCAGCTCGGAAGAGATTATCAGCTGCAGCTTCCTAAGCATCGAGTGGCACTTCCCCACAGCCCAGAATAAGGTATCTATCTGTGGGAAAGCAGTGAGGCTTAGCACACACCCATCCAGTCTCTTCCTCATCCCGATAGCTAAAGACTGGCTTACATCCTAAAACATAAAGTTTTCTATCCCTTCAGGAGTGTTCAACACCCACGACTGAGGCTGGATTTTCGGAAGAGCTCAGTTCCCACATGACCAGCACTGAGCACTTAATAAACCCCTCCCTGTGTCTAGGAGCCTTAATGAACCCTTTGTTTTTTGGGCATTCTTTTTTTTTTACTTCCTATGCAATAACTAGTTTGAGATGCTGAGCAACGGTCAATGAACAGCTGCAAGGTTTCCATATGAATAAAGCCCTTACGCTTTCTTTTTCCTTGCTAGTCTGTTGCCAGTTGAATCAAAACCTGCTTCTAAATCACAGGAGCATATGCCATTAATCAAGAAGCAGGGATGCTCTGCATGAGCAATTCTTTAATTCACCATAGCCTGGTCTCTGAGGGATAGACGCTTCCGTGGTGTTCCTCCCCCTGCTGCATGGCTCAAAGAGGGGAGGTGGAAAGAACAGCACGTGAGGTTTTCGATTTCTACTCGCAGTAGCAGACCCTTCTCAGATCGTTGTCACCCTCTCACCCAAATAAACTCATAACACACAATTGTCTTGTCACACCAGGTTTTACACCAGTGAAAATTCACTGACATCACAGGCACTGCTTCAGAGTAATGCTGGTGTGAAAGGAGACACGGTTCCATACATCTCCGTGAAAAATGCACAGGGCCTGATCTACATTCATTTTAAGGTGTTTTTATACTGTCGTAACAGTGTAGAAGACCTTAGTGTAGGTAAGAGCCAGGCCCTCAGAGTCTGGGCCAGATTTTCCAAGAGCTCAGGTCCCACTTAGACATCTCAATGATATGGGAAGATTTTCCAAAGTGTTCAGCTTCCATTGTAAACAATGGAAGCTACTGGATTTGAGTTCTCTGGAAAATTTAGCCCACTCTCTTTTTCTGCACCAGTTCCTCTGGTCTCTTATTCTGACTGCATTCAATCTTTTTCTTTACATTTGTGGTGAATTTAACCATCCTTTCAGCAGCTGTTTGTTCTATCAAAAATCAGTTAAAAAATTATGGTGCTTTCCTTCAATCTTGGAACTTTCAGATTCCCAGGGCTTTTTAAGGGTAAAGTCTATTCTCTTAGGCTTATTTTATGTCATCATGTTCTCCAGATGGTATCTTCCTATTTTGGTGTTGATTATTCTTTTTCATTGCTTTGGAGACAGGCACATGCTTTACTTGATATATTCTTCTTTGTTGTTACAGCTGATCACACAATGAATGGCAAATAGTTTATCTCACAATGCCAGCCAGTGCATCAGCTTATGGAAATCCTTGGGCAGGACATGATTTTTTCAGATTTGAATTTTTTTTGACTCTGTAGACATAGTCCACATAACATCCTATGTGAGTATTCAATGTCAGAGTTGTGTTGATTAAGTAGAAATGGTTGTAAGTTTTTTTCTATTCCCTGATTAAATGGGTGTTCAAGAATATCCAGTGCAAATACCACATGCTTCAGTGTACTATTATTTATCCATGAATCCTTACAGCTGTTTCAGAAATATGTTTTGCCAACATTCATGCCAGTAAACATTGACTACAGTTACAGTATCTTTACATTTCATTGATATTTTCCTTTAAATCTCTGTGGGTAAATAAAAATAAAGCCATCTGAAATAGTGTAGTTTGGTTCACAAGAAATTTCACCTTTAGTTGTATAGCTTTCTAAGGCTGGCCAAAGAAACTGAAATCTCATATGGATTTGTTTAAGTAAACTCAGTGATAAACAGTTTGTAAGTCAATACATATTTTGGCCTGAGGTCATTTTCTCCATTACTTCACTTCACCAAGAAAAAAATTTCATTCAGAAAATGGCAGAGATTTCCAAGACCCCTTTTAAAAAATGTTTAATCTATATTAACTACATTAGGGCAAGAAATAAGCTGGTGGCAACTGGCAAATTCACCCTCTTATACACCAAACAATTACTGAGGTATGAAAAGTGTATACAGAAAATCACATTCCCTAAAGCTAGGTAGGATATTAGATTTGCCCACTTATAAGTAAGCCATCAGCTGGCTTCTGGCTATAGCACTTGTGAATTATGTTATCTTCCAAGATGAAACTTACATTTTCCTTAATGCAACATGATGTGTTCAATTTAAATCAAGATTTGCCTGATAAAAAATGCTGTCCCTACTAAGTGACACAAATATTTAATGGGTTGCAGTCTTCTATTTTGAGTGTTTTAAATGTAAAGTCAGTTAAGAATGTCTTTCGTTTTTAAGACCACGATTTCCTCACCATGTTAATAAGAAAATCAGACCACTGCAAATCTCTCAAGCTGATGGCTCAGGTTCTACATCTGTCTATTGTGGGATTTTTAAAAAAAAGATAGGATTATTTTTCTTTACCGTTTAAGTTCCCAATACAGCAGAGAATTTGAGCACGTGCTTAACCAAGAAAAAGGGACCTGATCTGAAGACAATGGGAATCTTTTGGTTGATTTCAATGGGCATTACATCAAGCCCATGAAATCAGTAAGCATGTGTTTAAGTGCTTTCCTGGATCAGGGCCTTAATTGGTTGTTCTCAGTGCTCACTACCATTTCAGATGAGGCCCAATGGGAGGAAGGTGTTTCCATTGCACTTATCTCATGACCAGTAGATAAGGCATCCGATTTCAGTCATGCTGGAAGAAGCTGGAATGTTTGGTTTCTTCAATAAGACATAGGAAGATTGGGATATAAATTACTCCATGAAGGGGTTGACCTCTCAAATGACCTGAGATGAGATTTTAGTCAAACTGACATGAGAAATACATTTCGTAGTAGATGGACTTACCTCCCAGCAGTTTTGCCATTCCACCCATAGAAGACTCCATTGAATAACACTGACTTGCTGGGGAGTGTATCTTGCTCTTCCTCTTCCAGCTCCAGCCCCAAATCCCAATGATCCTTCCCAGCAGAGCTTCAATGAGGCTCTTCCCAGTGTTACCAGGCAATGGGGTGTTACAGGCTCCCTTTCTTCCCATTCCACCATTTGGGTCTCTGGGGAGTATATGGTGGAGTCATGTGATGAAAACGACAGGAGAAGGCTATTAAAGTTGCAGCATGGAGCTCTCAGACACGCCCCACTATTATGTGGAAGGAAGTGGGATTCCTATAGATCCCTTCCTTTATTCTCAGCACCCTTTCACCCATCCAATGAAAAAGTGATCAGAGGTAGTCTTTGGATTCCCACATCCATGGGCTACTTCAGTCCCCTGAGTAAGTGTGTGCAGAGCTGAATGCGCACAAAGCAGTGCCGTGAGGCTGAAATACTGTTGCCGCATTTTTGGGTCTTATACAGTGGTTGTTTCAATCCTTTCTCTTATCCTGAAGTTCAAACAAAAATGTCCCCCATCCTGTTCCCTTCTGAGGGTAGGGAGTAAGAACCGGCCCTCTGTAGACTGCCTAGAGTACGGGTGCTGTTATTTCGTAATTCAGAGAACAGACCAAACTTCAGGCGCATGCTGGAACAGACTGGGCACTTTGTCCACGTAGTCTTGAAGCCATCCAGCAGCCTATGGCAAAACACACACAGCAGAGCCAAATAAGAGCGAAAGAGAAACGTGTGATAGCTCAGGAGTCAGTGGGTGAAATTCCAGAACCTGTCTTAAGCAAGTGATCAGATTGGATGATCACAATGGTCCCCAATGACATTAAGATATAGGAAATGATCCCTCTACCCCTTTCCTCTCACTGGAATTTGGTACCTGTTAATTGTTTGTAGTCACACAGGGTAGGCTCGGCGCCCTTCTATTTTGTGTCTAGGGTGAATCAAAAGCAATCTTCGCTCTTCTTTTCAAAAAAATTACAAATTCCATTTAAAGTTTTTGAAGTCATGTACCTAGCTCTTATCTGCTAGTGTTGGACAGAAAAGGTAGGAGGAATAAATATTTTATCATGAATTCAATTAATGGCTTTTTATACCCATGTGAAATGAAATATCTTTATGATGCTGTGAAATACAGCAGATGTAGTGGGTAATAAACAAGCCCTTGCACTTAAGAGACTGCAGTTCAATTCCATTATCTGCCAATCAGGTTACTAATCACAAAACAAAGCTCCTGGAACTGAGAAAAAGACAGTCCCTCTTTCCCCCCTTAGAAAAAGTGATTGCCCTTTAAATTAAAACTGGACAAAACAAGTGTGTGAAGCTGGTAAGTGTCCATGGAGTTGACAGCTCATCTAAGAGCAGAGCAAAGATTCCAAGAGCTTCCATGAAGGAATAATACACGATTACAAACACATCAAAAGCACAACCTGCCAGAAAAGAGAGAACCAAGATAGCCAAAAATAGTCTTAGCAATGCATTTTCTAAAAACATCCATGAAATAACCTAACCTAATATATCTGGCAGGCAGTTAGTCGTGCACATTAGCAACATTTCCATTATATGAAAGGAAAGAGAGGGCTAGATGTCTGCTGGCTGAACCAGTGGGACTGCATTGATTTCCACCACCTGAAGATCAAGTCCAGAAGGTTTGGTAATATCCTGTCCATGAATCCTCACTTTCTAATAAGCAAAAAGATCATGTATTGCATGTGGAAAACATGCATGCTTATGCTGTATAGGGAACCCACAAAACTCACACACTTGAAGTGTATATGAAAAAACACCCAGTCACATATATATACTGCATGTAGAAACATGAAATGTATATAGAAAATATGCACTCATTCACATGAATGTATTGCATATAAAAAGAAGGCACTCACCTATATGTAGTGTTTCTGAAAAACATACATTCTTTTGATGGATGCCAAAGGTAAGATCAGCTGATGTGCACCCCAAAAGACTCCTCAGCGGCAGCATTCCTTTAGCTTGTGCATTTTTGATTCACTATCATTTCCACTCAGCGATCTTTCCCAGCAGCCCCCGTCACACACTCATGTACTGTTGGGGTTTATTTTTTCATCAGAACTCACCTTTCCCGTACACAAGCCTCAAAGCAATTGGGGGGGAGGGTGAAAGGGAGAGTGAGCTTGTTGTATGGATATTGATGTCAAAGACCCAAAGGTATTTAGAACTATCTCGCTGTCCAACATTAAACAGCCAGAGATAGGTTTGGGATTATTTTTAAACAGTTTTAAAATGTAACACCTTGGTTTTACTCAGTTACCTGGCAAACACCCAACAGTGTTCATTCAAATGGAAATTTTATAGGTTCAAACACAAAAAAGAACAAGAAATTAAAACAAGCATTTATATTGAAACTGTGGTTGAGTGATTATACAGAACAGACTTCGTCACACCTTATCACATCTCTTCTTTCCGAGTCAAAATATCAGAGTCTCTTTTATTCAGAACAATCTTTCTTTGATGAGAAGGAAAAGGTTAATTTTGCTCTCAGGCATGATGTGAAGGGCATTCACTTATCCTGTTCTTAATAAGCAGAGAGACACTAGATGCAGGAGAGTCAGGACACAAAAGATAGGTGATGCTGATGTTTTTGGAACACTGGACCGCTGGTTAGTTGCAAATGACTGCTTTGGCTGGCAAGTTGAACACAAGACCTACTGCTTGGACCCTGGTGAGTTACAATCTGGTCAAGGCTGTCATCTGGTTGGGACCTTTCTCCTTAGACAAGGCTGGTTTGGATGAATGCAGTACAGTTGACTTAGGATTTCATTGAAAGCCAAGAGAATGAGGTAGCATAGGAGGAAAGCAACACCGGAGTAGAAAATAACACAAAGAGATAAGAGAAAACAATACAGGATCTTGCATGCCTTTGCGATCCAGCTAATTAGCTATCCCCACTGGTGGACTGCACACTGGATGTCACGGTAATGGGATGGTTTTCAGCACTCACAGGTGAAAATAAAGTTCCTGAAAGAAGAGCAAGACCTTCCTTTTAGGAAGAAAATTCTTTAGATTAGTGGTTTGCAACTGGGGATATGCGTACCTCTAGGGGTACACAGAAGTCTTCCAGGGGGTACATCAACTCATGTAGATATTTGCCTACTTTTACAACAGGTTTCATAAAAAGCACTAGCACAGTCAGTACAAACTAAAATTTCATACTATGACTTGTTTATACTGCTCTATATACTATACACTGAAATGTAAGTGCAATATTTATATTTCAGTTGATTTATTTTATAATTATATGGTAAAAATGAGAAAGTAAACACTTTTCAGTAATCACTTTTGTATTTTTATGTCTGATTCTGTAAGCAAGTAGTTTTTAAGTGAGGTAAAACTTGGGGTACACAAGACAAAGCAGACTCCTGAGAGAGGTACAGTAGTTGGGAAAGGTTGAGAACCACAGCCTTAGATGAATTGCAGCACTGGCAAATTGGGGGATAAGCTGGGGGCAGATGAAGATGAAACAAGATGAACTGGTATGCAAGTTGGAACAGGTGACTCAAAGAGCTTGGCTTGTTTAGCCTGGCCAAAAGAAGGCTCCGGGGGGATACACTTGCTCTATATAAATATATCAGGGGGATTAACGTTAGGGAGGGAGAGGAATTATTTAAGTTTAGTACTAATATAGGCACGAGGACGAATGGGTACAAACTGGATATTAGGAAATTTAGACTTGAAATTAGACGAAGGTTTTTAACCATCAGGGGAGTGAAGTTCTGGAACAGCCTTCCGGGGGAAGTAGTGGGGG
Organism: Mesoclemmys tuberculata; assembly: GCA_007922155.1. NCBI lineage: Eukaryota > Metazoa > Chordata > Testudines > Chelidae > Mesoclemmys > Mesoclemmys tuberculata. The sequence goes on from ML675617.1 coordinate 31,380,451, forward strand.
CAAACGACTTATCTGGCTTTAAGACTGAGCTTGATAAGTATATGGAGGGGATGTTATGATGGGATAGTTTAATTTGAGCAATTGATTTGGATTATCGGCAGATAAGTCTGCTCAATGGTCTGTGGGAAAGTTGGATGGGATGGGAACTGAGTTACTGCAGAGAATTCCTTTTTGGGTGTTGGCTGGTGAGTCTTGCCCACATGCTCGGGGTTTAGCTGATCGCCATATTTGGGGTCGGGAAGGAATTTTCCTCCGGGGCGGATTGGCAGAGGCCCGGGAGGTTTTTCGCCTTCCTCTGCAGCATGGGGCATGGGTCGCTTGCTGATGGATTCCCGGCAGCTTGAGGTCTTCACATTTCACTTTTGAGGATTTCAATAACTCAGTCATGGGTTCGGGGTTGTTATAAATGTGTATGGGTAGGGTTTTGTGGCCTGCCTTGTGCGGGAGGTCAGACTAGATGATCATATTGGTCCCTTCTGACCTATGAGTTTATGTGCTTTTCACAATCTCCTTTTAAGAAGTCCAAGGTCACCAATACAATCAAATAACCAAAATGCCAGTAGGAAAATCCAGTGGGTCAGAGAAGTAGCGGTTTTATCATATTAAAAGTACAATCAAGATACATAAGAATAATGCAGTGTTCTAAATTAATCAGCTAAATCACTGTATCTTAGCTTAGCACTGCGATAGTACTTGGAGCTCTTATCTTGTATAAGAGAAAACCATCAGGGGAAAGATAATCCGGGCTTCAGAAAGGCTGGATGCGGATATTGGCTTTGTCACAGACTTTCTGTGCAACCTAGCGTTGAATCCTTTTGTTGTCAGTGTAGGCTGGGTGCGTGGGTTTCCGTGCAGGTGCTGTCCCAGCTCTGCGCAGGGAACCAAGAATGAATCAAAGTGACCACAGATTAGCTGAGTAGCGAAGGCACCCGGGCCAGGTTTATTGCACTTGCAGCACAATGAGAAGTGACCTACAGAGTATCTATGGGTCTGCTTCCCATATGAGTGCGGTATTACAACGGACACGGCCCAACAGCGGGACTTTCCATTATCCCCTAGATCAGACAAAGTCATTCCCTCTGACACCTTCTTTTATACACTGTTACAGGCAAATTCTTTCTGCCCCCTTTGACATAGGTAATTGCCACCTTCTTGACATAGTCTAATACCACCCTTTACTGTAAATTGGATGATTTGGGCAAAACAGCTCTGTTTGTCACCTTTTTAGACATTTCCATCCATCAAAGTGTCATTTCAGGGAGTCAGGTTGCCTTTGTTATCTCTTTGGTGTTGGGACGTCATGGTACTTTCTGCATGTGCTGTGTATTTTTAGTAATATTTTGATATTAGTAATATTTTGGAAATACGTATGTTTGCAGTATCAGCGTTTTCTCCGTGCTAGTTCCAATCAGCTCGTAAGTTCACAGGCTGGTTTCTGTTAACTTGTTTTTTTTCCACTTACACTCCTGTTAACTTGGCTTTTTCCACTTAGGCCTTAGCCTGTTCTGCTAGGTTGCAGGCCCTAAGCTCTGACTTCTTACTACACCCTTCAGCCAAGATTTTCACAGGTAGTCTAGAGAACTTCCAGGAGAAGTTAGGCTCCTGACATCTGTGGGAGCTGCTGAATGCGCAACACTTTCGGAAATCAGGCCTCTTCTGTAGGTGTCTGAATACAAATTTAAGAACCTAACTGTAAGGTCCTATTTGTGAAAAGCTTGACCTTAATCCCGGTGTGAGCATAGTACCCCACCTGTCAAACAGGGGCAATAAATTATATTTCCTTTGTCAGCCACGCGTATTAGACTATAAGCTCTCTGGGCAGGGATTGCATTTTAGTTTGTATATGGACAGCTTCTAGCACAATGGGGCTCTGACCTTGAGTGGGACCCAGGAATTCTCCTGTAATACAAACAGTAAATACATTATAACTATTTGCAAGTGTCTTTGGATGCCTGAATATAAAACTTCAAGATGTAACAGACAAGCACTCAGTGTCCTTTAAACCTATGTACAAAATTACATTGAAATCAGAGAGAATGGTTTATTATTTCAAATGGATACAGCCTTAAAAAGTGAGGAAAGTCCCACATATTTCCCTTTGCCCTATAACAACGGCTTTGAATGTCATAAACCTAGTTTTAAATCATGCCTTATATATACTCATAGACGTTGTTACATGTATTCTGGGCCCACAAAAGGTGACTCAAAATGAATCTCAGGCTAAATACATTTATATATCATGATCAAACCTTTTTCTACATTACAATCACTCTGACGGTCTATGAATTCAAGTCTTTGCCAATGCAAATAAAAGGAAACCCTGTTATTATAAAAATGGAATTGGAAATGGAGAAAAGATGGAATAAAGCTCTGAGACAAATTAAAGACTTGATAAAAGTCTCTCATTCTAAATGAACAGCACAGCAAAAGTTGTGAGATTGGAAGGCATTTTATGTGCGCTACATTTTCTCAGGAAGTTTTAATGAATTATCCTTTTAGAGTCTCAGTCAAGCACATACACATAAATTATATTAAAAAGGAAGGGGGACTATTTTTCCATGCAGTTGCTCTGGGTTTTGTCTTCACCACTCCCATTAAATTAGGTAGTTGCACAGCTCACATCCTCTTCATCTCCAAAACGTACTGTTATGTGTCTGCCAATCCCATCCCCCAAAGCCCAAGAGTTCGGAGTTAAAGGAGGCAGCACAGCCCTCCCTTAGGAAGGGCCGCAGAATCTCTCTGCTATATCTTGCTCCACATTCCTAACCTGCTCTTTGAGCCTGTTTGTCTCATGGCGTGTCAGATCACTCAATTGTCTGAAGGTGTTGGAGGCCCAGTGCAATTTGAGTTGCCTGACCACTGTTTTTGGGCCTCGCACAGCTGAAATTGCTTGCTTGACCATTCTGGCCTCTGCAGCCTGACATCTTCTGGCTGGCAGAGACAAACAGGAATACAGAGTAACCTTGCTGCATACCACGGCACATAATACGACGAAATACACAACACGTGTGCTTGCAGCTGCATATCGATAACGGTGATGGGAATAACAAGTTATCCTTGAATGCCTGGGGGGAACATTTTTCCACTGCCAAGGGGAATATTTTGTGTATCGCCCCCTCCTAATACCAGATGTTGTTTTGAAGCCCCCATTTATCATGGTGAGAATGAAATGTTGTTAAGCGTGAGAACCCAATGCAGGTGATAGAATATGTCACAATCAATAGATAGGTGATGAGGTAAAATTTGTGTATAGAAAGGCATAAAAAGTCTCCACTTAGACAAAAGGGTGCGTTCCGTCAATGCCTGATTCCACAGGAGGCGCTGCTTTTCAGGCCAGAGGATCCACTGATTCCTGGCGGGGCCCCTGAAGAAAGCCATTCTTGTATACAGCCTTCTGAGTAACTGCTTAGCTCTCCCTGTTTAGTGGGACGTGGGAAAACTGCATCATCGTTAGCTCCACACAACGTTTAACATTAGATATCCCAGTGTATCGTGATAATCATGCAGATCTTTAGACCCATGTAAAAAAAACACCTGCAGATTACCTTATTTTTCTCACAACTGCAAATCCATAAAAAGGAGACCAAGACGATCAAATGCTGTTCAGGTGGTAACCCTGTCTCATTCAGGAGAGATAGAGGACTTGGTGCATGATGTACTAGAGCTACTAATGGAATAATCTATTAAATTTAAAGGGTTGAAGAGTACCACAAAGGCAGTACTATACAAAGCCTATCCAGGAGCCATCTTGCAGTCTCTCGGTATATTTAGCAAGGGATGGGCACAGTCTCTGCTGTCTCTAGTATGTATGAAGAATACCAGATATTAATAAAATATCAGTAGACAAGGAGAATCAGCAACCTCCAGGATCTTCACTTAGATTGGTCAAATATTGACTAAGCGCCCACTGGCCATTTGTCTTATAGTAACAGGGGTTTCTTTCTGGGGTGGGCTGGATGTTTAGAATGCTATTTCCAGTTTAATATTTGATTCTGGATGAGGAAGGGAGGACAAAAAAGAAAGGAAATTTGCTTTTTCAGAAACAATTTGTCTGTATATTGAAAGCAACCAATTAATAAGCAACTGGAATTTGTCCATTTCTAAGGCAGTTTTAAGACCAACGTTGAACCTTCCAGGGAGGATGGAACTAGGCTGTTCTATGGTGACAAATGCAAAGTATTACACTTATCAAGGAATAATCAGTTGCAGAAATACAAAATGGAAAATGACTGCCCAGGAAGGAGTTCTGCAGGAAAGGATCTGGGAATTATGGTGGCTCACAAACAAAATATGAGTTAACAACGAAATACTGCTGCAAGTCAACCTCATTCTGGGATGTATTAGCAGGAATGCTGTAAGCAAAATACAAGGAGTAATTCTTCCACTCTACTCAGAACTGGTAAAGCCTAAACTAGACTATTGTGTCCAATTCTGGATATCACACTTCAGGAAAGGTGTGGACAAACTGGAGAAAGTCCAAAGGAGAGCAATAAAAAATTATTAAATGTCTAGAAAACATGGAAAGATTGAAAAAATAGGTTTGTAGTCTGGAGAACAGAAGACTATGGGGCGGGACATGATCACAGTCTTCAAATATATAAAATGTTGGAAAGAAGAGGTTGATAAATTGTTCTTCTTAACCAGTAAGGACAGGACAAAAGTAGACATTAGACACTACATAAGACATTAGGAAAAACCTCCTAACTATAAGTAGTTTTGAAACAAATTACCAAGGGATGTTTCAGAATCTCTGGCATCAGAGGATTTTAAGAACACATTAGACAAACACCTGTCAGGGATGCTCTAGATAATACTTAGTCCTGCCTCAGAGCAGGGGACTAGACTAGATGACATATCAAGGTCCCTTCCAGTCCTACATTTCTATGATTCTATGACTTACAAAACCCAGACTCTGGAACTGAATGGCTAAGGGCATGAAAAACTTTACACTGCCCACATAATAAACAAATTATTCATATCAAGCATAAAATGATGCATGTGTCCTAATAGCATAGACCTTTCAATCCAACCCCACGTGAATAGGATTCATGAGGAATAACAAAATATAAACAAAACACAATAAAAGGCAAATATTTTCAAAAGAATGTTCCTTTGTATAGTATGGGTTCATGGAGTTTTGAAGTTTTCAGGACATTCAGTCACAGATGTGACCTAGAATTAAATAATATCTATTATTATTTGCAATGGCACTGAAGCTACCAAATGGGCTAGGAACGACTCATGCCCGCATTAAAGATGGTGACAACTTCGCCAGTGTGTGAAGACAAAGGAAGCATGCAATGCCCTGTTTAGAGAACTCATTGCCCATGGAGAGCTGCATGAGTCCAAATCTGACTACTGCACGAATTACCGTCTTGCAAGAATGCTTGCTATGCTCCCAGAGGCTGAAACATCAGGGATGGGATGGAGTAACATAAAAGCAAATAAATGAAAATCTGTGGTGGTGGCAATCAAAATCCCTGAGCGCTGGCCTATCTCTGATTCCATTGAGGTTGATGGTAAAGCTCCCAATTACTTCCATTTGGAAGTGGAGTTAGGTCACCTTTGAAACTCCTGCTTATTGGCTCTAAATCCAGGGATGGGCATTGAGCCCCCACATGTTTAAAATGCACAGAGCTCCCTGTGAACTGATTTCTGATCCAATTCACATGATTTCTCACTCTCTCTTTCTCTTGACTTTTGAGTTTCTGGGGTGACCTAGACCCCCTAACTTCAAGATGAAATTCTGCCGTAACCACCAATTTTTGCCTTGTTTCTGGTTGAAACCATGAAAAAACAATGAGTTTTACAGGCCTGAAACTCGGATCCATTAATCAATTCAGATCCCCTTGGAAACTTGTGCTCCATAAAGCATAGTGGTAGGGAACTTCCTAACAAGACACTCACCAAAATGAACTTCATATACCATGAGGATGGCTTATGTTTTCAATTATTGGCTCTGAGTGTGTTCTTCCCATATGTATGCTCTGCAGATAGCCGATACAGTAAGCCACAACTGGATTATCCAATAAGACCAGTGGTCTGTTACAATAATGAAGGCACCAGGCCAGGTTTATTGCCTATGAAGCATGGTAAAAAGTGCCCTATACGTGCTACTTAATACATGTATGCCTGTAACAATGGACCAGCTCAGTAAACGATGGGACTTTCTGTTCGTCACTTGGCCAGACAAAGACACACCCTTTGAGACCCTCTTTTATACTGGTACAAACAAGTTTTGTATTGCCCCTCTGATGTGTGTAGCTGCCATCCTCTAACGTTGTGAGAAATTACCCTTTACCTTGTACAGCATGGTTTGATCAAAACAGCTCTATCCATCACATTGTCATCCTGACCTTAGCTTTAAGAGGGATACTTGTTATCTTGGGAATGTCCCATTCCTGGTATTGGGTTGTTCTGATACCATTTTTCTGAAAAATGTGTTTGCACCTAGCACATCTTTAGGAATGTATGTGTTTGCCAGTTTCTGTGAGTCTGCCAGCATGCCAGCCTGACTCCTATTAACTTTGCTTTTTAACGGCAGGTCTTGACATCTACTTTAGCTCAGGCCTCATACCTGGCCTGTTATACTAGGCCTCATGTCTCAGGTGCTCACTTTTTACTGCAGCTTAAATTACTGGACCTTGCCACACTAGCCAGTGCAGTGCAATCAAGTAGGTAATTCTGTCCCTTTTAATATCGCTACCATCTTAAGGCAACTTGGCTAAATTCTTCACCGGTGTAAATAGGTATAGAGAAGTAATTCCAGAATAGATTTGTCCATATGCCCCAGCAGCGAATTTATTCCCGCTTCACCCTATAGACCTCTGATACTCTCTATAGTGCCAATTCAAGATGGGACTTCCCTGTAGGTACCTGTGCCTTCCTAACTTTGCCATGGCATTCTGTGTGTTGCATCAGCAGCAATGGCTATGCTCTAACAGTAGTCCAGATGTATGCTTCTAAATCTCCAAACTAGGGAGTTATTAAAAACTGATACAATCCCTTGAGAGCACCTACTGGAACTGATGTTTGAACACTTTGAAGCAGAACATTCCTCTTTAGCTGAGTTATCAAATTCTAAAGATTTTGGAACACAAAAACCAAGGTCTGACAATCAGTGACTGATGAAAGCATTTTGCCTCTGGCTAATCCAGTTTACAGAAGGGATGGCTGCTTTGTGATTCCAGATATCTCCATGGATTGTTGCACTAGTTCTCTACTCTGGCAGAGTGTGACATTGGAGTTGTATTTTCAGCTTGTGATAAAGAAGGGCATGCATCCCTCCTCCACACACATTTATTGACAGATTGCCACAGTCAACTTCCCTCCGTGTATTTTAAAGGCTTCCACTGGCATTGTAAATGAAGTCATAATGAATTGTCCCGTGAACAAAGTTTTTATTCTGCAGAGGCATAGAAAGAATCAACTTGGTGGGATGTATTTCTTGTATATTAACATCCCCAATTAAATGTTTTCCCTTCATAGAAAGCTTAAAAGTCCTCGTATTCAGAAATAGCCTGAGTAGGTATCTTATCATAAACACTTCTATAACTCAAGTTGAATTATATTCCTTAAAAATGTGGGGAACAAGCCAGCAATTTTTTTACACTGCCCATGCCTTTCCATGTCTGTGCTAGGACAAGGGCGTCAAATCACTCAAGGTGGAGTGGTCCTCAGATTATCAGGATTATCAGCCTGGAATTCCAAGGGTCCAGTCTTCACTTTGTGGCCTAACACAAGTCACTCAGAGCTCTGTTATGGTTCTCAGAGCCAGTGTTGTATTTGGCCATGGAGGAAGGTGCTAAGCAATGGTGTTTGGAGAAACTGTCCCTGCATAATGCAGAGGTGAGCTGCACAGGCCAGATTTTCAAAGGTTCTTATGCACCTAAAGATGCAGATAGACATCTAGTGGGTTTCTCAAAAGCACCTAAGTGAATTAGGTGCCTAATTTGTACTTAAATTAACAGGATTGAGAAGTTTAATCCCACTAGCAACCTTTGGGCTTTAAGTATCTAAATACCTTTGGGCTTTAAGTATCTAAATACCGCAGCTTTAAGTATCTAAATATCTTTGAAAATCTGCCCTAGTGCCTCTTAGGGCTGTGGAAGTGACACACGCACTGGCAGCCATTGATACTGTACCACTTTTTCTCCAGTGACAGTCTCTGATCTTTAGTCGTGCCCTATGCCTGCCTTGACATAACCTTCTGCACTGCTGAGAGCTGCCAGCAGTGTAAATGGCATCCAGTTATGGCCAGGCGACTGCAGATATCCATGTTATCCTAGAAACATAGGGCTGGAAGAGATCTTGAGAGGTCATCAAGTCCATGCTGAGACAGGACCAAGTAAATCTAGACCATCTCTGATAGATGTCTGTCCAACCGGTTCTCCAAAAATTCCAGAGATGGGGATCCTACAACATATCTAGGTAACCTGTTCCAGTGCTTACCTTCCCTTTTAGTCATAAAATTTTCCTAATATCCAAGCTAAATATCCCTTGCTGCAAACTAATGTGATTTGTTCTTGTCCTATCCTCGGTAGACATGGAGAACAATCAACAAGTATCTGAAGGGTATCAACACTAAGGACGGAGAGAAAGTATTTATTTTCCTATAAAGGGCTAATAGCATAAAGCTACAAAGTGAAAATATATTTTATTCTGAATTCAAGGGACATCTTCCGGACAGTGAGATATGCCACTAAACTATGTTTTTATCCAGCATTTATCGCCAAATATGAGCACATATTAAGATTAGCAGCCCTCAATGTACATATTAAGACGAGGAATAAATCCCACTTCTCTTACTATCCAATGTTGTGCTTAGCCTTTTTTCTTCCATTTGCCATTTGAAAAACAATGGGCTGAGATTACAATTGAATTTTAAGATTCAAAAGCTATTCTATCTAATGCTTCTGGTATAGCTAAGTGGATTCTTGCTTATGTCACCATTGTAAACGTGAATGGGGCAGTTGTCCATGACGTGTTGCATAGTTTGTACCTCACCACAGTCACAACTCAGTGATTCTTTGATTTTCCATTTGTGGAGAAGGTATACACACTTTCTGTGCATTGTCCAAATGCAGCAAGTGCAGTCCACTGCCAACAGGGAAGATAGAATCCCAGGACTTTTTCTTGGCTATCCCATCAAGTCTTTGTTTGGGCATCATAAGCAGCTCACAGTTTGAGTTTCGAGAGTGGCATGAATTGAGGTCTTGGTGTATTGGCAGGTCTGGAGTGGTCAGGATCTTGTTGTACTTAGCTTATGGGAAACGATGCACCTCTGGACCTATCAAAAGATAGAACAAGTTCCCCAGAACTGATGGAAGACCCATCTCTTGAGATATTTAAAATTAGACCGAAAAACGAATTACAAAACGTTCTGCAAAGAACAATCCTGCACTGGTAGAAAGATGGACCGGGTGGCTTTTAGGCCTTTTCCATCTCTGACTCCTCTAATTCAGCAGAACATGTTGTTCATTTTTGTGATTCAAACATAATCCTGCGGTGGGTTTGACGCTGCTGGATTTGCAGCCTCTAACTGTGTAATGACAATCCCCCAACAAAGGCTTTTTCTGTGCTTTTACAGGAAAACTCAGAGTCCACATCAGGAGACAGAGAACCAAGTGGCATGTGCTGGATTCTGGCCTATATAATTATCTTTTCAATTCTAGCCCCTCCCTTTATATGAACTGTACTTTAGCTGCTTTGAAGTTGAAAAAAAATACATGCTGTCCATTCCAGAGAGATGCAGTAGCCCATAAGAGAACATGTTATTTCCCTAATTGCAGAATATTACGTGTGTGTGTATTGTTTATATTCAAAATGATGGGTAAGGAGGAGGGCAGAAACAGCAGTCTGCATTTTCACTGATAGTTAATATTTCTATTACCATACTGCCCAGGGGAGATGTCTAGGACTGAAGTCTCAATATGTGCAGAGACTATTGGTTGTTTTGAATTTATATTCCCTAATGCTTTGCTCCATTTGCTAATAAACATATGTTGTTTTCTGAAGGGTCATTGTATCCCTGGTCAGAAGCTCCCAAAGAGAGGATCAAACACGAGCCCACACCCCGGGGGGGATTGCACGGTAATAAGCAGTTAGGCTAGATGGGTGTTGTACCCAGTTCCCAGTCCAAGCGTAGAAGGTTTGCGAGAATCCACCCCCAGATGGGAAAGAACAAGAGGCCTCACACCTGTGGGGAGATGCTCTGAGAGACCAGAAAAGGGAAGCAGGCATGGCTAGTCCCATCACGGTGACATTTTTCAGTGCAGTTCCTTCTGCAGCATCCTGTTTCATGACCCTGGCGATTCCTACCTAGTGACTGGGTGGGCTTATATGAGTTCTGCCAAAGCGTGAGCATTGTCAGCAGAGTTCTGGGTATCATAAGGAAACAAAAAGTGGGTCTTCTCCTTATATGGCCTCTGTCCCTCCTGAAGAACTGACCAACAGCCCCAGCTAAAGTGATTGACCGTGATGTCAATGGTGCGGCTGCTTCTGTGGCAATGATTTCGCTGTACTTATTGAAAATAAGGGGATAGCTGGTTGTCAATGCAGCACTCTTGTCTGTCCGCAGTAGGATATCTTGGCCTCCATTCTTACACCTAGCTGTGCCCAGATGAGTGTTGTGCACTTTGCTTAACATCTCCAGCCTCAGGCAGGAGACCAGACTTCAGCTCTTAAATCCATATTTAGGCATCCAAATGAATGAATTTATTCATTCCTAAGTGCTGAGCGTCTCTCAGCTCCCACTGATTAACTTTAAAGCGTGTTGAAAATGTTTCTGCATCCTCAGGATGGCAGAAGTGCTGATGTTCGGAGCTGAGCCAGGGCTGGGAATAAAATCTTCCTCATCACCACACACTCAGGATCCATCAGCTAGCTGCCTGCAGTGCAATTGTTTGTCAGCTGTGCGTATATACCAGAGTTAAAATGTATGTCTCCATCTACTTCTTTGAGACTGTCTCACTCTGATCAATAAGCTATCACACATACGAGGCGCAGCAATCGTGGAGAAGAATTTTCTCCTTAGGAGGTAATACCATGGCTTGATAGTCTCGCTAAGAGTTCATCCAAAAATCTTTTCTGATTGGGCATGAATGCAAATATATCTGCCACCAAAGAACACTGTGGTTGGATGATATTTTTAAATAAGTAGCGGTACAAAACAAAAAACCCAATAACTGGCTGGAAGGGAAGGCCTAAATTTTCAAAAATGCTTAATGATTTTGGGCACCCAGTTTGGGACACCTGAAAGGGGCATGATTTTCAAAGAGAGCGTGCTCAGCATTTTCTGAAAATCCAGGCTTTTTTAATGTATGCAGCATAGTTGTAGCTGTGTTGGTTCCAAGATATTAGAGAGAAAAGGTGGGTGAGGTAATAACTTTTACAGCAACAACTGCTGTTGGTGAGAGAGCCAGGCTTTCCAGCCACACAGAGCTCTTCTTCAGCTCTGGGAAAGGTCACAGCAAAACACGAGGGTTCTTCCAAAGCAACTAAAGTGGGCAATGGAAAATGGAGACACCCAAACATACTGTTCCTTTTGGCCTGCACTGTCTTCATCTTAGGTAGGTCATGCGTTTCTGCCTGGAGATAGAAGGGGCCAGAGATTGACCAAATAGTGATGTACAAATAGTTGTAGAATCTGTGGAGATGTCCTGGCACAAACAGGGTGAATTCCCCTTTCTCACGCTGCTGTTGTGGTCTTTCAGTATGCACTATTTTAGGCTGACAATCAGCAGCAGGAGTAAGAGAAATATCAAAGAAGCAGAGCCAAATATTTGATTCGGGTCATTACATTGAAGATGCCTCATCGGGGCTGTGATATTCATAGGACAAGCAATTTTCCTCTCTGTTTTATGTGCTCTTTCCAACAGAGGTGTAAAAGCATGGCACAGATTATCCCGTCGCTCAGAAAAGTGCTCCCAGGGGAGCTGATGTTCAGAGATGATTGTGAGACTCTCACTGAGGAGGAATCCTTTGTACCCGAGGCGAGGGGGAGAAAACCCAATCCATGCATAAAGTTTATTCAAGCATCAGAAAAGAGCATGGGAGGAGCACAAAAGAATAAGGGAGAAAGGTGCAATCATTGCGTGATGCCTAATGTCGCCTGGCCACAAGGGGGCAGCACACTGTGCAACAGCCCTTGCTGCACCCGAATAACAAGAGCAGCTGGCCCTTCCTTGAGGTGCAAGGTGTTGTATACAGGAGGAAGATGCAGGTCCTGGCCACACGCTCCCACCCGAGACCAGACACCGAAGCACTCCAAGATTCTGATCCAAAGACCATTGAAGTGAAGGGAAATCCTCCCACAGACGTCAATAGGCTTTGGGTCAGGCTCTCAGGGCACTGTCAGTTGTCTACTGGTAGGCGAACAATGCTGTGGGTCAACAGGCGCCTGGCGCCTTGTCTCCAGACTAATTCTTGAAGACCGAGACAGAGCCCTGAGATTCATTTGCTCTCAGTCTGAGTCAAAATGAAGTGTGATTTTTATTTTATCCTTTACCCACGTGTAGAGCAAATCACCTTTTTCGTGATTTTGGGCAAAGCAAGTCATTTATATCTGCACATCCCTTCGCCTCCTGAAGGAGACCAAGGCGCTTTACTAACCAATACACAGATGGCAGGACACAGGGAAGGATGTGGACAAATTGGAGAGTGTCCAATGGAAGGCCAAAAAAATGGATTAGGGGGCTGGAGAGCATGACCTTTGAGGCGAGGCTGAGGGAACTAGGCCTGTTTAGTGTGCAGAAGAGAAGAATGAGGGGGGATTTGATAGCAGCCTTTAACTATCTGAAAGGGGGTTCCAGGGAGGATGGAGCTAGGCTGTTCTCAGTGGTGGCAGATGACAGAACAAGGAGCAACGGCCTCAAGTTGCAGTGGGGGAGGTCTAGGTTGGACATTAGGAAAAACTTTTTCACTAGGAGGGGGGTGAAGCACTGGAATGGGTTACCTAGAGAGGTGGTTGAATCTCCATCCTTAGAGGTTATTTTTAAGGTGTGGCTTGAAAAAGCCCTGGCTGGGATGATTTAGTTCGTGTTGGCCCTGCATTGAGCAGGGAGTTAAACTAGATGACCTCCTGAGGTCCCTTCCACCCTTAATGATTTTATGATTCATCCCATTTGTGGCAGCTTTGAGGGTTTCTTCATCTCCTCTAAGTACCATCTTCCCTGAAGATTCTTCTAAAGGAGGTGTTCTTTAAAGTACCCCGAGGAACCCTTGGATGGAGCTCACAAAGGAGATGGACTGCACCCAGAACAGAGGTACTCTAATAGTTTCTGAGACTATTAGAGTGATCCATAGTTTCTGCTCTTGGCTTGCTGCCTGTATGGTATGTGACCTTGGTCATGTCACTTCTCCACGCTGTCCCTGTTTCCCCTCCATCCCTTGATTTATTTGGATTGTAAAATCTTCATGGCAGGATTATCTCATGCTACAAATTTGTTTAGCTCCCAGCATAAAAGACCCCTGATCTTAATTATGGTTTCTAGATATTATTGTAATGATAACCCAGATTTGGCTGAAATTCTGTGCAGAGCCACATGCCACCTTTATTTTAACCAAAAGAGATCCTAAATTCCATGCAAATTAGGGAAAGATGTTTATTTATGTGCAGGAGCAAGGATTTAAATTTAGGGTAAATGACAGTAATTCAGCTAATACACTACTACTGTGCAAAATTATGTACTTGGATACTGCCATTAGTCTTTTACTAATCTGCAATATGCAGAAACTGTGAATTTAATGAGCTTCATAATTATTTTGTTCTCAAAAATCTTCACTTTTTGGTAATGACATTATTTCAAATGGTAATTTTTGCACCCTGTCCTTAGTCAATCATGGCAATTTCCAGCATGTGAGCCTAAATAAACTAGTAAAATCAGGAAAGAGAGGGAGAGGTTGATTTATCTCAAGGACTTTACTCCAGTAAAATATTAAACATCCCTATCAATAACAGGTGGACCGTATTATAAGCTTCATCATAACTAGAGTCTTAGGAGTGAAATGACATCTTGCTGAAAAGATGTCAAGAATTTCATTTAGTCCTTTTTATAGTGGAGACCATCAATCTGTCTTAACGTCCATTGGAGAGAAAATAATTGTCTTTTCTTTTTGGTAATGGTATTTCATTATATGTGGTAGGATAAATAACATGAGTTCAAAGTAAAAGAAGATGAGAATGTCTCTGTATTTTCTTTTCCCTCTTAGTTTCATTTCTTGTTTAATTTCACGTTGAAGAATGAGCGGTTCTAATTAAATTAAGCCCAATTCTGTTTTGAATGTGCATCTTACAGTCAAAGCAGCAAAATGATTTTAGTTTTCAGTTATTATATTAGAATTGATCTTCCAGGCACTGGTATCATGATCTGATTATGAAGATATATGCATTTATCACAAGCTGGACCCATCTGTTTCAATTCTAAGTAATGTCATTACAGATTCATCGGTTTCCCAGTCAGCGCGTATGACGTGGGACCCAAGTGACTAGCACTTCTAGACTTATTACCATTTCACGCTGCATCCGGATGGACACGAGGCTGTTGATTCCCGTTAATCTATCTTTGAAGGGAAAATCATCATCCTGGAATAATCCACAGACTAATCAGGTAGCACTGATATTCAAAATACAGACACTGGCTTTTCTATAAGCGTTCATAGCTGCTTCCCTTTTGCCAACCTGCAGATAGATGTCACCCCGCGGATGCAGCTCCTGGGTGGAAGCAGAAACATTTTCATACATGGTACACAAAGGGCACTGACCGGGAGCAAGGGTTAACCATCTGAACTGGGAAATGAGCAGGGGTTAATGTGCATAATCGGGAAGCTTTCTAACTCAGAAAGACAATCTCAAACCCTGCAAGGTCCAGTGTATTTAGAGATTAGAGGCTGCCTCGGTCCAGTCCCAAATGCGGGAGCACTTAGCCTTGGTCCTGTCGGAGTAATTTAGTGACTGATTGGTTTACAATAGTAGTATCGAGAAGTAGCTATCTGCACAATAAGTCTATAGAAGGGCTCAACCAAGTCATCAACCTTTATGCTTTGTTTATATCCTGTACCCTTCTCCCCTTCCTTCCTATCTCTTTGTCTGTTTAAAATCCCAAGATCTTTGGGACAGAGTCCATGGGCAGCCCCTTAGCTGGTGTAAATTGGCATCGCTTCAATGACTTCACTGGAGCCATCGTGATTTACATCAGGTGAGGATCTGGCCCGGTATCTTCTCCTCTATTGCCATGCACATTCCAGGAGCTACTTGAAGCAAATCAATTAATAATAAATAACATAATAATAACAATAATCCAATGAGCCTGCTAGCCTGCTCATTAGTATTAATCATAAATATTAAATCTGTTTGACTTGTAGGATCAGGACAGGGTGAATACGGCATAAACATTATCTGAAGTTTTGGCATTAATTCATTTTGACCCTATCCAGATCCACTGTGATCTCTTCCTTAAATATTGTAGTAAGCAAATTTAGAGGCAGGAAAAACTGCTGAAATGTGTGACTATTAAAGAATATTTGAAGGAAGTGATTTTTTTATTTTTATTTTAGGGGCATGAATATTTACATTGGCACCCTCGTCTTAGGAGTTCTACTCACCCGAAGTATTTTGGGGGAAGCACAAAAAGGTCCTATGATCTATCTATCAAATGAAATATTTCACATTGCACCTTTTGCATATCTGAAGCAATATTAGAGACAAGAGGAAGGAGGTAACATCTTTGATTGGACCAACTCTTGATGAGAGAGACAAGCTTTTGAGCTTACCCAGAGCTGTTCTTCAGGTCTGGGAAACTTCCTCAGGCCACGTCTACACTGCAAAATGTTGTCAACCTAACTTATGTTGGCATACAGTCACCACAGTTACTACATAACTTGTAGGTGTGTACAGTTAGCTCCTTGTGTCCACGGTGCGCTTCTTCACCAGGAGGGCTTGTGTCAGTTGCCTTGTCAGCGTGGGGCATTGCGGGACAACTCCTGAAAGCTGATAACGGTCGACGTAAGCAATGCAGTGTCTACACTGACACTACGTTTACCTAACTACATCAACCTTGACTTTATGCCACTCGTGGAGGTGGAGTTATTAAGCTGGCATAGCTGGGCAGTTAAGTGTAGACACTTCCATCGTTAGGTTGACATGGGCTGCCTTGCATTGAACTAACTCTCTAGCATAGACCAGACCATAGAGAGGCATTTACATCAGCAGGACCCACATTTTGTAATAAACCATAAGTCCAGTGTCTTTATTCAGTCCATGTTTTTTCTTGTCTAGCAGAGTTATGAATTTAAGCTCCTAGGCTCGTTTTTTGAAAGTGTTGGGTAGATTTCCTTTGAGGAGGAAGACGGAATGGTCCCTTGAACTATGTGTCAATGACCTCCTTTACTTCGAATTTAGCTGTGACACTCAGGGCATGCCTACACTACAAAATTAAGTTGATTTAAGTTAGGTCGACCTACAGCCACCACAGTAATTCAATCAGCTGTTAATGTCCACACTATCCTCCTTCGGCCAGCAGTGCATGTCTGCACCAGGAGCTCTTGCACTGACTTAAGTGGGGCATTGTGGGGGACTGACAGCCTGAGCTGGCCCCTTGTAGGGCTGAGTGCCAGAGCCCTGCCATCCCAAGCTGACAGCCTGCCCCAAGGTGGCAGAGTTCTGGAACTCAGCCCGTTGAGGCAGCGCTCTGACTGTGAGACTGTTCGGGACTGAATGTCCAGGCTGGTGGGGATTCATTTTATCCAAAACTATGTTTTGGTTAAAGTGTTTGGGAAATCTCAGCTCAGCGAAATAGGTAATAAACTTACACCAGCCAGCCTTCTGTACAGTTCTGGGGTGCAAGAGCTGGGGGAAGTGGCAGGAGTCTCCCTACTGATGATTAATGAGTGGCTGGGAGTTGGGTGTGTCCTTGCCTGTGGGTGTCTGTGCAAGTGCAGTGCGTGTCAGAGACTTATAGCTTGGCAACAGCATCACAGCGTGAGATGCAACCCAGGTTGGTGGGACAGAGTGCTCAGCAGTCCCACGGTTCAGGATTGCACTCAGGGACCATGCCACAAAGACACATGTGGGTGAGATCTGCAGAACTGCTAGATCTCTTTTGAGAATCTGAGCTCTTTTTTAAAGTCTCATCCCAATTGTGGGTGCTGAGCACCTCTGAAAATCTGCCTGTAGAATAACAGAAATGTAGAGCTGGTAGAGACCTCGAGAGGTCATCAAATCCAGTGCCTGCACTGAGGCAAGACCAAGAAAACCTAGACCATCCCTGACCGGTGTTTAATCTAATCTGTTCTTAAAAACATCTAATGACGGGGATTCCCCAACCTGCCTTGGAAGCCTCTTCCAGAATGTAACTACTCATATTGTTAGAAAGTTTGAGAGTTTTTCCTGAGATCTAACCTAAATCTCCCTTGGTGCAGATTAAGCCCATTACTGCTTGTCCTGCTGTTCGTGGATATGGAGAACAATTGATCAAAGTCCCCTTTATAACAATACTTCACATATGTGAAGACTATAATCAGGTCAACTCTGGTCTTCTCTTTCAAGACTAAACATGCCTAGTTTGGGGGGTTTTTTTAAACCTTTCCTTATTGTTCAGGTTTTCCAAACTTTTTATCATTTTGGTTGCCATCCTTCAGACTTACTCCAATTTGTCCAAATCTTTATTAAAGTGCAGTGCCCAGAACTGGATACAGTACTCCAGCTGAGGCCTCCCCTGTGACAAGTAGAGTGGACAATTACCTCCTGTGTCTTATATATGACACTCCTGTTAATACTCTGCAGAATAGTAGCCTTTTGTGCAACTGCATCACATTGTTGACTCATATTCAATTTATGATCCACTGTAACTCGCAGATTGTTTTCAGTAGTACTACCAGTGACATGGTTCGGCCAGGGTGTCATGACCCTTCCTTGGGCCCAGGCTCCGAGGAAGGCCACAGCACCTTCCTCTAGCAGAATAAATGGTGCCGGTTACATGTCTTTAGCCCCCATCCTCCAGCAGGACGGGCTTCCTTTCCAGTCTGTAGCCCTCTGGCCCTCCCATAGGGCAGGGCTCATAAGGGGTCTGTAGCCCCGGTTTCCCAAAAGGAGGGGCAGTCAAGCAGTCTATAGCCCCCGGCCTTCCCACAGGCAAGGCTAGCAAGCTGTCTGGTGCCCCCGGACCTCAGGCAGGCTGGGGCTAGCAAACAGTCTATTGCCCCTGGCCCTCAGGAGGGCGCGGCAGGTGAAGAAGTTTGCAGTCCCTGGCCTGCAAGCCGTGCAGGGCTGACGAGGCAGTCAATAGCCCCCAGCCCTTCAGTGGGCAGAGCAGGCAAAATAGTCTGGAGCCCCCAGCCTTGCAGGCAGGCGGGGCTATTATGGCTCAGTATCCTCTGCTAGCCAAGCTCAGAGGATGTCAAGCACTCCCGGGGTGGTTAGGGAAGTGGGGAGGGGACGCAGGCCATCCTAGCCACTGACTCAGTGCAGATCCATCTGCAACACTCTGACGGTTTGCCCCGACTCAGCCACTCTCTAGTTGGCTGTTCCTGGGCTACTTCCTCCCACCCAACCCCCGGGTACCTGTCTCCACTCGTCTCCCTCCGGGTCACTGGGTAGTTGGTGACCGGGCATCCTGCGAGTCCCTCACCGTTGATCAGAAACTCCCCAGGGTCATCAGCGGAGGGCAGTTCCTCCAGGTCACAGGGCCCCAGGACTTCCTCCGGTCCGCAAGGTTCGGTCAGTTCCAGGGGGTCCCTGATGTCAGGCACCTCCTCCAGGGCAGGGCCGGCCTTAGGGGGGTTTTCCTACCCAGTAGTCTTGGGTGGCTCTTCCCAGCTACTAAGGCCTACCTAATCACTAGGGCCTGGTGGCCCTCTCCAGTCACTCGGGCCTGGCAGTCTAGGCAGGGTTTGGAAGCTCCAGTTGGTGGGGCGGTGGCTCCAAACAGCTGCTGGGCCTGGGTCAGGCCTAGGCCGCATCCCCTGAGAAAACACATCTACCTCCAGTGGCAGCTTCCCCCTTACTGAGCTGCTAGGCCTGTCTTTTATAGTTCCCTTTCCTGCAGTGGCTCCACCCCTCTCTTTCCGGGCAGTTTGGCCTGTAGGACCCTGTTCTGCCCAGCAGGGGCATTGCAATCCTTCCTTGGGCCCAGGCTCCGAGGGAGGCCACAGCGCCTTGCTACAGTCACTTACTCCCCATTTTGTAGTTTGCATTTGCTTTTTCCTTCCTAAGTGTGATACTTTGCATTTGTCTTTAGTAAATTTCCTTTTGTTGATTTCAGACCAATTCTGTAATTTTTCAGAGTTGTTTTGAATTCTAATCCTGTCCTCCAATGCACTTCCAATGCCCTCTCCCTGAAGCTTGGTGTCTTCCTCAGATTTTATAAGCAGACTGTCCACGTCATTATCCAAGTCATTCTGAAAATATTGAATAGTATTGGACCCAAGACTGACCCTTCTGGAACTCCACTTGATACACCCTCCCAGTTATAGTCTTTGACTGCAGTCTTTCAATGAGTTGTACACCCACCTTATAGTGATTTCATGGATACCACATTTCCCTAGTTTGCTTATGAGAATATCATGTGGGACTGTGTCAAAACGCTTACTAAAATAAAGATACAGCATATCAACCTTTTTCCCCCTATACACAAGGCCAGTAACCCTGTCAAAAAAGGAAATTAAGTTAGTTTGGCATGAACAGTTCTTGACATATCCATGCTGGCTATTCCCTGTCTTCTAGGTGGTTAAAAATGGATTACTTAATAATTTGTTTCAGTATCTTTCCTGATAGCAAAGCTAGGCAGACTGGTGTCTAATTCTCTGGGTCCTCTTTGTTCCCCTTGCTAAATATAAGGACCATGCTTGCCTTTTTCCAGTCTTCTGGGACCTCCATGTGTTCTCAAAGATAATTGCTAATAGTTCCTAGACCGTTTCAGCTAGTTCCATAAATACCCAAGAGTGAATTTCTTCAGGCCCTGCTGACTTGAATACATCTAAATTATCTAAATATCTGTAACCTGTTCTTTCGCTTATGTGACTTGTGTTCCTTCCTTATCTTGTTACTATTAATTGTGTTGAGAATCTGGTCATCACTAACTTTTTTAGCGAAGAATGAAGCAAAATAGTCACTAAACACCTCAGCCTTCATGGTGTCCCCAGTTATTAGCTCTGCTTCCATGCTAAATAGAAGATCAACACTTTCCTTCATCTTTCTCTTCCTTCTAATGTATTGAAAGAAGTGCTTTGTGTTGCCTCTTATGTCCTGTGTTCATTCTGTGCCATGACCTTTCTGATTTTGTCCATACATGATGGCGCCATTCTTCTGTACTCCTCCTTACTTATTAGTCTATTTCCACTTTTTGCAGGATTCCTTTTTGATTTGCAGGTCATTAAAGAGCCCTTTACTATTCTTCCTATTTTTCCCTCTCATTGGGATACTTTACAGTTGTGCCTTTAATATTGTCTCCTTAAGAAACTGCCAGCTCTCCTGAACTCCATTATTCCTTAGATTTACTAACCGTACTTACCAGCTCTTGGAGTTTGTTAAAGTCTGCTTTTTTGAAGTTCTTCACCCTTATTCTGATGTACTCACTACTTCCTTTCCTTAGAATCATGTAATCTATCATTTTGCATTCACTTTCAT
Source organism: Mesoclemmys tuberculata (assembly GCA_007922155.1). Taxonomy (NCBI): domain Eukaryota; kingdom Metazoa; phylum Chordata; order Testudines; family Chelidae; genus Mesoclemmys; species Mesoclemmys tuberculata. Next base: position 31,401,074 of record ML675617.1, read on the forward strand.
CCAAATTGCCTTCCATCTTCATATTCACAACCAATTTCTTCCTCTTGGTCAGAATCAAGCCCAAAATAGCTGTCCGCCTGATTACTTGCTCCACTTTCTGACGCAAAAATTCATCCCCAACACATTCCAAAACTTATTAATGTTGTGTTTTGTCATATGCCATATACTTGTCTTTAATTAAAATACAAAGATATTTTTCTCTCTTTGCTGAACCTTTCTGCTCCTTCTGTTAATTACAGCTAGTATGTACTAAATTAAGCCAAACACAAAGCAGACCTGCAGAATAAGTGTTTGAGGCAAATTCCATCGTCTCCTTGTCAGTTTATGGATATATGTGTTGTCACTCAATTTATGTTCGAATGCTACATTATTACCTATTACCATAGTTGTTAAAACCTTACTTTTCATGCCAATGAGAGTGAAGATGGGGTTTTGACATAAATGCTGTTATAAGAACCAATTTAATATGACAGACTATTGCTTCTTGTATGACAGACTGTGAAATCCTATGTGAGAGTTACAGAAGGATCAGTTACCTGAAGGCTCATCCTTCCTTTCTGACTCAGAGGTACAGGATCCATGCTCGTGATTGGAGAGAGCTAGGGAAAGAGAGTTGAAATCAGAAAGAGACCAGCAATTGTCATCATAAAAATAAATGTTTCCCAGAGTGCAGCACATTTGAAGGGGCTATGAGACAAGATTTTCAGAAATAGGACCCTGACATCTGACACCGTAAGTCTGTTCAGGTACCTCATTAAGGAACTGTGGGTGAGATTTTCAAAAGCATCTTTGTGATTTAGGATCATAGATCCTGAGTCAATGGGACATGTGGTCTGATGTCACTTACTTTTGAAAATGCCATCTCTGATTTTCAAAAGTGCTGAAAATTTAGCAGGAGCCAGAAACTTTCATTGTCTTACGTCCTTCAATATGGTTTTAAAAGCTTAACTTTAGGTCCCATTTTTTAAACCTCTTGGGTCTAATGATGCTTTAACAGCCTGGCCCAAAGCCAGCTGAACCAATAGGGGCCCACAAGTGACACCAATGGGTTTTGCATCAGGCCCTAGGAAAACAATACCCATTACTCCTTATGAGCAGTCCAAAATGGAGATGCATCATTAAGGAAAATGAAGTGGAAAAATGATTGGCTTCATAGAAAAATTGTGGATCTTCCCATAGAAAGTGGGATCTTCCTCCTTGAATATATGGGGGCTGCTCAAGCAGCAGAAATTAAAAGAAAATGAATGATTCCCAAACCTGACTCAAACGTACACCTTCATAATGCAGATGGACTTCTCCTACAGGGCAAGGTACAGCTAGGTGTGTGTATAAGGATACACATCTAACTGTGGGTGAAACTATGTCCCACCATTATCTCCAACTCAGGCAGTGCATAAGCTCATTCTGCATGTTTGATTATTTCAAGGATGTTCACGAACAAGCAACTAATAAATGAAGACTCATGGGTATTTTACAATGTAAGATTGGAAGTGGGTCCTATGGTCTTCTGAAAGGATTTGTCCCCTATCACACTGTCACCCTGTATGCCAATATCTCAGTCCAGATTACTGATAGAGAGCTGAATGGAAACTGTATGATCAGTACTGCCACTCCAACACTTCAAAATCATGAATCAGGTTCTACAAAGCCATGATTGGCTTAAAAATCACGAGACTTAAAAATAATAAATGTAGGATTATTTTGATTTGCCTTTTTATGCTAGAATGTTTCAAGGCCTTGTTGTCAAGCTTATCAGTGCGGCCTTGAAGGACAGAAATTTCCTTTAAAAAAAAAAAAACAATTAAAGCCGAAATTTTCAGGTAATAACCCAGTTCCATTAGCTGAGGCTTGAACAAAGCCACCAAACATTCTGAGGCTGGGGCTGGAAATACTGTAGGCTTCCATTGCTCTATGAGCACAAAATGAATGGCAGGCATTGGCCCTGAAAGCACTGGGGAGGTAATTTTTTAATGAGATCTTTGTTTTTCTAATTTTCATAAAGAATCTTCAGTTAGCACCACTTATTATTATTTGCATTGTGGTATCACCTAGATGCTGCAGCTGAAATCAGGACTCTGTTGTGCTACGCGTTGTTCGGACACGTAGTAATAACCATTGCCTACCGTGGGGCGTTTGCAATCTGAAGAGAGAAAGGGTAGAAAGAGAAGCACAGAAAGAGGACAATCATATTGCTGATCATGGGTAGAACAAGAAGTTAGATCTCCTAATTCTGAATCCAGGGCCCAATTCACTGAAGCACATGCTGCTTTTGATAAATGCCTTTTCATCTGTGTTAACTATGCCTACCCACTCTATAATAGGACAGGGCTTGGATCATCCATATTTCTCCAACCAAAGGTTGTGTGGATGGGTATTATTCTATTTCAAACTATGCATCCTTATTCACAATGTGATGCCACAACGTCAGCAAACTTTGAGAAAGCTAAGAAATATAGATCCTTGCATTGTTGTGTTGTTATATTGTGACTCATGGTGTTGTGCATTGGGGAATTGGACTTTGACAGTGATTTATTTGTCAATGTACTGCCTTGACAGCCAGATCAGTGAGGGAGCAAACAAGAAATAAAAGACCACGGGAGAAAAAAAGGTTGGGTTTGAAATTGTTCTCAGAATTTTTAATAAAAAAATCAATTGGTAAGCAAAGAATTATTGTGTAATGTCCAGGGTTAGGGACATTGATCTGAGATGAGAATCAAAGTCATTTGTCTTCAAGTCAGTGATTATGAACGAAAACAGGAGAACAATATTTTTTACTTGAAAATTCTTGGCCAATTGGGTTGCTAATTTGATTTCACCACTAACAACAAATTGCCTCAGTTACTAACTCTATAGGTTCGCAATTTCAATTTTCACATAGATGCACAGCCTGCTTCTCAGAAAAGTTTCCCTTCTCAAGCCTCTGCTAAGAGTGATGAAAACGACTAAAAAATAATAGCCAGTCATGGGTGGGACAGACGGTCTATGTGGAAAGACACCAAACTAGGCCACAGAAGGGCTGGATTCAACTCTTCTCTTTGCTGCATTGGGCAAATGTACTGAGGGTCATAACTTCCATTGATTTCAATGTATGTGGTGCTGTTGAAGGCATGTCAGTCCCAGGATATTAGCAAGACAGAGTGAGGTAATCTCTTTTGCTGGACCCACTTCTGTTGGTGAGAGAAACAAGCTTGTAAGCTACACAGAACTCTTCCTCAGGTCTCTAGAAGAGGCTGAAGCAGACTGTTGTGTGGACGGGGAGAGGAGCTTGTTGTAGCTCAAGAGCTGGTCTCCCTCACCAACAACAGTTGGTCCAATAAAAGAGCTTTACTTCACCCACCTTGCTTCTTCAACTGATTCCTATGGAAGTTAGGAGCCTCAATATGTTTGTGGGTCTAGGCCTTTATCTCTCAATTTCTCATCTGTAAGAATGAGGGTAATAATATTTATTTTGTCTATTTTGACTATATGCTCTTTGGGGACAGGAACTGCCTCTTACCTATTACGTGTTTGTACAATTTTTAGCCCAATGTGACCTCTGGATGCCCTTCTAATATTATTAATAAAGTGGGAAGGAGAGGGGTATGGTCGTACCATTGTAACCTCTATGGAGCAAAGACCATCTTTGAGTTGTGTACCTCCTACCACAATGTGGGGTCCTAGTATGAGAATACAAATAAATAATAATTATTAGTGTTATTAATTATTGTTAATTTATTATTATTATTATTATTGATTTTTGAAAATTGAAGTGAACAGATATTGCTAACAGGTCCCATCATCTCTAACTGACTCAACAGCTTTTTCCAAGACATCAACCAAATTTGGAGCAGAGGAACATGCTAACATCACATTTTCCACCGAGTCTCTGACCAGTGCTACTGCATACAGCACCTGATCAAAAAACAGCATGGTTCTCTGAGCCAAATCTGTGAACCCTTTTCAGGTCCACTTGTCATGGATTTTAAGGCTGTAAGAGACCACTGTGATCATCTAGTTTGACATCCTGCATAACTCAGAGCAGAGAATTTCACACAGTGAGTCATGCACCAAGTCCACAAATTTTATTTGAAATAGATCATCTCTTTTAGAAAGCTATCCTGTATTCATTTAAAGGCTCCAAGTGGTGGATTATCCATCTCATCCCTGGTACATTGTTTTAGTGGTCAGTTACTCTCACTTAAAAATGTGTGCCTTAGTTCTGGCTTGAAATTGAACCTGTCTACACCCAGAATTTGCATTGTTCTAAATAAAGGTGCAATGTTGAATCAAGTTACTTAAACAGTTTGCAGGTTTGTGTGTGGACACTCATACACCAGTTTAAATTAAGCTTGCATCAGTTTATTGTACACTTTTAATTTAACAGGGGTGAGCTAAACTGATGCCAGCCAGGTTTAAATTAATGGAAGTGTGTTCATATACAAAGTTGTACTGGATTAACTAAACCAGTTTAACACCACATCTTTATTTAAACTGATGACTGCTTGTGGACCAGACCTTTGACTAATTTCACCAGTGTAACTGAAATCAGACTTTAGATCAATGTCCAGCAGGTGGAATCCAGCCAACATGTAAAGAGTAAGGGCAAAGGGGGCATAAATGAAAGCTGCCATGGCCAGCTGTAATGAGTATTGTGTTACTATGGCAGCCACTGCTAGGAGACCCATGGTGCTTATGAAGGGAAGCTGATGGAAACCTCAGGCGGGAAACCTCTGATGGGACAGAAAAATCCTGGTCTTCAGACAGGATAACGTAAAGGGCTGGGTATCCAGAGCAAACACAATGCTGTCCTCTTGCCATACTGTGCATCATCATGAGAATTCATCACGGAATTCCAATCATTCCAGCATTACCAACGCAAGCATCGAAAAATTACGAGTCAGGACCCCAAAGTAATGGAGCTCTTTTTAATTGCCTTCTAGCTTTTGAACCTTTCTGAGATCTCTTGTGTAACATCTCAACCTTTTTTGCCACCCATGAAGGCTAGAAACTTACTTATAATTACTTGATTCCAGGAGCTGGGGGCTTCAAGAGAAACCACAAGACTATCCCAAGACTCATGATTACATTGCAAGAGTTGGCAACACTGCATTCTTACCTGTACAACCTCCCCCCGAAGCCGAGGGGAATGCATAGGGTTCACTGGAGCCCAGGTCGTCTAAAGTGAATTGGGTACCTCTACAAAGTGACAAAAGATCTGTGACACGGCCACAGGTGGCCCAGGTCAGCTGACTTGGCCACTCAGGGCTCAGGCTGCAGGGCCGCAGTATTGCAGTGTAGATGTTCAAGCTTGTTTGCCAAAAAACACCAAGACCGCAAAGTCATCAATAGGAAAACCAGACATGGGATTCCTCAGCAGCTGACCTGGCTTAGGTGCCTAACTCCAGAAGAGGATTTATGGATGAGGATCCCAAGAGGAGAGAAGCACCTGGGGCAGCCAATTCGGCACGGAAGCCACTTTCTTTTCCCGTCCCCCAGTGAATTTCCTTGGCACATCCTACTGGGTAGATCAGGTGGCTGCCCGCTCAGCTTGCTGGCTTCTGAGGATCCCCTTCTTAGTCACGTAATGTTCCTCATGTGCTGTGTAGGGAGCCTGGGTGCCTAATTCAGGCCTGAGGATTCTCCTAGTCAGCAGGCGGCCTCAGTCAGGCCTTGCAAGGCTCAGCATGGCACCTTTGAGAATCTGGGCTGAGGGCTTAGTCTGATGACATTGGCAGCTGCACATGTGGATCTGAGGATCTAATTTGGCCTGCAGAAACTTACTTACCGGCAATGTCATGCAATATGGAAAGACCCAATCCTGATGTATGGAACCAAAGTTGAGTATGTAATGCTGATGAACTCTGCTCCTGGCAAGGCAGTGGATTCTCTGTCACTTAAAATCTTCATAGTGAGCCCGCATGTTTTTCTAAAATTATCCTGGAGTTCAGCCAAATGCTGTCAAGCTGGATGCAGTAATCACCTGGTGGATTTCTACAGCTTGGCCTACTCATCGGAGCACAGTAGATGTACATAAAGGTTCCTTCTGCCTTTAAAATCTATGAATCTCAGCTGCCATTTTTACAGTCGGCTTCCATAGAACCACACTTTGAAAAATAAGGTTGTTTCTACTCCCTGTGGAAGACACTAAAGATCCTATGGTATGTTTTTAACCAGAAGAGATTTGATCTTGTGTCCTTAAATGTAACGTCTGCTATCCTCCCCAAATTGAACTCTGTGTTGTGAGCAGAGTGGATGGGCAATGCTTTGCAAATATTCTGGTGAAATCCTGGGCCCCACTGAAGTCACTGAGAATTTTGCCTTTGCTCTAAATGGAGCAGGCTTTCACCCTCTGCATTTAGCAGCGCTGTGTCTATAAACACTATAAAGCAAAATTTTAGATCTGGAAGCTCTTATCTAAAGGTCAAATTATCATGTTTATATCCAGGTCATACCAAAATAATGCATTTGACTAAAATAATTACATTCAATTTTAACAGCATAGTCTCTGCTGTGAATCAGTCAAAATTGGGAGCCTTCATTGCTACTCAGCTTAGAAACTTAAAAGCAAGTGATTTGAACAGATGTGATCTTGATGGGATTCCATTCTTTCTAGAATCTCACATTGCGCTCTCATAAGCCAGCTGGGAGAATAAAGAAGCAGACTTCATGATATTCCTCTAACGTTCTTGTATTTAGCAAGTGGGACATGCAGTCCTTGTGTCACATTCCTATTTTTTTGGATCAATGAGCAATCTGTCTCCTCAATCAGTCCAACAGATAAACAGAACAAAGTGTAATCCCACTGAGAAGAAATATGGAAATACTTCATTTAGAAGCAACATATCTACAATGCTCTTCTCTCGAGGCACTGATTAATTTAAAGGCGCTTTCACGCTATATTTCAGGATTTTAATTAAGACAAGAACAGTTGTATGCATGTCCACATTATTATTTATATTTTGGTAGAACCTAACGGCTCCAACCAAGATTGGGGCATCGTTCTTCTTAGCAGATGCAGAGCTTGCTAAACCAATTGGCAGTAGCCTCATCAGCAAAGTGCAGAACCTTTGGACCACCATCTAATCAGGTCTGAGAGCAGTCGCCGAAGGTGTCTAAGGTTATCTGTCTTGGGCCACAGATACATGGAAGATCCTCTCGTTGGCTGCAGGTGTGAAGGCTTGCTGCACATTGACCCTGGCTCACTCAAAATCGGTTCACAAGGGCCCATGCACATCCTGGCCAGTCAAAACCGGGAACACAGGTGATCAAGTCAGTTACAGTAGACTGGTTTCTGACGTCAGCTGAAGACCATTCTTCAAGGCACATCAACAACACAGAGAAAGGTGGGCTGGGCAAGTGGGCCCACAACAGGTGCCTTCAGGATGAGTGCGCTCTGGGGTGGTCGGAGAGGTCTGCGTAAGCAACGCACAAGGTGCTGTACAGACACATAGCAAGAGAAAGCTTGACGTCTAAATAGAAGTGACAGCCAAAGGATGGGAAGGGAACCAGAGGCAGAGAGATGGGACTTGCTCAAGATCATACAGGAGACTGGTGACCAAGCCAAGAGTAGAAATCAGGTCTCCAGAATCCTCATCTAATGCCCTATCCATGGACCACATGAGTGGTGAAACCTCATGGGAATATGTAAGAATGTCATAAAATCATTGAGTTTAGGGCCAGAAGGAGATCCAGATTAAACACTGAGCTGTGTATAGCACAGACCAGTAACCCCCACCCAGCACCCACACACTAACCCAACAACCCAAATTAGACCAAAGTATTACAGTCCCCAGGATACACAACATGGGCAGAGAAGGGGAGGGGCCCAAGGGCACCACTGCCTGAGGGAACTGATTAAGTCAGATCTACCTGGATAATCCTGGCAAGTGACCCAGGACTCATGCAGGAGAGGAAGGCAAAAAACCAAAACAAACCCAATCTGATCTGTGGGAAAATTCCCTCCCAACCCCAGATATGGCCATCAGTCAGATCCTTAGCATGTGAGCAAGAATCACCAGCCAACCACCTGAAAGAGAGAATTCCCAGTACCAGCTAGCGCACTGGCCCCAGCTGCCCAGAATTGCACCTTGAGTTTGGCTGTCTCTGATGCATCAGGGGAAGGAGACCAAACTCCCTCCCACCGAATGGTAGCCTACTTTTAATCAAAATGGTGCTACCCTGGTAATACAGTGATATTTTTACTGTTGCATTTTGAAGCCTTGGTATGGAAATGGCTCAATGGCATTATAGTAGCATCGTTTTCATATAAACTTGGTACAATGAGGAAATGCCTGCATCCCCCCACCCTCTCAGTATAAAGCAATTTCCTAATGAAACCTCAGACACTAAATAAAGCAAGTCAAGTCTTGATTGCAAACTGAAAAGTGGAAGCACACATATAGGGTGATTTCTTTGAGATTGCATTCAGTAAGTCAAGGGCTTCAAGCAGTTGCTTCCCTGGTGTCAGGTATGTTTCATGTGTAGCCACCTCAACTGTTTCATATAAAGGTTTTTGTGTGTTAATAAGCAAAGCAGAGTAGGGAAAAATCCAAAATGGTTGCTTTTAATGTTTCTTTGTTTTGTAATAATTAATGCGTGTGATTAATTGTAGTAATAATCAAAATAATAGTAATGCATATTTGAGGCCAATCTTACAGCTACTTTTTCAGTGGAGCTTTTCCTTGAGGTAAAATTTCACACCCCAAGGGCTGCTGACAAACCCAGAATATTGAAATCTCTAACCAGTTACCAGTAAAACTGTCTGAAAAACTGCATTTTCAGTTGGATGGCAATCCTGGGGGAAAAATCATTTTGGGTAACACAAAATGAGAACTTCTTAAATGTTTGGCCAAACCAAAAAGTAATGCAAAAGAGGTCCAGATCGTACAAAATGTTTTGTTTGACCTGAAATGAAACATTCACTTTCAATTTGAAGTTGGGTGTTTGTTTGTTTTTTGGATATTTATTTTTTTTTACATTTTAGATAATTGAAAAACTGAAATGCAAGGAAATTTCAAAATGAAAAGTCATTTAGAATTGAACTTGCAAACCTGAAATGAACAACTAGGAATTTCCACTGTGAATGATGATGAATCATCACTGGGCTAGTGAAAGAGAGAGAATGACTGGAGCACGGACTTCAACTTGAACCACTAGACTACAACGATAATTGAATGAACTTATAAAACGAGGAACAGCTTCAAGAGGAGAGATTGAGGGTATGTCTATACTAGAAATGTAAGTCAACTGACATTAGGTCAGCTTACAGCCACCACACTAATTACTGCAGTGGTTCCTGTCCAGAATACCCTCCTTGGGTCGGTGGTGCACATCCGCGCCAGGGGTGCTTCTACCAACCTAACAGGAGCATTGTTGGGAACTGAAAGCCTGGTCTCTCAACTCTGCTGGCAGCTCCCTGCCGGGAGCTCAGCTGCCCCACAGGCTCCTGGGCTTCCAACAGGCTTCCCTATGGGGAGAAGAGGAAGCCACCAAGGCTTCTCCCTGTTTCCCATTGGCAACAGGGGGAAGCCGCCTGGGGCTTCTCCCCCTCGGGGAGCAGTGTCCAGCTGCCCCAACTTCATGCCCCATCCCAGCCAGGAGCGGGCTCAGAAGTCACCCATGCTCCTTGCCCCAGCTCCCAACCTAGAGTGGGGTTCATCTGCCTCGTTCTCCAGGACAGCAGGGGGCAGCTGGGCTCTAGCTGTGGGGCTTTCTTGTCAATGTTACCACTCCTGCCATGTAAGGGACTCACAAGTGTGTACACAAACACTGTGTCGCCCAAACTACATGGGCATAAGCCTCTCGTGGTGGTCGAGTTGTTATGTCGGTGTAGGAGGGCACTGATATAGATGGAAGAAAGGCTGTAGAGTAGACACTGACGTAATTAGGTGGACCTAAGGCAGCACTAGTATGTAGTGCAGATCAGCCCTGAGAAAGCTGTGCTGCTGGATATTCCATAGCCCAATGGTTAGAGCACGTGCAAGTACAGAAGGAAGAGAAAATTCAAATTCCTTCTCCATACCAGGCTGAGGGGGGAATTAAATCTGCATCTCCCACGTCCTAGGTAAACAACCTCATCCGTAGGCTAAAAGTTATAAGGCGGGTACCTTCTCCAGTGACAATTTGGTGAATAGCATCTAAGTCCTGAAAACAAAAGGTTTTTAGTTGAAACAGCTCGCCAAATTTGTGTCAAATCCGTGAATAGTTCCAGGGCAACAGAAACTGCATTTTTTCAGTAAACAAGTTATTAATCCTATAAAATTTGCCCGGGTCTCATGGGGTCCTTCTCTGCTTTTTGGGGTCCTCTCCTCACTTTCCTCTTTCATGAGTTCCACATCCTTGTCTCTGCTAAAGTACAGTACTGAAAAGGAAACTGAAAAGGAGCCACTTAATATGATACTCAAAATATTTCAGTTGAAACAATGGTAGATTATTGTTGCAGAAAAAATGCATCTGTTTCTTTAAACAAGCTCTTAACTATCTCTGAGGGTTAAAACCCCTTTAAAATGGAAACCTTCTCATGACAGAATACGGAGATGCAATTACTTTGCATGAAGGTGAAGAAGAAAAATTAGATTTAAACTCTGCACCCAGCCAACAGATATTAAAGTAACCTTATTTCTCAAGGAGTTATGCCTTGAATCTCTGTGATTCATACAGGAAAAGGTTTTAAAAATTCTAAAATTCCCTAATCGTTTTTGTGTGTTACCTCTCTTTAAGCGGCTGCCTCACTTTGAGAGTTTCCAAGTTGCAGATACCAAGTACTTCTTTAAGCCTTTGTCCTCATTATAAATTAATTTCATTCAGATGGGGAAGTGAAACAATACCCTGTGATTTAGGTAGCTGGTCATCTCTAACCAACATGGCTTGAACTTGGACTATGTCATATTGAATGGTCACAACAAACTGGGAAAAGCAATGTTTTGGTTTGCTTTGGTTAGGATCAACACAAAAAGGTAAACAAGTAAAACAACAAACCCATTTTAGGGCACTGCCTTCTACTAATGAACGTCCCGTGAGAAGAAAATGAAAGAATAGGCCAGAGTTTTAAAAAATGACCAGTTATTATGAGTACTTCAAACTGGGCCCACGCAAATAGAGGAAGCTGGTTTAAAAAACAACAAAACAAAACAAGCCCTTTGAAGATGTCATGATTTAGGTGCCCAAAAGCTCAGAGCTCTAAAATAAGTAGTCACCTTGTGAAAATCTTGCCCTAAATTCCCTGAGTACGTTGTTCGCTGTGAATGATTCGTCCCATTCTTATGTTTCAGAACATTGATAAAAAGCACTGTTTGTTTGTAGTTGGGGTGCGCCATGTGAATTAGGACCCAAGTCCTGCTGATGGTTCATTAATGTGAAGCGTTGTTATAATGGCCCCTGAAAATGAGGTCAGACTAGTTGGCAGAATGGTCACTTCTAGCCTTAAAATTTATGAGCAGTGTACTAGAAAAGCATAGGGTTTGAGGTCTCATTCTGAGCTCTAAGAAGCTGGGAAATTGATCCTAGAAGGAAGCACAGGGAAACATAAAGCAGCATAAAGAAACACGTTGGACTGTTTGGAAAGCCTAAAGGGCAGTTTACCAACTCGAAAATGAAGACCCAGCTTCAGCTTTGCAGTCCCTTAATATTTCTCTTTGTTAGTCAGCTTGAAAGCATACTTATTGTTCTGATTGTAATCAAGGAGAAAAATCGACTGCTGCCACACTCCGAGGCCCTTCAGACATGATACAGGGTAGTCCAAATGTGTCCCTCATTAAAATGCTTCTCTTTTTATTATCCTTAATGTGGATCAGATTCATACAGGTAGGGGGTCTAGTCTGATGGCAGCATGATTCCTGAGGGCATCAGAAACGACAGCAGGAGAGAGCAGCGTCTCACTGAAAAAGCGATCTGAGCAACTGGCATTATAAAACCCTAGGCTTCTAACATGCTAACTTTAGTTGACAGTAGATTTCTACTTTATAGGGCTTTAAGCTTGAATATCTGCCTGGAAATTATATAAATCTGATTGCTCTTGTCAGAACCAAATAGCCTTTAGCTTTTCAGGCTTCCCAGAAATTATGTCACTTATCCTTTAGAGAAGAAAGTGGTATGATGTAAGACACCTCCGGCATCTCATTACAGGCCCTAATACAATTAATGCTGTTTTGCAGCAATGCTGCACATTTGAGGTTGGACCAAGGGCTACAGAAGTTACTCTGGATTTCAAGGAGATGAGAGCAGTTTGATTCCTGAACTAGCTAGAGCTGTATTTTAGAGGGATGAAAGAACAGGCAAGGCCCCAATTCTGCAAGAAGATCTAGGCTTGTGGCGACTGATTTTATAATCTTGCTGGCTAGCTCTACAAAGGAGGCCAGCATTGTTATCCCTATTTTACAGAGGGGGAAACTGAGGCACGGACAGGTGAAAATAGGGAAGCTTACAGAATCTGACCGTAAGCACATTCCTATGGCAACTATGGCCAAATCAATGCCATGTGTGTGTCCAGGTAATCGCTCGCGTTTGTTGGGGAAATGATAAGCATTTTGCACAAAACATTTCAAAAGAAACAAACAACGGAGGGGCTTTTTGGACACATTTTCCTGGAACTTTTCCATTTCTCCCAAGACACAGATTGTTTCGTGATGCTTCATGAAAATGTTTCAGCTCGTAGGTTTTTTCTTGGTTCACCCCACCCTTCCCTCCCTTTTATGCAGAAGAATGAGCTGCGGAGTTGGCCAGCTCCCTGGGGTGATCGGTGGCCTCCTGATGGGCTCCCAGGCTGACTGGCTCTTTAGACTCCCAGGGATGTCTAGGCAGGCCAGTTTTCAAATTGGTAACTTCCCTTTCACTTCTCCCAAAATGGGGGGGAAGGAAATCAAATCTTTGTCATTTTAACTCTACTCGAGGTGGAACTTTTCTACAATTTCAATTTTTTCGTGGGAGTTCAGTTCAGTTTTCTGGCCAGTTCTACCAGTAAACATGGCCCTGGGGATAGAGTGCTGGACAAGCACTCAGCTGACAGGGGCTTAATTCACAGCTCTGCCTCTGGTATGCTAGGTGACCTTGGGCAAGTCACTTCCTTGCTCTGTATCTCGGTCTCCCCATCTGGAAAATGGATATCATCATGCTGCCAAGTGATATCTATAGATGAAAAGTGCTAATACCATGCTGTATATAGTCAGCAGGAGCAAGATTCTGCAGTAGGGACTTATTGTGTCTTCTGCACCCTGGCGATCAGATTGGAATTTCTGCAGCAACTTATTTTTCGATTAAAAAGGTGGGTTGTTATTCAAAGCAATAGGACAATAAATAGGGGAATCTGTAAAGAGCCCCTAGGTTCTTTCTTTTAACATTCAATTCATTTGCTGTGTTTTCCACACCTTTAGCTTACACAGTTTTTTGCCTGACAACACATAGTTGCATTGCTTGCGTGGAAAGTGAAGATTTTAGCAGCCAGGTAAGGGGCAGATGGGGCTCTTGGCACCCACAACAGCAAGGGAGTTGGTATGGGATTGTGAACTAAAGACATTAGGGGCATGATTCTGGCAAAATGATCATCCATAAAATAATTAACAAAGTTGACATTTAAATCATCATCATTAGGTTTCAGAGTCAACACCCAATTGAGATAGTTGGGACCGCTGGCTCCCCTTTCAGAGCTTTCATTTCACGCTATTTACAGACTCAGGAAGGCATTGGTTGACATTCCATTCATGACTTTGGGTAAAATTTTCAAAAGCATCTTAATGATTTAGGAGACTAAAACCCATAGAAAGTCTTTACCTTTTAGGTTTTCTTGGCAGCCATGAGAATTAGAAACAAACATACAAAAAACAACATTAACATATGTTCAAGTTGCAAAGTCAAGCAGTGAAAATTTAAGAAATTCTACAATCAAGGTAGTCTGTATAACTTTAATTTCCTCCCCCCAGCGTATGTATTACAAATAGTCTTCAATTACAGAACAACATGCTATTTCTGTCCACAGGATCACAAAATATTACCAAAATATTTGCCTGCTTTGCTACTTTTTGGTGGAATGCTTTGTCAAGGAACATTGGCTTATGAATTATTTTATTTAAAATCCAGGTTTAAGAGTTACTTCTCTGCCTGCTGTATCTGATTACAATAACAATTTGAATTCAATAAAAGCAAAGGATCATCATGTAAGAGCAAGGTCCTTTAAACAAATTAATAAATAATGAGACTAGTAATACAAATTACTCTCTTAAGGTTCCTTCCTAGGACTAGAAGTAATGGTAGTTTTCATCACAGGCTGTGTTTTACAAGCATAGTTTTCTATCTTCAAATAATGACTCTGGGATGAAATAAAACTGCTAATTTTACTCTCTCAGTTGCTGTGTCTATTGGAGACTATATTTTTCTATACTTCAGAACTGCTGTGAGGGAAACATATTGCCCCTACAGAGCTTTGAAGTGCTCAAAAATATTACTGTCCCCCAATGAAGAGCTATAGCCCATGAATTCTCCACCTGCTGGCACAGCAGCTGCTAATGCCTATTCAGTCATTATTCAGTTCTTCTCCAAGATGAGTAAAAATAATGCCTTAAGTTTTTCCATATGGTTCCAATAAAGCAAGTTCTTTTAATATGTAAACACAGTGGTGAATTTTTAATAAAAGAAAACCTACGAACAGTGGCCTTTGCTTTCATATAGAGGCAATAAGTGTAGAATACACATAGGCAAAAATAATGTGAGATTCCATCTCAAGATGATTTTTCCTTTTTAGACAGGTTCTCAGGAATGGTTAAAATTGACTTTTAATCTCACTATTACTAGAGCATTCTAGGGTATGTAAATGGTGGTTCCATCATTGTTATCTGCATCTAATTTCCATGGCTTAATTTAGGTCTAAAAATAATAGTTCCAGAGCCATAATGGCTCTTAAATATTTCCCCATTAAGTAAAAAGCTAATTTCTGATCTCATTCCAAGGGGCAATTAAATTCAAAAGGCAATTACGATTTCAGAAATCCCCGACGGCAGGAAATGTTCAGTCTAATATCCATTATCACATTAAAATAAAACATATTTTTAGGATTTGTAGGAAAATATGGGCTAGCTCTATGGCCAACGACTCCTGACAACAGGGCAATTAACAAGGGTGTACAATGATGCCGTGCAAGGCACATTTTTGGAGCGAGCTTCACATTGGTCTGGCCAGGCAAACTGCTAACTAAAGGCTGGAGCAAAGTCATTGCCGGCATTGAGTAGGGTGGGCAAGTAGACTAGCCAGCCATGTGGCTGAACACAGGTTTGGACATTAGGGTCATAGATGCACCTTCCCAAGTGGCGGGGCCCTGGGTCCTGAAAGTCAGGGTGGGATGCTAGTGAGAAAAGGCCTTCTTGCGAGCTTTCCAGTACTTCCTGCTGTAAGTCAGGCCAGCTATACCGTGACATATGCCTCAGCTGTAGCATTTCAGCACTTCGGCTTCAGAATTGGCCAAATTCCAATAAGCACCAAACCAGCCACCAAATCACACAAACTCGTGATCTTTTATTAGGCTAACTTCTGTTGATGGAAGGGACAAGCTTTTGAGCTTTGCTGAGCTCTTTCACAGGTCTGGAGAAAGTCACCAGAGCAGACATGCTCAGTACAAGGTGGGTCAGATAGTTTTAAGCATAGTGGATCACACACAGCAAATGACCTAAAATGAAGTGGGTAATCAGCCCTGCAGAGATTTAGCAGACAGATGAGTCATATCAACTGTAATAAAACAATCTGCAACACACCCCATGTGGCTAGGGGAAAATTTCAGTATTTCCAAAACCAAGCATTAGAAAATGATGACAATGGCTTCAAAACCATAAGATTTTTAACATTTGATATGGGGTTATTTGCTGTCTGGCTTGTGAATCTTTGGGGTGGGGAGCGGGCAGGTGTCATGTTTTCAAACTTCTCTCTGCCGTCATGAGAAACACTTCCTTTTTCAAACACAGGCTGAGAGTCGCACATAATCACAAGACTCCAGGAGCGGGAGCTGTAAGTAAAGTCACAATTGCGAGACTCATGATAACGGCCTTAAAAATCTGAGTTTGAGTCTATCATAATCCCAGCCTCTTGTGGAGCATTCTTCATCAGCAGCTCTCAAAGCACTTTAGAAAGGAGAGCAGTAGAATGATCCCATGTAACAGATGGGGAAACTGAGGCACAGAGCAGGAAAGGGGCGCGCCTGATAGCACTCAGGTCTCCCAGTCTTAGTCTAGTGATCTGTCACCTAACTAGCTGCCGACACTGCAGTGTAAGTCTTTGAGAGTTCTCCTTTTGATTTATTAGCCACCTTGAAAAACTAAGCACATTCTTAGTTTGCCTCCTTGGTGTGTGTTTCTTGGTGAGAGAGTCTCTCTGCAGGACGTGCACATGATTGGGACTGCATGTTCAGTGCTCTTGGAGGCTGTGAGAGAGTTTAGGGTCTTGAAAACCAGGTAGAGAGCCTGTGAGGGCCTTCACTCGGGGTTGATTGGTAGGGAGCACCACCTAGAGGTGAGGCCTTAGGCCAGCTATGTGCAGGGAGGTTGCTGGTAGGGTAGCCTAGGCTCTCCCCATCCACCGGGCACCGACACACGGCCCTTTGAGGGCTGCCAATGCTCTGACAGCCAGAGATGCGTAAGGTCAGCCTCCCTGGGCCCCTTCCAACCTCCTCCCTGTGATTGTGCCAAGATCACCCGGCTGGGAGACGGCAGTGTGAGGCCAGCATGCACAGCTGAATGGCGTGCTTCCAGGGAGGGGCGTTAAACAACTCTTTGCCTCTGAATGCAAAGAGTAACATGTTCCCTCACAGTCTTAGTACAAAAGTCGATGGGGGCAATAGCAGTAACAACATGCGAGTGGCTGAGCAGTCCATCCTCACAATGTGAGGCAGGTGATAAAAATGCATCTGCATACATGTAATAAAGATCTGCATGCATGTAATAAAAATGGTTGATGCCTAGCCAAAGAACTGCTGAACCGGCTTCCCAAAAGTCTGCAGCATCCAGTTTCCTGGGAATTGTTGGCTGCTAAGGCCTTCTGAAAATCTGGTCACTTGGTTTAGGGGCCGAAATACTCTTTTGCAAATCTGGGCCCACAATCCCAGCGCCCAACAAGAGAAAAGGGCTGGAAGCCACCAAGTGGCAGAGAGCGAAGATAAGATGTCATGGAGTCACAGGGTCTGGCCTATATGCCAGCCGGTCATCAGGCTCCTGGGAGTGACCCAGATCATGGGCCAGGCCCTATGGACCCACACAGCTCCACAGGAGCATTCCCATGGCTAGGCCTCTGGCAACAGCAACCCCTGGTGTCTTGCTGCGTCTCCCTGAAGTGAATCCAGCCACGCCAGAATCCTGCAAGAGGCTTGTACTGTCCTATTCTGGGTGCAATGTTCTCAGGGAGTATTTACAGTGACACCAGCTGCCTTTGCAAAGCAAGGTAACCATTTATTAGCCTCCTGGGCTACAGAACCTGACAGTCCTTGGGTTAGCACACAGAGGCAAGAGTTGAGCCATAGTCCATCTACATGGCCAAGCCAGTGATGAGCCAACCAAGCTGTAACGGACTCCATGTCTGGCTTGCTCCTCTGGCCCCCTTTTCTCCTAGGTCTGGGATCCTGACAGCCCTTATCCGGGCCACTTGACACTTAGTTCTCCAGCTCAGTTCCCAAGTCCCACCTCATAGACCCCTAGACTATAAGGTTGGAAGGGACCGATATGATCATCTAGTCCACTGGCAAAAAACCCCCAGAGCCTTTGCCAATCTGTCCTGGGGGAAATTTCCTTCCTGACCCCAAATATGGAGATCAGTTAAACCCTGAGCACATGGGCAAGACTCCCCAGCCAGACACCCAGAGAGAATTCTCTGTAGTAACTCAGAACACAGCCATCTAACTTCCCAGCACTGGCCATTGGGATATCTACCACAAGTAGCCAAAGATCAGTCAATTGTCAAACTGTTGGGGTTTCCTGTTGTTAGTGTGCATTGTTCAGTCTTTGTGGCATCTCTTTGTCTTGCTGGACCCTCTGTTGATTCGGGATGGTTTGAGCCAGTTCTTTAGTGACTCGGTTGATTCTAACCAGGCAGAGAGGAGATACACCCACAGCCCTCCTGTCTTCTGTGTTGCTCCAGGAGCAGTGTTAACCCTCTTGCACCCATGGGGCAATGCAACATGTAAAGGGAAACTGAGGCATGCCTCGGATTCGTACAAATATTTCAGAACATTCCCATTTCATCACACAAGGTGAAATGAATTTGCTGGATATAAGACGCACCTTCTCAGCACAGCAACAGCCTTGCCATTGTGAGCGAAACCTTCCCAATACCTGTTAAGTCAGCACTGAGATAAAAGTTGCCAGCAGCATGGGGTGATATTGAAACTCCTGGTCCTCAACTTTGGCATTGCCCATAGGAAGGATACCTGTTCTGGGATGTTTAAATAGACAGAGTCATGAGGCCAGCTGATGAGCTACAAAAATCCACTGGAAATGAGAGCTCTGGTGTCCTCATCTGGCTGTTTGTCCACCTGAGCATCTTGATTGCAAGAATGTGACCTCTTACAAGAGAGTTCTTTTTCCCATTAACTCACGAAGTCCTATGGAGAACAGAAGGCGTGAGCATTTGCAGGTACCAGTTCTTATGAGGAGACACAGGTCCCCTGGCAGAGCCTTCATTGTGAGTGGTTGGGTCTCTGGCTCTCTCTAGCACTTCTCTCTATATTCTATGGCTAGGATTACTTTAAAAACGAATGCAAACTGTGGCTTACTAATACTTTTACCAAGGAATGTACAGACTGGATCAGAGCTGAAGTCCAGCATCCTGTCTGTGACATTAGACAGTGCCAAATACTCCAGAGGAAGACCCACAGAACCCAGATTAGGGAGACGGGGGATGACATGCCCTGACCTGCCTTCCTCCTCCTTCTCCTAATAATGTCTGATTACCTTAAACCTTGAAACGTTAAGATTTATATCCCCTCCAAAGATTTTTTTAATTGAGTATATCTCTGGATAGTCCTGTTATCCATATAATTATTCTTCATTAGCTGTGGTTAAAGTGGGCACAACATTGTAAAAACACTGTATAGCCCAAGAACAACAATCCTTAGCTTACATCTAGCACTTCTCATCAGTGCATCTCAAAGCACTTTGCAAAAGCAGCCAGCATTGTTAGCCTCATTATACAGAGGAGGAAACTGAGACTCAAAAAAAGGAAGTGACGGGCTCAATGTTACCTACCATCCACACTGGGATCAGACACCAAGCTGTTGGAAACCCCATCCATGGCTCAATCCATTAGGCTACTGCATTGTTCTCGCTTAAATTGCCTTGGTCTTGATTGTCAGAAGCACTGGTTGCCCACAACTCCAACTGAAGTTGGAACTGAAGTTCGGGGTTGTTATAAATGTGTATGGGTAGGGTTTTGTGGCCTGCCTTGTGCGGGAGGTCAGACTAGATGATCATATTGGTCCCTTCTGACCTATGAGTCTATGAGTCTATGAGTCTATGAAGTCATAACCTCAACAGCATCCAGCAACACGGGGCCCTGGTCCATGACTGGGGCTCCCAAGTGTTACGACAATATAAATCGAAAACAAACAATAAGTAGCACCTCTTTTTACTTGTCCACTGAATGCACTTGAACTGAAAATCAGTGCAAGCAAACAAAACACTGGAAAGCACAAAGCCACTTTCCCAGTAGAAGCCCATGTTGCGGACACAATGTCGCACAAACAACCGCATCAGTTGCCATATGTTTTCTAATTACAGAAGGGCTGCTGTATGCCATGAATATGCTGCAAATTAACAGCATTCCTTGTTCCTGGGTAGAAAATGAGAAATTAATTTGGTGAACGTCAAGTTCGGTTCATGTCATGATGTTCTTGGTGTCATGATCCATCAGGAGAGATTAAACAGAGAGGTCCTGCTAACTAGATTCATTTTTTAGTCAGCAGCTGGGACACACATTCTTTCATTTGGTGAATTCATTATCGCTGGGTCACGGTAGATTGCTAAGATTAGATCTGGGTGTTATGGGGATGTTTGTATTTCCTGTTCTCAATCAGCTTAGAATTGAATAAGGCCGTGTAGTTGCCAAACAAAGAAAGTGTTAGGCACCTGCTGTTGTCAAACAGACGGAGTAACGGTGCATCACTGCAAATCAAAACCAAAGCAAAAATGTTAATGCTGAGGGTCTCTGATGTAGCCATTTCTTAATGTGAAGTGGGACAGGCTCAGGAATGATTCACGGGAATATCTGGCATGCTGACATTTAAGAAATGTACCTGGAATGCAGGAACAAGGACTGTAGTCAGCAGCACAGGCCATTCCCCCTCGAGAGCTGTAATAAACTTCTTACATTGTAATCGGAGGTGAAAAAAATATGCAGGCTGCCACGCTTTAGACACTAGAGGCATTCTAAGTGGCTTGCCACTGGCTCCCCACTGGATGATAATGCTGTCCAAATTTCTCATCATTTCACACTTTCACTCCATGACTGTCTGCTCGTTACAGCTGCTGCTGTAAAAATGATTCTTCGTGGAAAAGATCTGACAGGAACTTTATGCTTCTTTGACAACATTTTTATTGGGCTGAATGCTGCAGCATAACTGACGTCGCTTTGGACAAGCAGCTCTGACCTGAAGACGTGTCTTGCAAAGGAACTTTAGGTCTGATACCTCAGCAAGGAGATGCTCTCAAAAGGACAGACTCATCCCTGGGGATTCATTGCCACATCTGTAGCACCAGGATGGAGGGGAGAAGGCACCAAATTTATATAAATTTCCATGTTATAATAAGGAGGGTTAGTTTGGGATTTATATGGCCCCCATTACTGTAAT
Source organism: Mesoclemmys tuberculata (assembly GCA_007922155.1). Taxonomy (NCBI): domain Eukaryota; kingdom Metazoa; phylum Chordata; order Testudines; family Chelidae; genus Mesoclemmys; species Mesoclemmys tuberculata. Next base: position 31,421,862 of record ML675617.1, read on the forward strand.
GTCTAAGTGCCCCACAATCTTTAATGTATTTACCCTCACAACACCCCTGTGAGATAGGCAGTGCTCTTATCCCCATATTCCCAAGGGGAAACTGAGACACTGAGTGACTAAGCCCCAGATCCTCAAAGGCTCAATTGGAGTTAGGGGCCTAAATACATCACTGAGCCAAAGTCACATAAGAAGGAATTGAATTTCCAGTCCAGATTATCACCTTTACCACTGCATCATCTTTTGTTTCTTATGTTTTGGCAATGGGTCAGTAACTCACCCAGAAGTGAAGGGCTGGGGAGGGAGAGAAACAATTAAATAAAAATCAGATAATTCCCCCGGCCACAATTCTCTTTCAGTGCCGATGAACAGAAGAACAAGCAATCACCTCACATAAGGGAGACATCATCCCAGGCACATGGTTCATTAGCTCAGGTTGAACAGCCTATCCATTATGTGCAAGAAGTTCCCCCATCATCACAGCAGGGGGAAAAAACAACAAACAAAACCCAGCGAAACTAGCCCAAGATTGCTGTTTTCCATCCTCAACTGCTGGGCAGCGTCGGTGTGTTCTGTAAATACACCACATCAGAGGCAGTCGCATGTCAGTTGTGGATTAAGTGGTATTTGTGTTTGTAATGTGCCTTAGCCCATCCCTGATTGCCTTTCATCTCAAGGGACATAGAGGCTTATGTGGGAATCTTCTAAAATCAACCCCGCTCTGCACCAAGGATTTCCTCTAAAGACATACCAGTGGGGTAAGGAGCGTGGTGGCTGGCTGAAAGGAAATGGTCTCCGGGTGCCAATGTGTTGTCTGGGAGAGAAATCCAGGCTGCTAATTTAGGGCTGAGACCAGTTTCAAGGCATGCTAGGCTAGAACTTGATGGTGATGGATTAATCTGGGACCACACACTTTTAGTTAGCTTCTCTCTCACTAGACCAGATGGTAAAGCAGGCCCATAGTCCTTAAAGTAGTCAGTCCTGGGCTGTGTAGGTATTGTCCAGCATCTGGCAAGGTCTTTCAGGAAAGCTAGGTATACAAGGAATGTCTTCCCTTCAAAACAGGATGAGAATCGGTGGGATCTGGAAAGCCTGTGGTACCCTGACCAGAAATAGGGGCAAGGGAGCTCCCGTTGTGCGAGCCCAGTGTTTGCATCTTTCCGTGCTTTTTGAAAAGACTTTTAGGCACAGCTTCTCGGAGAGGTGATGCCACCCCATTGGGGAATGAAAGCCTCTAATAGGGGTATGTGGGGTTGTTCTGAAAGGACCCTACCTGGGAGGTCCTTTGTTTGTTTGGCCTGCCTCATAATGAAAGTGCGAGATCAGCCTAACTGCTTTATGACTACTGGGGAAACAGCCGTGATCCCTTAAATACAGTCCATCAATAGCAGCAACTCAGGGACAGTAACCTACTTGAGACCTGTGCACAATAGCAGAGGAGTGGTTTCCTTAGCAGTTTCTTGGCATTTTTGTCATCTTCCTACACTTCAACAGCACAAGTGCTGCTAAAGATTGGACGCAAGACTTCCAGAGACAAGGCCTGAAATTGGGCTCCTAAATTCTTATTTAGGATCCTAAATCAGAGAGAGATCTGATTTCCAAAAGTATCGAGCAGCCTACTTCACCCATGGCCCTCACTGAGAGCTGCTGGGGGTCCAGCACTTTTGAAAATCAGGACATTTATTTACCTACCTAAATATGAAGCTAAGGGTCAACTTTTCCAAACGTGCCTCAGTAACCTAGGAGCCTAAGTCCCATTTGCAGAAGTAACGTGGGCTTTTTGGGGCCACATCTGTAAATGTATTTAGGTGCCTAAAGATGCAGCTAGGTGCCTGGGAGAAGAAGGTGGGGGGTGTTCAAAAGCACCTGGTGCCTAAGTCCCATTGAAATCAATAGCCCTGGGGGCTCACTTGAGAGGTGACAGGTACCTACTCAAATCCCTTCTCTTCCCTAAGTGGAAGAGGAACTTGAACCAGAGGACTGCCACATCCTAGGTGAGCACCATAACCATGGGGCTAGAAGCAACTGCCTCTTTCCATTAAGCCGTTTTGGGTAAATTCATCAATAGGAGCCCCTGCTCCAGTAGGTAAGTCCTGAGCATAGCTATCAAAGCAGGTCCAAGAAGCCAAATTAACTGGAGGAATGCCCTTTCTCCTCCCCGCTTGTGCATCACTCCAGTGCGGAGGTGTCCAGATGCCTGGCGCGGTGCTGCAGCACGCATACTCCGTGGCAGAAACCTAAGCACTAAGCAAACTTTTCCAACAGAAATGAAGGCGCCAAACTACTAAGGGTCGGGTGCCACGGAGCAGTAGCTTTGTGAATCCCAGGAGGGTCTGATTTGGGGATTTAGGCACCTGAAGTGGCAGTTAGCTGCCTCAGTCTTTTTGTGAGTCTAGCCCCCAGTCAGGTGCCCATTTTCTGAAAATCTCAAGGCCACATTTTGGAAAGAGCTGCGCGCCCACCACCGTGGCTAAGGTTCAGCACTGGAGAGCCCTAGTCGAAAGTCACAGAACTTTAGCCCTGTGAGTGTCAGCTGGGTTTTAAATCTGGCCTTGACATCGTAGTTTTCATGCTTTCCCTGCTCTGCTCATTTATTCCAGATAATGTTCGTGTACGGTACCAATATTCCCAGCGCTACCTTGTTTGCAACTGCACCTTAAAAGCAGTGATAAATATTTATAAGGTCGCTGTTAGAAACTAATGTAGAACTTTCTAATAAAGCAAGAAACAGTAATTGAAGCTATGCACTTAATCAAAGATTTTGTGCAGACCAACGTTCCGTACAGATGCCTCTCCCTGCCCCCCCATGCGTATCCTGGCCCAGTGGAAATTAGCAGTGATTGAAGTAAAGGTTAATTAAAACTTTTAAGCAGAATTTACAACAGTTAGCAGTCATCAAGGGATTCCCTAATTGTATGAAGAGTATCATTTACAAGGAGAAATATTTGGAAGAGTTAATTTAAGAAAAAACACAGAACATGCAGTCCTCGTTTTTTACTCAGTGGAAAGATTATTTTCGTCCTCGGTCTAAAGATACGTAACAGTAGGAAAAGGGGCGAATCCAGCAAAGACTCATGTGAGTAATTTTGCTGACGAAAGTTTGCAAGACAGCCTCATGGACAGGAATTAGCATTCTTGGTTCGCCAGAGGGCAGAAAATATTATTCATCTAATGAATTATTTCCATTAGTTTTTGTCCAGCTTTCCTTAAAAACACACCACATTTCACTCCAGGGAACATCACCACCAGTGCATTTTCTCCTTCACCAGGTCACATATGGTGAAAGATAACAGCCTACTATTGTTGCCACCTGTAGGAGCTGCTCCTTTATCTTCAAGGGACTCAGTGGGTAGGACCTTGCACTGTTCTCCTCACACTCATACAATTACTGTACCAGGAAAGTAAGTTTCAACTGTGAATCAAGCGAATGAGGGCTGACGGATGCTGGGCCATTCTGAGAATATTGCCTGCAAAGCATTGCCTAGGTGCTAAGGACTATGATTAAAATGTCCCACATGTGCTGACGGCCTCTCTGTTGTAGCCATGCTGGAGAAACTGGCAAAGATACAATAATATTGGATCAGACATGGAAGCCCTCCATCCCACAGGAATTCAATTCCCTGTCCCCGCCCTCTTACACACAGGAGAGCTAGAGGTGTGCTGAGCTGTGAAAAGCAGCACCGTTGGTGAGATAAGGAGACACTAAACAGTCACTGGTTCCCATTCCTTACATAGGGGCAGGACATGGGAAGGCAGCGATGGGGAATACCAACAGCTTTAGTACTGCCCCCGGTGTGCCAGGTAACACAACCGCAGGGGCGTGCCCAGAGGCACTGTCCAAGGTATAGGACTGAAGCCAGCTATTCCCCTTGGAGCAGGATGCGAACTGGGAGGCAGACAGTGACTTTCTGAGTCACATTCTGCTTCCCACGCTGCTCCCGGTGCACTGCAGTGACCTACTATCCAGCCCCAGGGCCTGTGTCAAAGGCTTGATTGAGCTCTCGGCTTTATTTGATCTTCTTTTCATGAAAGGACAGCTTTATGGACCCTTCCTGTGATTCGCTCGCTCCTGTATTTACAGAAGGGGCCTTGATCAAGAGAGGAAACAGTCTGTAGTCTTTTCAATCTGGGGAGTTACACGGCAGGTTCTCCCCAGTTGTGTCTCTCAACATAAACGCACACTACGGGAATAAAATAACAATAAAACTATTCAAAATGTGTTCCAGACTTACAGCCCCAATCCTGCAAGCTGTTCTGCACTGCACACACAACCTCAGCAACTTCCCTGAGAACTGAGCCTGTCTAAGGATTTGTCCCTCCTGTGGAGCCTGTGAGGTCAGAACTCAGCTCGCTATTTAGACACTAGCCAAATAAGTTCCATTGTACAGACTGAAAGGTGGACTGGAAGAAAAACAGAGCCTGGTAAAAGAAAGCAGCAGTGTTATAAAGCCAGAGAACCCTTGCAATCCAGGGGGATTTATATTTTCATTTACTATCACAGTGTCTTTCTTTACGTGGCAGGAGATTGGAAATAAATTCCGTGCTCAAGTGAAATACTGAATGGATCAGGTTTTTGTGTCGTGAATATAAAACAGTGTCCCTTTCAAAATGTGCCAGAATATGAAATGCTAAGATGAAACCTGCCTCCTGATTTCCACATGCACATGCAACTGCAGTCAAGAGGAGAAAGGTGTGCACGTCAGAAAGCAGAACAAAGAGTTCTCAGTCTGTTTCCCCATATCAGTTTCTGTTGAGATCATTCTGACTTCCCACATTCAGCAGTGACAAGCCCTATAGCCAGTCAGTTGGCTGAGAAGTCTGTTAATCACTAACCAACATTTTAAGCTGCAAGCGTCAAGCCACAACCCATGTGATTTGACTCACAGAAGGATTGGCTGGTGCTGGAGTTGTTTAACGGGCTACAGAGTCGGCCTTGCAGGTCAGAAGTAAGCAGAAGCTATTAACAGGTGATGGCTTTTTGATGTTCTCAGTGCAATCCCTACTGGAAGTGTCTAGGTCACAGAAAAAGCCTCCCCATCAACAGCCAGTCACAGAAGAGAGACAAAGGACCCAATGGACCAGGAACATGGATCACCTTCTTACCCGTGACGTGATCCTTCTGTCAGGACTGGGGCAGCTCAGGGAAGCTCAGGGAAACAGACCCCATTATGTTGATGGCCTACTGCCTGCCCCCTGGGGTACATAACATAACCTGTTCTAGGAAATCGTGAATCTTCATCCCCCCTCCACTACTAGTTACCTACATATAAGACACTTCAGAGTCTGACTGCTTCCAGTCAATGACCTTTCCCCTATAGCTGAAGTGGTAGCAGCTAATTGCCCCTGTGTTTAAACCCTGCTGCTGACCTGAGTGGGGTCTGGGGCAATTGATGTGAAGTAGCCAGAATTTGGTGACCCTTCTGGACATGTTGCAAATGCCATTTATTTGAGAGGGTTGAAGATATGTTCCTAGAGACAGTAGTGATGGAAAGCAGCTGATTTCACTGGCTGGGTTAATTTGTTCCTGATGAATGGTTGTTTTTCATGGCGTCAGGGTTAAATGTCAAGGGCCTTGAGCTCTTGTGCAGACATCTTTTTCGTATCTAAAGCAAGAAGAACACAAAAATGGCACTCATTGTGGAGTTAATCATACACATGTAGCCATCCAAGGCTATGTTTACACAGATGGTGGCCAATTTGCCACTCTCAGATCAATTTTTCTGGTTCGATTGAGCGGCATTGAAGACATGCTCAATCGATCCGGAAGTCGATCTACTAAAACCACCTCCCCAAAAAGCGTAGCTCTGCGTCGACGGGTATCCGTTTCCTGTTGGCACAGCACAGTGCAGACGGCACACTAAAGGGAAGTTACGAAGTCGATGGGAGTTACGCAAGCTACTCTGCATAGCTTGTGTAACTCCTGTTGACTGCCACTGAATTTCACCAGTGGCGTGGACCTGCCTTGAGGCTGTGTAACCGCACGGCAGTGTTTTACGCCTGCTCTACGCAGGTATAAATAGTTACATAACAATAAATACATGTATTGTTGTGGTTTACACAGTTGTATTGTTGTGGTTTATACAACTATAAATGCAGGTGTAAATGGTTACACAACCATCACCCACTCTATGCAGGTACAAATTTAAATTATTACACAATGTGCAGAAGGATTAAGCTCCTTGAGTCTGTCCACGCTCTCTGCAATAGAAGCAGGCATTGCTTTTCTGGTTCACCTAAATCCATGGAGATTTTCAGCTGTGATAGAGCAGGGATTCCCGGTGTTGGAGGGGGAATTATCCCAGTTTAAGACCTAACCTGCACCCGGCAGTGCTGACTATCTCCCCTTCAGCTATGCACCTGCTAAATCACAGCAGTGAGCCTGGAGTTTGAAATAGCACAAGCTCAGCTGAGGAACAGGAAATGCACAGCTGATCTGCAGGCTGGCAGCAATGACTGAGGCCTCGCAAAGGGGCTCAGATGAGGCCTAACAATTCCTGAAGGACCAGGGAGTGGGAAGCATTGTCCTAAAGAACATGTGAGTAATGTGTGTGGCGTGGCTTCCACGGCCAAATATTTTAAATGGAGCATAATGACAATGACTCTCCTAACGGCACTTCGGTGCTCTAGAGAACCTCCCCCGAAGGAATTTAAGAGATCGAATCCCAGTGAATTCTGCATGACTTGAGTGCCTAAATCCCTTACGTGCTTTTGAAAATATCCCGCCTGAAGACTTCAGAAGCATTAGTGAGACTTCATTTGTATTCTGCTCATTTTTAAAGCCGGTGAATCCTCCTAAAAAAAAGCTTTTTTAAAAAAAAAACAAAGAAAATAACCTTTTGATAACACAAAGGCTCCCCAGTGGTCTGCCTTAGACAAATGAGGGTTTTGTGCATTCAGTCTCATTGCGATGTGTAAGTGTGTGTATCGCACATTGTGTTAAAGTGGCAAGTCTGGAGGAGTATGTAAGAGACCAACAGCACAAGAAGGAAACACCCCAGCCTGTGGGCAGAGGATAACCCTGCTGAGAAGGGGTTAATAAGGTGACATTACTCCTTCCAGATACAAATGAAATGGAAGTGGCTCTCTAGACCTACGTCTCCACTTGCTGCTAAATTCGGTGGCAGTCGACTGGAGATACACCAAGTATGTAGAGTAGCTTGCGTATCTTCCGTCGACTTCCTAACTCCTATTAACAGCGGTGTTTTCAGTTTGCTACGCTGAGGCGAAACGCACTCCCGTCGACACAGCACTACTCCACCTGACAGCGGTCGATTAATAGCATTGATTTCCGAATCGATTAAGCAGATCTCCACTTCCGCTCAATCGATCTGGATAAATGTATCTGATGGTGGCAAATCTGCTGTTGTCAGTCTAGACATAGCCTAGGATGAGAGGATAGAGGGTCTGGGCTGAGCAATATTTCGAGAGGAACCTCACCAGCATCTAAGGCTATGGCTACACTATATCTTAAATCAACAAATTATGTCACTCAGGGGTGTGAATTAGCCACACCCCTGAGTGACATAATTTATGACGATTTAAACACCATTGTGGACAGCACTATGTTGGCAGGAGAGCTTCTCCCGCCGACATAGATACTGCCACTGATGGGGGCTGGGGTAATTAACTTAATTAAGTAATTAAGCCCATTGGCTGAGAGCAGCTACAGAAGAGAGTTTACAGCTGACCTTCATGTTTTGTTACTGTTCATTTCTTAGTTAATAAAGCCAGAACCTCAGGAAAGAGCTGGTTTTTTTACTTTGATACCACATGTGGCTTGTGTTTCAGGGCAGGTTGGAAAATGTTCTTGCTCACAGAGTAAAATGACTTTTGCTCTTTGCTATTCTTACCTAGTTTATATTGCAGAAGAATTGTCTTTTCCTGGATTTCTATTTATTACCCATCAAAAAAATTGCTTGAGAACAAAAAAGGTAAACCTGTGATAAATGGAAGAGGCTGACAAGCTGGTTATCTGCTTTTCTGTCTATCACTCGCACCTCACATCTCACTTTTCCTCAAGTGTCATTTCTAGTCATAGTAAATGAGCCTTCCCTGCTGCTCTGAATTACCTCCACCTTGCAAAGTTAACACACACTTCAGATGCCTGGGCTATAAGTGTCTGTCTCTCTGAATAAATGTTTTCTCAACATTTGGATGCTATGTTAAATAACTTTGAAGGAGCTGATCGTATTGATTATTTAGAGGTTGGGTGTAAGACATGCTGAAGGATCTACATGATACCTAACACAGGACATGGGGGAAGGAGGAGGAGAAGAGCACATTTGACTGCAATCCTGAATGTATCTAGGTTCAAGATCAGTTTGGGTCCATCTCTAATCAACTCAGTCCCACATGGTTTTAGGAATCTGGGCTAATTAAATTCACAGCTATAAATTCCCTGGAGAACTAGAATATTTCACTCTCCAGTGGGTATCAGCCCAGCACATTTCATCCACGATATGCTCATTGCAAAAGAAAGTAGCAATAAATCTGTTAAACACTCATTTCTGTGCAGGTGCGGTTCTGACAGAGCAAAGAAATTCCTGATCCCTGATTTGGGCCCTCCACGTGTTACCACAATACACAAGACGATAACTGCTGAAACCAGGAGTTTGGGTATCTGGGTATGCATTCTAATTAACAGCACTGTCTTCACTGGGGAGCATTTTCTGTCCCCGGTGGACTTCTCCTCCTTTTGGTTATTATTAGTTGGTTATCATGATTATTTTCAGTACGATAGCATCTGGAGGCCCTAGCTGAGATCAACGCCCCACTATGCTAGGCCCGGTACAAACAAACAGTTCAAGCCAGGCCCTGCTCCCTAGGACCTTGCAATCAAAAGGCAAAGAGGAAAGAGGTGACATGACTTGACCAAAGTCACAGAGCAGGCCAGTGGTAGATGCCGGCAGAGAATTCAAGCCTCCCCGAGTCCCTTGCCCATCCTACCAACCACACCACGATGCCTTTCACTTGTTTGTTTCCCGTGTCTGCATTCCTGGGAACAGCACACACTACAGCTACAAGCAAATCCTTGCCATTCCTTTCCAGGTTTTTCTCACGTTTCATGAGGGGCATCAGAGTTTTAAAGCGATTCAGGGCCGCCATTTTTTCAAAGGCAAATCCTCAGTCACAATTTGCCTTTTCCCAAATGGCACGGAGTTGTGCTCCTCCCCTCTCCCCCCAATCTCATTTTATTTCCACTTGCACCATGAGCCTCCCCAGAATCAACATCATGAGGAGTGTATTTCATCCTGCACGTGGAGCTGATGCCCTGCCTCCAGGAAGGGCGCTTGAGGGTGGAAAGAACAAATTTGGGGGTGTGTATGGGGCACCTCTGGCAGGAATCAAACCAGGGAAAACCAGAGACGATAATAAAGAGGACATTTCCCTTCTATGGAATATGTAGGGATGCCCAGAGAGGGCTGCTTTTTGTTGTTACACCATGTTTTTCAGTTTTCTTGTTCAGATGATATAATGTAACAAGCTACTCCAATCTCACAAGGACAAATGGAAATATTAACATTCACAAGGAGTCACATCTGACTTCTTTAATTACCCCGTTGATTTCCTGGCAGAGTAAAGTACTGCTGCTTAATGTGGGTCAGAGCAACAGAATCTAATTCACAATTGCTTCCCTGAAGAACCGTGCAGCTCTCACTGTGTTTGATCACAGAGGTTTGCGTGAACCTCTTAACGTTTTCCTGCTTTCAGTTTGTGTGAGGTCCACCCTTCACCCTCCCTTGTTTCAAATAAGCCCCAAAATGAAACGCAACTGCCCCTGTTGTATTTTGTGATGTGACCTAACAAAACCTCCTGCTTTTATAGGCTTTCCATCTTGAGCTACGTAGTGTCTCAGGCTCACCCCTGCTATGACTGAAACTGGGGTAGGGTTACCAAAAAGTTAATGAAACCTGGTGAACATGTCCTGAGCTAATTAGAATCCCATCTTCTTTTGGGGCCGGGGGTGGGGGAAGGCGGGGGATCCTGTTCCAAATGGTGTGCACATTTCACTCTACTTAAATGTTGCCACTTGCCAGAAAAATTCTCTTTGGACATGCACATGCCGGTGCAATGGTGAGCACAGGTAGGTAGCACCTAATATCTCAGTCCCTTTGCAGTATTTTTAAAAGTAACAGCATGAGCTTGATTTCATTTTGAAATATCCTGAGAGGATGACTGATTTGCAGGCACTTCACCCTCTCCCTTTCTGTAAACTGTCAAACTTCTTCTTCACCACATTTAGAATTTCACTTCAAAGTAAAACACAGTTTTACCGATACAGAAAATGAAACTCGCTTCCTACTAGCACATGTAATGGCCTGATTTCCAATCTTTTCATCTCAAATGCAGGCAAATTTACACTTCCTATCATATCACTTCACCCTCATGCAGTGCAGCAGCAGGAATGCCTCTGTATGAAGACAGCAGAAGGTATTCACACGCCTTTGAACAGATTTCAGCCTGGCCAGATTAAAGAAGTGTGAATCTAGGAGAGGTTCGTTATGAAACTAATGTAGCTTCAAAACGACTGTTAGCAGATGTATAAAGGGATAGCCTGTTACGGCTACTTATGGAAGACAAATTATCAACTTTTTAGGAGGATTCGTGAATGAATCTTTGCTTAGATGTCCCCATGTTTATTTAGACATTGATTCACGGGCTCCTCACATGCATTATTTTGTTCATTGTTTTTTTGGGGGGGAGGGAGAGCAGTCCCTATGATATGAAGACAAGGTGCTATAAAGCCAATAGAGCCAGCTTCATTTCATCTCCCCCTAGCCCTTCCAGGAATTCTTGGCGGAAGAGGCAGAGCGTGCTGTGGTCTGGTGGCCATGCTCACCAGAGCCTCTGCAATTTCACAAGCCAGAAAAAGTTAGAGCAACCCAGAGGCCCCTGCAATTTGTGCAGGGGGTTAGAGGCTGCATGCAGATCAGCATGGAGGAGGGAAAGTGATACAATGGCAATGTTGTCTGTGTTCTTCAGGCCTATCAAGCAAAGCTCCGAGGTATGTGAGGAAAGTGCAGACTGTAAACATTTACCGCTGTGACTCTTTCAGCTACCCATTTATGTACCCACCAACCTCTGTGCTTAGAAAAAGGGATCTCTCAGAGCTACTTGCATCAGATACATAAGGATTTGAAAGTAAACAGTGGCATCTGAAAATATTTGGACTATGTTCCTGCGCTTCATTGATGCACATGTGTGTTAAGAGCTGAGCACTTGCTATATTTTCTCTTCTTTTTTATATATTTCTTTTTCTTTTTTGCCTATTAAGTAATTTTTCCTTTCCAAATCAGAAAAGTGAAATTGCATGGGTAAAATATGAGTGAATGACATGTATTTACATTAGCTTCATAGCTCGAGTGATTTACTGAGGTGCATTTTGTTCTTATAAAGGTTGCATTACCTCTGTAGTTCGCACTGGTGTAACTGCTGCTGGAATACTGTGTCCAATTCAGGTGTCCACAGTTCAAGAAGGAGATGGATAAATTGGAGAGGGTTCAGAGAAGAACCAGGAGAATGATTAATGGATTGGAAAACATGCCTTATAGTGATAGGCTGAGCCCCTAGAGGCTGTTTAGCTTAACAGAGAGAAGATAAAGGGCTGACTTGAAAATAAATTTGATTATAGAACACTCTTCGATCTAACAGACAGAAGTGTATCAAGATCCAATGGCTGAAGTGGAAGCTAGAAAAAGTCAGACAGGAAATAAGTGCTATTTTTAACAGTAAGAGTAATTAACCACTAGAACAAGTTACCAGAGGGTTGTAGTAGATCCTCTATCACTAGAAATGTTTAAATCAAGATTGGATGTTTTTCTAAATTTTATATATATATAAATATATAATATATATGTGCTCTAGTTCAAACAACAATTAATTCAGGGAAGTCCTATTGTGAGATGCAGGAGGTCAGACTAGGTTGCCTTCTGGCCTTAAAATCTATGAATTAGATGCAATTATTACTACCAGGTTTGGTTGTAATTTATAAAGTACTTTATTACCTATAATTTTAGAATATTGCAAGACTTCACATTATTTTAATATATATCCAGTAATTACAGAGGGATTCATCATTAACACACTGTAATCAGCATATTAACAGCCTACATTTAGTGATGGGTGATTGCCAAGAGTTCAGAATCTGGCCTCGGTTCTGAAAAGCTTGCAAGCTCCCAAAGGCTTGTGTGCAGGCAACTAAATAAGTGGCCTGACTTGGGTGTTGCATACTTTCGAAAATCAGGCCCTGAGCATTTGAGCTAAAGCTTATCTAAATTCCTCCAAACTCTTATCTGCCAATAATGACAAGGATTAAAAAGGATGAAGAGGTTGGAAAGTCAAGCACTGTGAAGGAAGGAAATGCCAAAATGCAAGGAAGGAAATGCAACCTTCGATCAGTCCCCTGGTGCACACGTATTAAGATACGGTATTTAATTACCTGAGCCCATATTCTGGGTTTTATATCGGACCCCAGGTTCATTCAGTACACACAACAGATCTGCTCTACGGACGGATCAGGGCTGTATAGTGAAGTAATCTGTTGTCTGTAGAACCCATGCCCATTTGCTGCGGAGATTGGAGGCTGTATAGTATTTGAAAGCACTGGCAGATGTGGGCCTGCCCAAAAGGAAAGGCCCGCTCCCTCAGCTAAGGGGGAGAGTTACAGAGTCCAGGCTTCAGTTGATTTCCTGGGACAACAAATGAGAAAAACAGGAGTGGGAGTGAAGTCAGAGGAAAGGAACCAGGGATCTAGAGAGAGACACTGAGCAGAGAGCCCTGGACAGCATTCACTGCTCCTCAAAAGCACCTAGGGAGGCAGTGGACACTGCCCAAAGGAGGAGGTTGATGAGGGGGGCTTTCAGTGTTGTGGAGCCTTGGATGGCGTGTGAATGGAACAAGAGGTGCAGGGAAATGCGCAGCCAGAGCCTCAGTTAGAGGTTCTGGAGGAGCTGGAAGATGGGCTGGAACCTGACGCACTCTGTGCAGATGTGTACCAGGGTCTCCCTCGTGCTGCAAGAGACAGGTCTTGGGGGACTTCATGAACTGCGCCTGGTACATGCCCAAGCTCATGGTTCCATGGAGGAGCTGCCAGCTGATATCCCCAGTGGGTTGTGGAATGAATTAGACAGAGGACTGAAGGAAGATAAAGGATGGTCTCATGGTTAAGGCAGTTGAATGCAACCCTGGAGACTTGGATTCTATCCCTGTCTCTACCACTGTGTTCCTGTGTGATGCTGGGCAACTCATTTAAACCAAACTTTTAACAGGGGTTCACTTCTGCATGCTATTAAAGACTGTATTATAGTACATATGCACAAAGGGGCTGAATTAAGGTTGCATGAGAAAAACATCATTCTGGCATTTCCTAACTTGAGAGTGCTTAACAGTACAACATTGTAATCCTTTTTAATCCTTAATTTTGCATTCCCTACTTTTGTGTGGTTCAGTTTATTGCTTAAAGCAACCTTAACGAATGTTAAGCAAAGTTTTTGGTGTGCAAATCACACCAAATCCAGTATAGTTGGATTGTAATGCTATATGAGAGAATGAGGGGGAGAGTGTTATATCAATTTTTCCATAGGTTCAGTTCTAGTATCTCATCACAGAAGCAGTGACTAGGGTAAACCACACTTTCTGTAACCTCACCTTTAACTACCTTAATATTCTTCAGCATTTATCTCCTCTATTTCCCTGTAAGGGTAAACCTTAAATAGCAAGCTGCCTTCCGTTCAGCTGGGTCATTCCAATGTTTCTATTCAGGGGCCAGGTCTTGTGTCCATACACATAATTGTTTTCCTTACTTCTAAATAGAATGAGTTACAGGGGGAGTTTTCCAAAGGTGCCTACAGGGTTTAGAATCATTAATCCCATTGAAAGTCAATGCAATATGTACTCCAAAATCCACTAGATGCTTTAAAAATAAATTACAGGTGAGATTTTTTTGAGGTGCTTTACTCTGATGATTAACAATTCCATCCATCCAGTGAGATTTTTAATGATAGACTGGTCCCCACTGTATGGTGCAATGTCTTTCCAGAGTATCCATGTTAGTAAAACCAAATTGTGTAAAAGAAAGATGTCCCACTTGTTGATACTTCTACAGAAATTTGACATGATCCCATGGTTTTTGTTTTATCCAGCAGAGGTTGAGAAAACACAATCTGCAAATTGTAAACAGCTGTCCTTGTCTTACATAATTACTAATGGAGAAAGAAGCAACACACTTATATGCTTCATTCTGCACTATGAGGGCTAGATAATATTGTATGGGGAAAATCTTTCTCCAAATCTTTTTGCTCCATGCACAATAGCCTTTGTTTTAGCTGTAATTAGAAGCAAGCAAATTGCTCATGTTTTCCCCTGAATATTCATTCATATAAAAATCATAATTTGCTTTAGTTGCAGTTGTGTTCCTTTTGTGCTGCCTTTCCACAAATATTGTGGCATGCAAGTTTCCTGACTGGAATGTTAGTGGAAAGAGCAGATTTTCCACTAACATTGGAGAACACTGACAAAGTGAATTTTAAACTCATGAAGACAACTGTCAGCAGAAACCTGATTTCTAGAGTTACCTGACTTATAATTCTAATTCAGGAAAGCGTCCTCATGCTGAAAACAACTGATGCACATTGTGAACTTTAAGCATGTGCATAAATCCCATTCAAGTCATGACTGTAGCGCTTTCCTGAATCAGGACCAGACTTGGAGAAAAGATGCCTGACCCCTGTGGTAATGAGTCCAAGCAAAACTAATCAGCGCAGTTTGCATTTCAGATACCTACTGCTTCTAATAAACTGTCTGTAAACAATCTACTTATCAGGAAACAATCACAGAAATGTCCATGCAAATTATTTGTGGAAAACTTCAACTGAATACAGCTAAGAAAACTGTAAGCGGCTTCCGCACACATCAGAAAGACGAAGCTGAATTCTTCACATAAATTATTCTCTATAAATAATTTGCTCAATTCTAGCGGTAATAAAGCTACACAGCCTAAAGATGGTTTTTTGCTGTTTGAACAATTAACTGTGCAAGCAAGTCTACTGGCTAGCCTTAAAATACTTCATACTAAAATGTTTTATTTGAGCATATCTGTATTCACCAGCAAAAAGTGTTCATTAACTGTCAGTTCAGTTACGCAACATGAAAGTTAAAATGAATTCATCATGATTATTGCCATGAAAATTAAGCCAAAAAAAAAAGCTTGGAAATTAATAAGTAAGGGATGGCAGATAAATATTCCGATCCATTCCCACTTCAGCAATCTCTTGAACGTACGTAAGTGTAAATTATTGCTATCTCTTTTTGACCTGAGCAGTTAGCCAATTTTCAGGGTTTCTGTTAGGAGAAATTGATGTTTAAATCAGGTATTTCTTTGAGGCAACAAAGAACGTACAAAGTCCTGTTTCCCTGAACACATTAAGAATCAAATAGCAGGAAACAGTTTCTTTGCTCACTGTTCTATGCCTATTTCAGCCAACACCCTGCCCCAGGGTGGCCTCTTCATATTTTTTCAGAGTCACACAACCAGGGCCTCTCTGTCTGTGTCTTGGGCTTCTTTGCGCCTTCTCTATTTCTGAAGATTTTCTCACCACACGGACATACATGACTGACTCCAGCAATCAGTGCACCAGCCCCTGTGTTTGCTGCATCAGTACTCAGGGATACGTGGTTTTCAAATCTTGCCACGTGTTTTGGGTGGAGGCTGCTATTGTTTCAGCTACCTGGTTCCATAAATTGTTTGATTGTTTCTTACTTTTATCCCAACTGAAGGACTGTGGTAAACCCACTCCTTAGCTTACTAGTATAAAATCGTCCATTATAAAATAAGTATTACAAAGAGATCCCTTAATTCTGCTCCCTGAATTGCAGCTCAAAGGGGTAAATTTCCTATGTGGAAATTTTCAGAGGCACCAATGGCAGGTACGTTCCCAACTTCCATTGAAGCCAATGGACTTTAGATGCCCAACTCCCATTTCTTTCTTTGAAAAATCTTTCCCTGAGCTTTTAGAAATTGTGTAAATAGTTGGTTACAAATGAAAACGTAACACAATCTACAGCCATTGGTAACCCAGGGCTATCAGTTTCCACCAGCAATATTGAATAGCGATTCTATTTAAAAGAAAAACACCTCATCAAAAGTTTTCAATGATGAAAAATGACTTTTTGAAGAAACTGAATTTCTGCAAGAAAATTCCCAGTTTCATTTAATTTGCATTTGTGCTGAAAGGCTGAAAACCAAAAATAATTTCAATTTTTACCCATTAAAAATGGACACACTTCCAGTTAAAAAAAGAAATTCAAGCAAAGACTGTTGTGTGTGTTGTTTTCTTCTGCTTTTTTCCCCACCCACACAAAATAAAATACATTTGACCAGCTCCAATATGGATTCCCTTATGTATAGCTTTAGGTAGGTAAATAGCAGCCACTAGTTAGCATTATTAATGTAGCAAAACTCCTTCCACTCAAAAAGCTTGGATTCTTAGCTGTGTAATTCAGCTTCCAACAAAGCTGATGGGTGCTCAGTGCTTTTGAAAATCAGGCCACCCACCTATTTAGGCATTGCTCCATTAGTACCAGTGACTCCATTAAAGTCAATTAAGCAATTAGCTCAGCTGAGGATCTGCCTTAGACTATATCAAAATATGTCTTACCACAGATAGCTGGAATTGCCTGGAAAGTGATTTCATCAGGGTCACAGGATTTAAAAGCAGGAACCTCTCCTGCCCGCGTGAAAAGATCCAGCTGTGTTAGCTCAAAATGAGTAGCAGGCTGTGGGGGGAGGAGAGCAGGAACTCCATCAAGTCTCTTCCCCACCCTGCGTCCCATCCTTTATAAAATCTCCCTCCCCCCAGCGGACACCCAAGAGGGATCCTTCAAGCCAACAAAAGGAAAGTGTTTTCCCTTCTTCCTTCCCTACGAGAGAAGAGTCTGTAGGGAAATAAAAAGGAGGGTAACCTGGATCTCAAGCAGTCTTCCTCCATCAGCCTTTTGGGGTTACTCTAAAATGGAGCCAATCTCCAGCCAGTGCCCCCACATGGGGGGGAAGGGTACACTTTACCGGGGCCCGGAAGCCCTGTGGGGCCTGGCCCAGGCTGCAACCTCCATTATCACGAGGAAAAAACTGAGGCTAAATTGTAGATCATGCCTGTGGATATTTATAGAACAAGAATAGAAAGAGGGGGGCATTTTTCAGAAATGTAGATTATGTAACAGTCATTTCAGAATTCAATCCTTTTTCATGGTTCATGAGATTGTAGGCACGGGATGAGGGATTGTGGTGGGTGTGTGGGCGGGGGCCCCTGTTACAAGTTTGTACTGGGACCAAAAAGAATTATGCTTGCGCCCCATCTCCAGCCCCTATTCTTGGGGCTTACAGCTCTGAGACTGGGTCAAGCAGCTTTGGAAGTGTTAAAGTCTGCTGTTGTCTCCCTCTGAGCAAGACTGTTTCTGCTGTATGAGGCGGGGCAGGCTTCTCCCCATTCACCACCCCTTTCCGTGGTAGGTTTTCCCTCTGCACCACTCCCAGGCAGAACAAGGCTTGCAGATGTGCCTCACTGGTGTTGAATGGGCCCAGAGGAACTTGTTGGTCTCCTCTCTGCCAGAGTGAGGGCGTGTCCTTTCCCCAAAACTCAAGCCTACATGGGCAAGCAGGGTTACTAGAGCGAGTCACAGCTCTTCAGTGGCCCAGCAGGACTGATCCTGATTTGGGGACCTCAGGGCTTCCAGGGTTCATGGCTCTGGACATTCCCTTTCAGGAAGAAGTTTGAAAGGTTTGGTTTTCATCAGAATGAAACCAAATACTGAAATATCAAAATCCTTCATGACTTTTCTCCTAGTTTTTGTATTATGAGAAGGGCAAATGACATTTCCTTATTTACTTTCTCCACACCAGTCATGATTTTATAGCTCTCTATCATATCCCCTCCCAAGTCGTCATATTTCCAAACTGAAAAGTCAGTTTTATTAATCTCTCCTCATATGGATGATCTTCCATATCCCTAATCATTATAGTTGTCTTTTTCTGTACCTTTTCCAATTCCAATATATCTTTTTTGAGATAGGGCAACCAGATCTGCACATAGTATTCAAGATGCGGATGTACCATGGATTTATAAAGAGGCAATACCATATTTACTGTCTTATTATCTATCCCGTTCCTAAGGATTCCCAACATTCTGTTAGCTTTTTTGACAGCTGCTGCACCTTGTGTGACTGTTTTCAGGGAACTATCCACAATGACTTCAAGATCTTTCTTGAGTGGTAACAGCTAATTTAGATCCCACGGTTTTATATGTATAGTTGGGATTATGCTTTCCAATGTACATTACTTGGCATTTATCAACATTGATATCACATTTTTGTGAGATCCCTTTGCAATTCTTCGCAGTCTGCTTCGGACTTAACTATCTTGAGTAGTTTTGTCTCATCTGCAAATTTTGCCACCTCTCTGTTTACCTCTTTTTCCAAATCACGTAGGACTAGGTTGAACAGTACTGGCCCCATTACACATCCTGGGAACACTGCTATATGCACCTCTCTCCATTCTGAAAACTGACCATTTATTCCTACCCTTTGTTTCCTATCTTTTAACCAGTTTCTGACACAGGAAAGGACATTCCCTCTTATCCCATGACCGCTTACTTTGCTTAAGAGGCTTTGGTGAGGGCCCTGTGTGTCTGATCATTCTGTTCTTTACAATAGTTTCAATCAATTTGCCTGGTACTGAAGTTAGGCTTACCAGCCAGTAATTGCCAGGATCACCTTTGGAGCTTTTTTTAAAAATTGGCATCAAATTAGCTATCCTCCAGTCATCTGGTACAGAAGTGGATTTAAATGATACATTATATACCACAGTTAGTAGTTCTGTAATTTCACATTTGAGTCCCTTGAGAACTCTTGGGTGGATACCATCTGGTGCTGGTGACTTATTACTCTTTAATGTATCAATTTCTTGCAAAACCTCCTCTAATGACCCCTCAGTCTAGGACAGTTTCTCAAATTTGTCACTTAAAAAGAATGGTTCAGGTTTGGGAATCTCCCTCATATCCTCAGCCATGAAGAGTGATGCACAAAATTCATTTAGTTTCTCTGGAATAGCCTTATCTTCCTTGAGTGCTCCTCTAGCATCTCAATTATCCAGTGGCTTCACTGGTTGTTTAGTAGGCTTCCTGCTTATGATTTACTTTAAAAAAATGTTGCTGTTATTTTGAGTCTTTGGCTAGCTGTTGTACAAATTCTTTTTTGGCTTTCCTAGTGATTAATTTCAGGAAGAATGCTGCCAGCAGATGGATGCGATATCTGTGTATTCAGTCATCTTTTGCAATTACAAAGGCAAACAAGCACATGATTAGGTGTCTATGTGTGAATGAGAGATTTCATTGATTATTCAGAATCTTTTAATCATCCACAAATGGAAGTACGTCATAACATCACATTCACATTGTCAGAATGTGGAAAACCAGGCTGAAAATTGCAGTACAGTACATTGCAAAATGTGGACGGCCTGCACCTTCAATGCTATTGATTCTCTACCCTGCCATATTACAACCCTGCATCATTTATCCCGACGCTATTTCTTTCTTAATAGCAAAATATCTTTATTATTAAGTAGATGACAGGTGCTTTAACTTCTTTTAAAAAGGGAATGAAATTAGTGAGAAAGGGAATTGGATAATGGGTGTATTATTCATATGGACACATATCTAATTTATATAGTGCTGCTGGTATGCCATATGAAATTGCTATAACTCCAATTAAGCCAGTTTAAGTAATGGCAAAGACTGTTCTACCATGTCAGAATATTAATTTCATGGTCTGCGTTATATCCTAAAAAGTAAAATGTATTCTTAATTCATCTAGACATTTTACAATAATTATGGACTAAGTTATCCAAGATGCAAACCTGCACCCGCAGCCCTGTGTACAAAGACTCAGATGTAGGCTGGCATACAAAGGACAAAGATGTGGCTGCAGGCACAACAGGAGGATTAATTATACTAATATCTACCGTTTTTCACCAGACTACCTCAAAATGCTTTCTAAAAGAGGTCAGCTCCATGATCCCTTTTTCAGGTGGAGAACCTGAGGCACTGAGGGGGGAAGTGACTTGCCCAAGGTCACCCAGCAGGTCAGTTGCAGAGCAGGGACTAGTACCTCATGTCTCTTGAGTCCCAGTCCAGAAAGCACTGTGTAGCTTGTGATGATTTGGGGAACACGTTTATGTACAACTTATGAATTCTGTTTGATATTGGGGACTGTATATATCTGTCAGACTGCAGACTCCCTTTTGAAAATAAGGCTAATTTCCCTTCTCTGCTGACCATCTAGCTCTATCTTGGGATGAAATTCCAAGAGGTGTTGACACAGGGCTAACAATGAAGGATTGTTAAACCTTGATCATTTTCTTTTCCAATTGAAATTCTGTTTGACAAGCAAAGTGATCGGTTCAAGAGAACCAGTCCACCCAGGTAGGCTGGAAACTAAGCAATGGATCAACTAAGCAATGGACTGTGATTGCTTGATGAAGCTGACCGGAATATCTCGTTGTACTAAATTATGCCTGGGTGTGAGTTATTGCACCATAATTGCACACCTCACTTCATTCCATCAGAGCACAAACACCGCGCACAACTGGAAGGGCTTTCAGAGCAGCCAATGATAATACAGCTGGACATTAAGGCAATGTCTCCATCACAAACTGGGGTGTGGCTCTCCTGCTTGTGCACACCTTTGAACTAGCTCTCAAAAAGCTAACATGAGCATAAATGGAAGTGTGTTCAGGGGAGCACTAGTGGGAAGGCAAGAACAAGGAACCGGCAGAGTATTAGTGATCTGCCCGCTGCATCATGCCAGCCAAGGAGAGAGGACCTGGTATAGAGCTGGAGGTAATATGCTACTGGTATAGCCCTCCTCTGGAATTGTGGGGGGACCTCCTATGTCTGCTTCTGGGACCATACCTGCCCTGCACTTCAGGGCATCTGACCACACACCATGAAGGTAATTTAATGCCTCAGGTCATAACGGGCTCCCTCTTGCTTCTAAATATGCAGGTTACCACAATGGTGGGTAGCAGGATCCTAACCGTGTGCACGTAAACTGACTTCCTGGTGTCTCCTCCGAGCTCTTCCCTCCTGCAATCCATGCTCCTCCCTCCAAATCCCACGTAGGATGCTACAGCATGGAACGCCTTCTTCCATCTTTGTGAGGTGGCAAAATGGCACCCCCTCTTCTCTGACAAAGATCTAGCCGTAGTGGCCCACGCTTCCGTCACCTAAAGAATTAACTCTTGCAATCTCTATTTCCTGGGGTTGAATGCATCCTCCACAAGGAAATGAAGTTGGTGCAGCTGGCCTCAGAACTAGCAAAGGCCGACATGAACACATCACATTAATAGCTGGCAAACTCCACTGACTCCCTGTTCCTTTCAGAACACACTTTTGTGAAAGCCTGGTTCTAATCAAGAGAGCTTTAACAAAAACGGAACCTTAAAATCACCTCACTATAAGCATCATCTATCTCTTCCCAAGACATCTACCCTCCACTGGGATGATATAGCCAGAGACACATACGCATTAGACTGTTCTTTGTGCTGGAATGCTGCCTGTGGACTTGATTACACAGAGCACATTCTGATTCCCAGCTTGTCTCTGTTCAGATCAAAGTGTATAATGGCCCTTCTTGGTAAAGACTTTCCCATCAACAATCCCCACTGTAAAAATATCCCAGCCCAGCACAGGGGAAGAAAGAAGTAGTCCAAAATTCCTATACTCCAGCAAAATTTTGTTCAGCATTTAGATATCAAATACTTGCCTTCAGAAAGATTTTCAGAAGCTACCAAAGGTTTTGGGCCCCAGCTGGACACCTTAAAGGTCCCCTGATTTTTAGAGGTTGGATGCTCTGCACCTTCTGAAAAATCTAAGGTGTTTATAAATTGGACACCCAAAATATAGGCACCCAGGATCACTAGTCTCTGAAAAACTTGACCCTTGTAGATAGTTTAGATAGGTGGTAATTAAATGAAAGGTGTGGCTTCCCTCTCACTAAGCCAGATTTCATCAGTGTGAAACTGGTGCAATGTCAGTTGGGTCATCTCCCCTTTACACCAGTATAAAGCAGAAGAGAACCAATCTCAGAATCTCGGGAAATGGTAATGTTCTTCATGTGGAAAAGGATTTTTGAACAGGGGTGAAACGTGGTGTATTTGAAAAGCATGTTCTAAGGAAATTGATCAAATATTACATTAGAACTAGTACTTATTTCTGCTGATTGACTGCTATCAAATGCACATCCTATTACCTTCTATAGGCTTGATCCTGCAAAGATATTTACGCTTAACCATATGCATAAATCTCCGCAGGATGGAAGCTGAAGTTACCAATAAGAGGCAAATGCTAAATGTAACAGTGAGCTATAAGTAACTCTTCATATAGCTAATGATCTAAACTGCTGTATATCACATTCAATTCAAGTAGGAGCTAAGGCAGCCACTATTTGTATCATTATTATTCATATACCTCTTAAGACATTTGCACCTTCTTTTCCAATTTATAAGCTCCTTGGAAAATAACAGGCAAGTACTTTTCTTTTACTTCTCAGTTTCTTATTTCTAATGGTATCTCTAACAGACCATTTCCCTGTTTCATAGATAGCAATGGATATAGGATAAAGAGATAGCTCCCAAGCATAGTTATGATGACATTTATGAAAGCTTGAAACTTACTCTGTTGAATGTATCACAGCAATAAAATATGGCATCTGAGCAGAATTTAATGTATAAACAGGCACAGGGAGGAATCCAGCCGAGCATAAGTGTATTGTATTAGTTAACTTAATAATGTGCCTTTTACAACTGATAAAAAATAGAACTTAATTAAATATAAAGGGTTAGGGAGCTCATTGTCTGGATTTTTTGAAATTCAGAACCATTCCATTTGAGTTTGCTTTGACAATTCAAGACAGGCAGGACTTCCATAGCTAGGCACTGAGACCCAGGATACATGCTTATTGCAACACACAGCTCGCTCTAGTACCTACTGAACTACAGTTCTCAGGGGTTATCTATTTATCCAGTCCCACAAAAAGAAGGATGGGCGGGCTTGCTCAAGATGATGAGCAAACTCTGCCTAACTCTGGCACCTACACAGGTATCCTGGAAATAGGGCAAGGAGGGTATTTCTCAAGACATTTCTGGCACTTTTGGTCACAGCTAGATAGGCTGCAAGGATGGCCATTCTCATGGCTTTTACGCGTCTTCAGTTCCAGTCACGCTAAGGGGACATAAGGGAAAAGGTTCATCCCAACGTTTCAGACATCCCAACACATAGAAAGGTTCTAAGCCGCAGCTTAGAAACCTCTAAAGATGGAGATGCCACCACCTCCCTAGGTAACCCATTCCAGTGCTTCACCACCCTCCTAGTGAAAAACTTTTTCCTGATGTCCAACCTAGACCTCCCGCACTGCAACTTGAGACCGTTACTCCTTGTTCTGTCATCTGCCACCACTGAAAACAGCCTAGCTCCATTCTCCCTGAATGGTAGTTTCAGGTAGTTAAAGGCTGCTATCAAATCCCCCCCTCATTCTTCTCTTCTGAAGACTAAACAAGCCTAGTTCCCTCAGCTTTTCCTTATAAGTCTTGTGCTCCAGCCCCCTTATCATTTTTGTTGCCCTCTGATGGACTCTCTACAACTTCTCCACATCCTTTTTGTAGTGGGGGGCCCAAAATTGGACACAATACTCCAAATGCAGCCTCACCAATGAAATCACATCAGCTAACTCCCTCAGCACCCTCGGGTGCATTGCATCTGGCCCCATGGACTTGTGTATGTCCAATCTTTCTAAATAGTCCTGGACCTGTTCCTTCAGCACTGCAGGATGTTCACTACCTCCCCATTTTGTGCCGCCCAGTGAAGTAATCTGGGAGCTGACCTTGTCTGTGAAGAAAGAGTCAAAAAAGGCATTGAGTACCTCAGCTTTCTCCACATCCTCTGTCGCTAGGTTGCCTCCCCCATTCTGTAGGGGGCCCACACTTTCCTTAATCTTCCTCTTGTTGCTAACATACCTGTAGAAGCCCTTCTTGTTCCCCTTCACATCCTTTGCTAGCTGCAACTCCAGTTTGGTTTGGCCTTCCTGATTTCATTCCTGCATGTACAAGCAATATTTTTATAATCCTCCCTAGTCATCTGACCAAGCCTCCACTTCCTTTTTTGTGTTTAAGCTCACCAGTGACTTCTTTGTTAAGTCAAGCTGGTCGCCTACCACACTTGCTATTCTTTCTGCACATCGGGATGGTTTGTTCCTGTGCCCTCAATAAGGTTTCTTTAAACTACAGCCAGCCCTCTTGGATTCCTTTCGCCCTCATATTAGCCTCCCCATAAATAAAAAGAGCCTCATTTTCAGAGTTGTCCCATTGCCTTCAAGGAGTTATAACTGGTGCTTTGCACATCTGAAAATTAAGGCATTATCTGCCTAGCTGTGGATTTAGGCACCTAATCTTTTGTATCCAAATGTTAAAAACTGCAGCCAATGCTGGGTGCATCTTCTCGGCCTTTTGGCTAAGAAAGCATGCGCTGCCCGTGCAGCCCTTAAAACTATGGGGATTCTTCCAAAAGCTAGCAGCATTCTCAGATCTTTGGTGACTATTCACAGCCCAAGTAGTGTAAAGAAAAAGTAAGGAATGGTTGATTTGTGGTGTAAAAGAAAAAGTCTTAGATAAAAATAATTCGTAGATTTAAAGATCTACAAACCCAAATTTTAAATGGACATGGTCACTCAAGCTGCTAAGTAATTCAGTCATTTAAAACACATGCCAAAAAAGTCATTTTATATCACACTACACTGTACAGTAGTAAATATATAGAAATGCCAAGAATCAGATGCACACATTCATCTTGGGATGAATGAATTATAATTTAATGAATTTAAAATGGCAATAAAAGCACTCATGTTTTTTCAATAAAAAGTTAGTGTGAAAAGCAGACAGACTAAAAACTGCTATGAATATGCTATCAATATATATATATATAGCTGGCAGGCAGCTGGATTTCAAATAGGTTTCCCCAAACACCAAAAAAAAAAAAGGGCTCTAATTCATTACGGTGACTTGAGAATTACAACTTTT
The DNA here is from genome assembly GCA_007922155.1 of Mesoclemmys tuberculata. Classification (NCBI taxonomy): domain Eukaryota; kingdom Metazoa; phylum Chordata; order Testudines; family Chelidae; genus Mesoclemmys; species Mesoclemmys tuberculata. The sequence goes on from ML675617.1 coordinate 31,446,970, forward strand.
ACAAACAGTCTGTTAGCATGATCTACAGTGGTGGATTACATACAGGACATACTGTATAAAGCAGAAGTTTGACAAGGGGAAGGGTCTGGATTAAATCATCAAAAAGCAGCTCCATAAATATCTAAATAGTTTCAGAGTCCAGGGACATGTTCATTTTTGGTGTAGTTCTACAGACTTCAATATGGAGGCAGACCAAGAAGGAATTTGGCCCAATATAAAACAAATTCTTGCAAAATAATGGCAGTCGCTGAGCTCCAATGAGAACAGAAACCCTGCTCACAACTCTTTAAAGTATACCCCGCTCTTTGAATTAAGAACTTGATTTTTTCCAAAACCATACAATGTTGTGCACCAAGGTCCAGAGCCTCTGTTGGTGCAAGTCAGCGTTGCTCTGTTGATGTCAATTCTGATTTACAGCAGCTAAGCATCTGACAAACCAGTGTGAATCATGTTTGTTTCTGATTAACACCTTTAAGTTATACTGTAAGCTCGTTAGGAGCAAGATATTCCTTTTCCTTTGTGTTTGTGCATCACCTAGCACAATAGTGCTTGAATCCTCACTGGGACTTTGGACCTGACCCAAAGCCCAATGAGAGGCTTTGGATGGTCTTCAGTGGGCTTTGGAGCAGACTTTCAATGCATTCCTGCAGGACTGCTACTAAGCAAAATCCAGTGTAATCATTAACAATCAATGGGTATTTATTTAAGTGTCATGGGGTCCACTCACCCTGCTGATCCACCTCAGTCCAGGAACTGCTGTGTCCTCTTCTTGACTTGGCCAACCAGCCAGGTCATCAGCCACGTGTCCTCCTTCTGGGCTGACCAATAGTTCTTCTATGCAAACCGACCCAGAGCAGCCATCTCCTTTTCCTGCCCTGATGACGTCACATCCTCAGTGGCCGGCGGGAGAACCCAATCCCACTCACAACTCTGGGGTCCAGTCCAGGGACTCTCAGCTCAGCAAATCTGGGCCCTACCCGCTCAGCCTTCGCTTCTCCTTCCTGGACTGCCTCTTACTTTTCTTGGTTCCCTTCACTCCCTGGGAGAGCCTACTTCAAACGAACTCCCTCTTCTTCCGGGGGTGTCACTGCTGACAAGCCTGTCTGTTCTCAGTTCCTGGCCTTTATAGGCCCCCCTCATTCCTGCCCAGCTGAGCCTCCTTTAATCAACTCCCTGCGCCCTGTCTACTCTTCCAGGTGCAGCCGAGGTGGTTAATTAGCCACTTTAACCCCTTCTAATCCTGTGTGGGATAAACACCCCCATCGCACTAACCTACAACAGTGGTGTACAAAATCTACAGTCAGGGCCAGATTCTGATGCTCGCACTCATTTTGATTAGCAAGTAACTCCACGATAGTCCCATTGGGACCAGTCATACAATAAGATGTTACTCAATTAGAGTGAATGGATCAAACCCTGGCCTGAAAATAAGTATAGCAGCTAAACTCTGTGCTTTAACTACTTTGCTGGCCAAAAGATCATGTACGTTGGCACACGAGCATGGCTTGCACTTCCAGAAATATAACGTCTACCATTCAGAGTCAATATTTGCCAGCGGTTTTCACATAGCTGGGTCTGAGATACCGTATTCCCTGTCCTTACTGCAAGAAATATCTGTGGGCATCTGCTGGCAACTGTTGACATATTAATTCTGACAAAGGTGCCACCGTGCGCCTCGTTCCCCTGAAATTGACAGCAGAGACCACCCTCTTTGCTTTCTAAGAGAAAAGAGGCTAGCTACGAGGGTTGCTAAGAGGTGCCTGGAAGAAAAGAGTAAGGCATGATCCAGTGAACAGGGCACTGGACGGAGATTCAGGAGGCCTGGGTCCTACTCTAGGCTCAGGTAGTGATCATCTTGGTGATCTTAGGCAAGTCATGGCACTGATCTGTGCCTCAGTTTCCCCATCTGTCAAATGGGAAATGATGATATTGGCCCTTCTTTGCAAAGCACTTGGAGACCCAGAGATGAACAGCACTATGTAAGAGATGTGACTGCTCTGGCAATGTCCTGTATTATCCTGGACAAACCTTACTGAATTAAGTTAACCCATTTTGAATTAAATTTTTCACATCTTTGGAATTCATTGTATTAACAATGCAGACGTTGAGATACTATTGGGGAACTGCATGGAACTTCTTTAGAAGGAAGATATGATTAATGCAATCTCTGGGAGACATGAGGAACGTCAGAGGAATTTTTGGACCAAAACACATGATGTGGTTTTCCTAGGTAATATTTGGGGGTGAAGGGGATGCAGATAACCCAGGTGGAAGCCATTCTTTTGAAGCTACACCCTGGGGAAAGCCACAGATGTTCTACTAAACACTGCTCCTGAAAACGCCATCTCAAAGACCGTCAAACTGTATAAAGGATGGACTACTTGTGTCATGATTGTGCTAGTTCTGAGCTGAGGCTGTTATGAATTTGTAACCAGAGAGAAGACCCTTTTGAAGGATTTGAAGGCTCATCTCCCATCTACCAGACCCACTTTGAAGACATAGGATGGGGAGGGAGGAATCACTGGGAAGTTTATTAGCATACGTGTAGATCCTTTTGTTTTAAATATGTTTTCTCTGTTCTGCTTTTACCTGAAAAATAAAATATGCTTGCTCAGGAAAAGCTGTGTGATAACTTAAAACTGTGGCAGTTACTCTGGTATTAGTCTCCGAAGAGAAAGCTGCTTAGGCAGACTCTTTTGCTGGGAGTAACACAGTGCAGGCAGCGAACTGTTCAGCTTGCAAGTACTCCAGTCAGGAGAAAGAGACGCGGGTCTCTACCCATAAAGGGGAACTGCTGAGAAGCTGGAAGCCTCGGAGGGGGTGCCCTTACCCAGTCGCTGTGGGGAAACACAGGAGCAGTTGCCCTGCACAGTGACAAGAGCCAAGAATGATTATGAATTAATAAAAATTATTGTGATTGGCTCGGCCACTGGCATGCTGTGTCACCATGTGCAAGAGTCTTCCCCTCGCCATGCCTCTGGTTCCTCTCCTACCTCATGTTTATTGAGATTGTAAACTCTTTGGGGAATGGGCTGTGTTCTCAGGATCTGTTTACACACTGCCCATCACACCGGGGCTCGAAGCTGCTTCGTCCTGGTGTTAGACAAATACTAGCAAGAATGCCGGCTGTCTCTTAAATACAGAGCATGGGCACTTGGAAAGGGTTGCAGTGCAGTGTATCCTGGATATTTGCCAGTTCTAAGACTACCTCCACAGAGGCCAGGATGTGATCAGCCAAGAAATACTACTAATTGGCCTCTCGCTTCTGCACTTATGGTCTAAATCTAAACCTGGCCTGTGTGATGGAAAATCATTCCTCTGATTACTATAAGCTGCCCTGAGCAACATGCTTTTTGGGATTGCCACTGAAGTTTCATAACTAGCGCAATTACTCCATATCACAAACACAGCATTCGTTTATCATAATTGAATACAACTGGCAGCCTTTGTCCAAAACAGACTGGGTGAAATAATGAGTGTAGAAATTGAAATGCCCTTAGCTCCATAAATAATGGTTCTAGAGAAGTTAAAACAATACCTTATAGATGCAGACAGTGTTCTTTGTCTACAAAGGGCTTAAAACACAGGTATTGGGCCTCATTCCCAGTTATGGTACTTATGACACTTGTTACCTTGGCATCTGACTGCCTCATGATCTTTAAGGCATTTATCCTCACAGCAAGTCTGGGAGGCAGGGCAGTTCTATTATCCCCATTGTACAGACAGATTTGTAAAGGTATTTAAGAGCTTTACTCCCATTGATTTTTGATGGAAGTTAGATGCCTAAATATCTGGCCCTATCTAATTTGCCTAGGGTCACACAGGAGGTTCATAACAGAGCATGGAACTTCTGGGTCCCAGGACAGGACTCTAATTGCTGGGACAATCTTCCTCTCTGTATTCCTGCCTCAGTATCTCAGTGTTTATGCCAGACTTCATTTTTAGACTACTTATGAGGACTGCATTTTCCTACAATGATATTCATGTAGATAGCAAAGATGGACCCAGACCAAAGCTCTGGGAAGGTTTTGATCTGGATTCAGAGCCTGCGGTGTGGTTTAGATCATTAATCCACATTGGTTTATTTAACTTGTGGACTAGAAAGGGGTCTTTTTAAATTGTTGTTTTTAATCAAAAGGTATAGTCATAGGTTCCATGTCCAAAAAGGATCACTGTGGTGAACTAGTCTGACCTCCTGTATGACGCAGACCATAAAATGTCCTCTAAGTAATTCCTAGAGCAGCTGTTTTAACTAAAACCTCCAATCTTGTTTTAAAAATTGCCAGTGTTGGAGAATTCACCACAACCCTTGATAAGATGTTCCACTGATTAATTACTGTAATGGTATTAAAGGTAATTTAGGCAACACATTGGCCAAAACCAAATCCGGCGATTAAATTGTGCTTCGCTCTGCACCGCCACAAAGACAACGGATATAACTGTCAAGAAAGAATTACAACCCTACTGCATGTATGCATTAACAAACTGCATATTTGGGAGCTGAAGTGCCACCTAAGTCAACCCTGAAAGCATGGAACGAATGAAAGAGTGACCGCAACCAACTTTGAATTTACACAGGAGGTGTGTTTTCATACAATTTCAGGGAACTAAGGAGACGGGTATAAATTTCTGAAGTGAATGAGCACAAACACAAGAAGAAAACAGCCCAAGGAGAATCTTTCCAAGACTCTATCACGAATTCAGGAGGGAAAATTAACTAAGAGACGGCCAAGGGATTGGATTTGAAACTCTTGTAATAATTTTATTGGGCTTGAAAGATGATGATAAAACAAAATATGAACAGTTTCTGTGTTAATCACCAGATGGTTAGACCATGTACTCCTGGAGAGGGCTGAAACAGAGATTGGCAAACAGAGATATATTTTGATGTAATTGGATTAATGTTTCTCAATATTCAGAATTGGTCAGTTTTACAACAGCTCCGTAAATCGATTATTTGATGTAATAAATTTAATTAGTTTGTTCCATTTCTTAGGATTTAGCTACAATGGCTTACTTTTGCCCCAATTTTAAACTGTCTACTTATTTACAAATAACCATCAGGAACTACTGCCCTTAAACAAATTATTTTGCCCACACATAGACCGTTTTAAGTATCTAATAAAATATTAAAACTGAACTCACAATAATTTGGGGAAACAATATCCTTACAGCAGAAAAGCACCTCCCAGAGGCAATTCACTCTCTAGTGTACGATGTCTGTTAAAAGCTCTCTCCACAGGGAGACATGCAGAAGAGATTGTAAGGGAAGTAACTGGCTTATTTGTATTGTTTTGTTTAAAGATTTTTCCCCCCTTTCTTTAATAATAAAATAACCATGGTTAATCATTATGATTTTCCATGGTCTTGATCAGTGTGTCCCCTAAGATATGTAAAAGAACCCCTGTGAATATATTAGTAGGAGTTGCCTACATTGAGAGTCTCATCAGCCTATATCAAGAATTCTCTCTTTTAATGTTGCTTTTCCCTGAGTAAAAGGAACAAACTAGTAAGAGCTGGCCTACCAATTCTTGTTTCTCTGGACTACATATTTTTAGAGAGACAAGGTAGGTTGGGTGATATCTTTTATTGGACCACCTTCTGCCCTTGAAAGAAACAGGTTTTGAAGCCACATAGACTTTTCTTCAGATTTGGAAAAAGTGCTCCTAGTGTCATGTCACCACTTAATGCAAGTTGGAACGGATTGCTTAGCAAAAGTAGTCAGCATGTACCGTAAGGGCCCATTCAATAGAGAATGGACTGTTAATAACCCCTCAGTCAATGGGCCATGCTAGCTTAAAGTTCTACTTCACAGGATATTTTTTTTTAATTTTCTGAACAAACACAAATTTCAAAGTGTTAATATTTCCAGCTAACTGGAAATTTCAAGTTTCAACCAGCTCCAGTATCTAATCCTCCTGGCTGTAGAAGAAAGCATGAAAATGTGGGCCCCAAAGGCTGCAGCTCCAGCAGAAAACAAAAATAACACAAAAGTTACTTTTAAAACTTGTACAATTTTAAGCCGATTTCATTATGTTTGGGGCCCTCACACATGATATTTGAGTGCTTTGGTGGGCAATATGCTCACATGGGAAATACGTGGCAGAGGCAGAAAGAGATCCCTGATTTCTCATCTTCTGGTCCTAATCCTCCCTCCTCTTAACTCTGAACTTTTAGGAATATTCTGCCACCTAGAAGGGATAAAGTGTTTAAAGGATAAAGCATTTCAACACCGGCATCCCCCTCCAACATTCTATCCAGCCCAAAGTTAGGTGTAGCTTGGACAAGCCAAACGAAATAGATTAAACCTGCCTACAGTTCTGATCTGATTTTCTCCCAACTTTGCTTGTTTTGTAGATCTCACCAAAACTTCAAAATCGAGCACAGCCTGAAAACTCTGTGCATTGTGTTGTAACATAGCAAATACGAGCTATGTAAAATAATTCTAGGTTGTATTATATGTTATACACCTCAGTTCTTCTGTGTGCTTGAGTTTTCAGCCTTTCTGTCGTACGGTTAAAGATGGGATACTGGTTGGGGTGGAGTGCTGCCCTGTGGTGTGAAAGGAAATCCTGCCTTCGCTGCCTGGCTGGTGTGTTTGCTCATATGTTCAGGGTACAACTGATCACCAGATTTGGAGCCAGGAAGGAATTTGCTCCTAGGTCCGATCAGCAGAGACCTTGGAGTGGGGTGAGGTTGGGTTGCCGCCCTTTGCACATGTGGCACGGGTCACCTGCTGGCATCTTCTGGGTATATTTCACCTAATCAATTCCCCACCGCTGCAGATGTCTTGGGCATCCGTGGCACCGTGTGTTTCCTGTTCTCTGCCTGTGGCATACAATTTTAAATCCTAGGAATTGAAATGCTTTGGTCTAACTGAAGTAATTGGTGTCAACATAGGTGCACTTGGGTAGAATTTGATGGCCTGTGATGTACAGGAAGTTAGACTAGATGTTCTTATAGTCCGTTCTTGCCTCAAACTCTATGAAGCTAAATTAGCACTAGTTGTCATCATAGAATATGTATCTATGGATGTTCCATTATAAAGTCCTCTCCATACTGTTTTTTCCTGATCTTCCCTAAGGTATTTCTTTTTTAATGTATCCTGCAGTCTGCTCCCCATGGATCAAAATTGCTCAGCACCTGAATGGCCAGTTTACTCATTCTTTTTATGGAGATGGCACTGAAACCATTCCCTTTCCTCACCTATTAAATATATCATCACACTGAAGAATAAATAAGGGAAAGGGACGTGCATATTTTTATACCTCCTGTAGATCATTTTAACTTCTTCCGCAGGATGGGAAATTCAGCACCCATACAAATCAGCATTTTAACAGAGACCTTCTAAAAGAAGGAGAGAGTTTGAACTCACACTTTAGACTGAGTTGCATTTTTCCTGCAGAGAAAAATCAAGACTGAACATTTGGGGGGCCAGACAAGATGGAATGTAACATTCTATTCTGTCCATATACCCAGCAAGACATGAAGCAAAGGTAAACAGTGAAGATAGTGGTCTGTCTTTCATGGAACAGAAGTCAAAATAGCATTGGGGAAGTGGGGGGAAACCTTAGTAGTGTCACAAGAAAAATTGCAGCTGTTCAGGCTTGTCATAGGTGATATTTTTTCTGTTCCTTTTATGGAGAGCAGTGTCTCCTGGAGATGAGTGCCTCTCTGGTTAATAATGGAAAGTGGAAATAATTCAACAAGCAGAAAAAAAATCTTCACTTCTTTAAAAAAAGAATTAAAGAAGAATGTCTCTCATGTGATTCAAATAGGACATGCTGTGCCAGCTTTACCAGCGTTGTGTAACATGGAAGCTGTGCACGCCATCAGAGTTGTAGTGGGATCTGGTGGAAAAGTCACTGGACTGAGATTAAGAAGACTTGGGGTTCAGTCCCAGCTCTGACACTGACCTATTGTGTGACCTTGGGCAAGTCACTTCCCCTTTGCTTCTCACTCACTTCCCATCCTCTGTTAAATTGGATTGTGAGCTCTTCAGGGCAGTGGCCATCTCTTACAAGGTGTTAGTACAAGCCAAGTACAATGGGGTTCTGATCTACAGGGTACCGTTATTTTAATAATCCTATTCTGGAGATCTGATCAAAGGTAACTAAAAACATTCTACCCATCAGAATCCATTGTATTCATCGAAGTGTAATGTATAAATCAGGGAAGAAAGCAACTTTATTTTCTGCTTAGTCTGGTCATGTTGTCCTTGAAATGATGTTTTCTGCAGACCCTCACACCTAGACAGGCTCCTCTGCCTTATCCCTGGAGCTGATCTCTGCAGCTGACTCCCACAACCAACGGCTCATCCTTCCTCCATTCTGAGGGAACCTCCAGCATTGGGGTCATTGCTTGCTCCAACGGCTGCATCCATTTATTCAAGCAATTGCCTGCCATGGCACTGTGCTTTGGCATTAGCCTTTTTTCCTGGATGTGGAATTATCTAGATTTCCGTGGCCAATATTGTACCAAGAAAGTGGAATATTTAAGGAACCAAGATTAGTCTTGGTCTCCACCAAGATTTTGAAAGGTCATGGATCCCACCTCTTTCTAATGCCCTGCCATTTAGGCTTTGTGCCTATGCACCATGATGCAGTCTTTAATTACAGGGTCCCATGCATTTTTTCCTCATAGGAGAGACAGTCCTCACTGAATATGACTAAGTAGCTATTTTGTTTTAGCCTTATTGTTCAATGCGTGGCCCCATGCCTTACTTACTGTAGTTCCCACCACCTATGTACATGGAGCCAGATTCTGATCTCAGTTACACAGGTTTGAATCAGGATTAAGACCACTGGTGTCAATGAAGTTACAATGATGTAAAATGAAGTTACACTGATGTAAAATGAAGCATAAGAGAAATCAGAGTCAGGTCCAATCTCTCACTCTTACTCACACTCACACACACACTCACACCCCTTTTGTAAATACATTTAAGCCTAGCTTCTTTCTTTGGCTCCAGGAAAAAGATCCGAGATCTTTAGGCCCAGGCTAAAGAAGTGCTGCTGAATGGAAATGCACAGATTCCAAGGGCCCTCTGTGACAGCCTTTTGACAGGTCTGGTTTCTACTGTCCAGATGTGCACACCCTACAGTGGGGCCTCCAGATCTCAACTCTCTGTTGAAAAAAAATGTATGCAGAAGTGAAAATGGCCTCCCTGCCTAACGGAACGTGTGTCAGAGGTTAAAACCCTGCCCCCCACCAGCACCTCTCTTTGCAGTGAATATTAGCTTTTTCAGGTCAGAAGAGAGAGATGATGGCGAGGTTTGCACAACTACCTGCCGACACGCCCCCGGCTGTAAATAGCAAGAGAGTGCCTGTAACGAGCCCTCCTTTGTGCTTGTGGTGCTCTCATGAAAGCTCATCACCACGCTCTGTTCCTAAAGGCTTTTGAAAAGAGTTGCAGATGGATAATGGTAAGGGATGTGCCGACTTGACCTGAACGCAATTCAGAGATTAGCAAAGAGAGGCAGCAAGGCCTTGAAAACAGTCTGTTCTTCCCTTCATATCCTCCTGCTACTCATCATCAGTTCAGGTACATACACAACTGCCTCCCTCTGTACCTACAGCTTTGACTGGGACTAGTACAAAGGGAAGGCTCCTAAATGGGAAACATCAAACCATTATGCACCAGCAGAGAGTTTGTTGACTGAATTTTTGCTCAGAACAACCGTGCAGTGCTCCAACAATCCATTCCCAAATGCATGGGGAAAGATTTAAACAGCAGCCAAAGGAGCGGCTCTCTTTCTCTAGCATCCACAAATGCATCAGGTCTGTTTCGTCCGGAGGAGGAACCCTGAGGTTGGATACAGAACACATTAAAATGAGAAAGAACGCTGCAAATCACAGAAATCCAACCGATATGAGGCCGATGGTGTTTCTATGACTGGGGTGATTATTCTAGACCAGCCATGTGATTGGGCTCCTGGTTCGTGTCACGGTTTGTTCAGGAAGGAAGATCATTAAGCAGCAGTGGAATATCAACTATTAAAAAAATGCAATAGCAATGCCTCTGTACACCGTATGGGGGATGGTCCCTTTACTGTCTGTCCTCCAATTGCTTCCTGACACTCAAGGTTACATCTCCAATTAACAGCACAGCACTCGATCTCAAACATACACTTATGTTGATCACCACCAGGTCAGTGGTTAAAAAAAAAGAAAGAAAACTCAGCAGCGTACACAATCAGATAGCAGGGAAGGCACCTGGCTTGTCATGAGCTAAAGAGACATGACTGGCGTGCCATTGCATTCTAGCACTGTTTGCTGGTGGAATATCCCTGGGACCACAGGTGGCTAGGCACAATGGAGGGTGCCCCAAAGGGCTCTCTCAGTAGCCCCCAGCTGGTCCAGTAATCAGGTCGAAGCACTGGTGGGTGGAGGATTTAGACATGCATGTGAAGATAAACCCTCATGCTTCAGGGAATGAGTCAATACTCCATAACAGCAGGGGGGATGGTAAGAACTCAGTCAGGTTGCTCCAGTGTTGCTCACTATGAACTTTCTTGCATGTCCTTCAGAAGCACAGAGTCCTGGCTACACTGGGCTGGATGGGCCACTCTTTTGCCCATTTGGCAATTCTTTCAAAACAATGGAGAGGAATGTAAGGTATTTTTTTAACCACCTTCCACTTGAATTGCCCACAAGTTTAGATCACCTGAAATACCTCAGCCTGTTTAGCTAAGCCACTGAACAGAATCATATTTTAATCTTTTGATTACTCCTTCCCAGGAGACAGCAACCCATTCTTACTCCCACAATGCACAGCTCGGATTCACCTTCCATTTGCCACTGGCTCTCTTCTCACATCAGCCCACAGTCTTCCATTTGTGATCAGCCAGGAAGTTTGTTGCAATCAGTTTATTTTCTAGGTTCATTTGTCTTCGGTCTGAGGCACATAGGACATGCACAGTGGATGTGTGAGTTCTGTTTTCACTTGGTCCTCTCTTTGATTGTGTTCAAACTTTTTAAATTAATTTACAAAATAAATAAGAGCAGGTAATTACGTTACCCATAAAAAGCCATTAGTTTCTCATCCTGTTTGTGAAAGAAGGGCAAGCGTGGTGAAATCCAATTAAAGTTTATAGTGTACTTTATCCGAAGGCTAATTTTGATGCAATCATAGACAAAATGGGGTTGGAAAACTTGTGGTAATGACATCAATGGATTCAGAGAAAACTTGCTGCTAGAGAGGGTCCTTACCTACAAATTTGATCCAAATCGTTTTTGCAAGACACACTAGGATTTAGGGTTTTAGTTTGTTTTCATTATTCAGACAAAGGCCAATCTTGATACCAGGATATGGGATTAAATCCCGACCTGGGTTCTTTACTATACAAGATTTGGGGGTATTTAGATATGGAGTTATAGGCTCACCTCTGCTAATGGGATCTCCATGAATGATCGCCCCCTTTTAAAACTAGTAATTCACTATCATTTCTATTAAATCATGTTCACAGTACAAAGTACCATTACACACTAGTCTTATATCATATAGCAAGTAACAGGAAAAGAAGATAAGGAATAAGGGAAGAATCACAGGAATTTTTATAGGGCATAAAATACAAGTTTAGGGCTTTTCAGGGAGCTCTGTTGCAAGATAAAATCTATATGCATATTAAGAACTATTATGCCTTCTAAACCCTTCCAAAGAGCCTATGGTGATTTGTTTGATGTCCTAGAAACTGAATGAAGCTTGAGGGCATGTCCAAAGGGCAGAGGCATATGAGTCTATTTAAGGAATGTCAGGTGAATTGGTGAATGGGCTTTAAAATTGTTTACTTTCGTTGTAACATCTCGTCAGCATGTGCCAGTGTGAAGATGATTGAGAACTGCTGCTGTATATCAGTACAGCACTTCTGAGAAATAAAGCTGTATCAGACTTACAGTTGCATTCACCCACCAGCATTCACAGGGTTTTCATCACAACCATAAATGGATCCAGGTTCACACAAAATTTGACCCAGCTTCCGTCCAGCCTATGCACATTTCAGAAAACCTAGTTGGCATTTCAGATTAGGAACTGGACAGCTTATGAAACGAAGTTCAAAAGGAATCTAAGTAGCATTTAGGGAATGTGCATGCTGCATTAAAAACACCCGTGGCTGGTGTGCGGATCAATTGACTGGGGTTCACGGGGCTCAGACTGCAGGGCTATCGAACTGCTGTGTGCACATTGCAGTGTAGACACTGGGCTTCTGCTTGCACCTGGGCTCTGGGGCCCTCTCACAGTGTTCCAGAGTCCAGGTGCTGGCCTGAGCCAGAATGTCTATGCGGCAGTTTTACAGCCCTGCAGCCTGAACCGAAGTCAGCCAATACACACCAGTCATGTGTGTTTTATTGCAGTGTAGACAGACCCTCTGAGGCTATATTATTTGGCAGGGGAAGGCGGGGCAGGAGGGGAAACAAACAAACAAAACCATCCTAGAAAGTTGAAGCCATCCAGCAAGCTGTCTATATTTTAATTTTCAGAGATGAGCTCATTTCCCACAGGGACATCTGCAAAAATCTGTTGAAAACAACATGTGGTAGATTATTCTCATCTCAACAGGTGAGGAATTATGCACAGGCTGGAAGTGTAACATTTTCACATTGATTCTTAATATATGAAGACCTTCTCTCCCCAAAAACTAACATCTGGGAAGCTGTTTGTTGTGACTGAATAACCTGAAGGTGAGAATTTCAAAACATAGCATTTCAAAGTTGAGAATCACTTGATTGGATCAATGTAAAACATTTGCTGATCAAACTAAAAGAAGCCAGGTTTAAGGCTGGAACAAGGATCTGGAGACTAGAAATGAAATGATGCAGGCAGAGATGCTTGGGGGGGAATTGAGAGGACTGGTCTACTATGAATAAATAATGTCCAAGTTTCAATCACAGCTCTGACAGCGCCTCTATTCCTACAAGTCACTTAACACCACATTTTCAAAAGGGGCTTTGGAAACACATGCTGTTTCTAAAATGAAAATACGCTCCCCAGGCCTCCGGGGTAGTGGCTGACTAAAAGTGACATGATTGTCAATTTCACCGTTGCTGTTGGAGAATCAGGCCGTCGGGATGCCGGCTGGCCCCAGGGTCAGGAAGGGGCCCTGGCCCCAAAGCAGTTTGCACAACAAATCTTGTGTTGGAAGACTCAGCAAAAGTGACATGTTTCCACCAAATGTTTTGTGTTCAATGAAGCAGCATTTTCTAGTGGCAAAATATATATATTCTATCTGAAAGTTTCTGACCAGGTCCAATCTGTATTTGAATGGCAGTTATTACTGTAGCATCTAACCATCTGACTACATGCAGGATGTTTCTTATTAAAAGTGATCTTCCTTCTCTTCCTGCCCAACTCCACGCTTCAAAAGTCCCTGCATTGTACCCCAAAAAACAATCCCCAACAGCCTTACATTAGGAAGCAAAATACCATCCGGACCTTTGCACTCAGAGCAGCTTGCTCTAATCATTTAGGGCCATCCTACCATCAGTTGAAACCACAACATAGACATGTTTTATCTCGGCTTCATCTCAGGAAACCCACTGTGGAGAGGATTTTCAGAAGTGCCTAAAAGATATGGCAGTACAAACCTCATTGGCTCCTCCTTTAAACCCTCTAAATGAAATGCCATCATGGCTTGCCATGGTTTTGGCTTATGTATCTATGTCTTCCAAATTTGGTCCATTTTACAAGTGACTCTTTTCCTTAAACGGTCAGGCCGCTAACTTGGCCTTGGGGCTTGTGAAGAAAGCTGTGTTCCACCTCATGTGCCAGCACCTGGAAATGAGATGATGCAACAAGAACTTATTTAGCAGTCCTGTGGATGAATAGACTCTGGCTTGTTCTTCTGCAGCTGCATGGCCTGTGCAATGCTCGATTTCACACAGTGACTTCCCCTCATTAACCTCACTTTAAGGTACCCCAGTTAGATGGAATAAGGTATATTAGACCCATTTCTGATTAACACCTCAGTAATCCAATACTGCTTGTATTGCAGTAGTAGCTAGGAGCACCAGCCAGGGGCATGGAGCCCACTGTGCTAGGAGCTGTACAGACACAGAATAAGATGGTTTCTACCCCAAGCAACTTACAGTCTGAAAGAAGAAGCAATAGGTGGAAAGAAAGATGGGAGCACAGGGAAATAGAGACAATACCAGGCACCAAGATAGGCAATGTTCTCAGGACAGCAGTTGCCTAAGCACTGTCAAGATTTTGTAATGCATCACAGCAGAGGAGAGCTTCCCCCTTTCTCCGCTCCCCCGCCCCACTGAGGAGATGGTGAAGAGATCACGCATGTCTGTCCTGAGATACTGATGGTCTGGGGAGGCACCTGATGAGAATCTTCTAGCACTTGCCATCTAGCTGACTGTCCCCCGGACACTTACTGCTGAAGCAATACAGATTTGCACAATACCCTACATCGAAAGCCAACCAGAGCCTTTTACATCATTGCCATGTCACACATACGCTATGCCACTAAAGTTAAATCAAATCTTTGTGTAGAGTTCCCCACACAATTCATTCTTCTGCGGTGGGGGGTTGTGTCATTTGCCCTCTGGATTTCTGAAGCCATCAGATTTCCCTTATAAGAGTTCCCATGTGGCAGCAGAGCCCATCTATTGTTCCAGACAAGCCCTGGTTCGCCAACATTTTTTTTATCTCCTGGTAAAGACCTTTTCCTTTAAAAAAAAAAAACTTTTCCTTTCATTACATACACTACATTATTTTAAAAAAATAAAACAATTTGCCTGAGGAATCAATTGGCTTCAAGACAAGACGCTGTAATCTATCAAATAAAAAAAATACCTTGCACAACCTTCCACAAGAGATTAAAAATATGAAAATCTACAAAGCCATGCACTTAAATCACATGAAGATTAGGAGGCAAACTGGAAAAAGTCAGGAAATTCAGTGCAGAGAGGGTTGACAAACTGCCTACAATTTACAGAACCGTACCTGTCTTGTGACTAACGTATAGTCCTTTCACGCACAGGGTGCTATCTAGACAATTGAAAGTGCAGTGTCTGCTTGGATGTAAGTTAACATCTTTAGACACCTTTTTAACCTTAAGGGCAGTTTGACGCTCATTCTTTTTGACATAGCATTTCCATGAAAGGCGGGGACAGAGGTTGACAGACACAGGGGATGACAGCCAAATTCAGTCCGATTCTGCACTCTCATACCCCCGGGTGCATATGGTGCAACTCCAACTGAGCCAAGGATTGAATGGACCTGCAGGCTAAATTATCTTTCATGTCTAGAAGCAGCCTTGGGCTCCAAAGCTAAGAGAAATCAGAAGACACCCAGCTCTTAAACATCCATCTTAGAGCCTTCATGACTGAGCTCCCCAGTGGCCAATGAGAGTGCCTGGAGGATGTATAGCTGACTAAAACCAAAATCAGGCAAGGCTCAGGTGACATCTGTGGGTAGAGAAAGAGGTTTTGCACAACTGTCCAAGACCATAACCTCACCGTAAATGGTTGCATCCTCCTTCCCCCCCGCCACAGACGGTTGAGACAGCATCTAGCATGGGGCCTTTATGGATTCTTCCCTGCTCCTGGAGTGATAGATGGCTGTGAGAGCCAAAAATGCCATTCTTCAACTGCCCCGAGGTTGTGGTCTTTCCTGTCAAGGAGAGATCTGGCCACGGTTACCTATGCATTGGTCTGGTACAGGCTGTTACCATGGTGTTCTGTACCTTGGGCTGACACCGAATATCCATGCTGCATCTCCAGTCTTCCAGCTTGAGGTAGTCCACATTGTAAGCAAGAGGGGAATAGAAAACACACAACCCTGGCGCTACACACACTGTTGGATCCAACTGCTGATATCAATCAGCAAGGTGTGCCCTGAATATTCCAGCGATTACCCCTCTCTCCATGACCTGGGTCTGCTACGATAGCCATGTTTCTGCAGGGAAAAAGGAGTTTAGTGTCCTCACAAAATCACAAGGTCAGAAGAATGGGCCTTTTGGGGGTCAGGCCCAGACCAAAGGAGTCCCCTTTTCTTGAGACATTAAACAGATTACAGATTTTAGCACCTCTAGAACACAATGCAAGAGTCAACTTTTCATCGTAGATTTCCCATGGAACCTTCTCTGGAAGCTGGAGGAAAAGACATATGAAGAATTTTTGCCACCTTTTATCTGCTACATTACAAAAGTGTCAAATCCACAGATTATGATTGCCTTCTGCATAGCACAGGCCAGAGAATTTCACCTAGTTCCCACCTTGAGCCCTTTAATTTGTCAGTTTGGTTGTACTTCAGGGACTACGGCGATAGTTGCAATAAATAAACCCAAATATATTGATTTATTCCTAGTGCAATCTGTTATTGATGCCTCTTCTAGAATAGAGGTGGTCGCAAACATACAGACAATCCCCTTTCAGAAATCTCAGTTAAACACCAGTGCCCAATTCCTGGAGAGCAACCCTGCCCCAAGAACAGATTCTAGTTAGACTAAGGAAGAGGGCAAAACTCTGCCATTTTCAACATTTTCAACTCCCTGCAAAGAAACTTGCTGTCAAGCTAAGACAAAACAAACCGACTGACCATACGCCACACATAGCCTTGTGAGGCTATGTAAAACAGCACCACTATATATTATATGCTTTCCATCAGACTTGTACTCCTAACTCCTTTAGACTATTTGAAAATCCGACTCTCCTATTTGTTTTTACAGATGGACTTCTAGAATTTAACTTTAAATTTTCTAATTTTCCCTTTTAAATCCCAGCCTTTTAAATGATAGGAGATATTTTGGACATTTATATCTCGCGTTTCCTGGTTACATTTAATTGCTTTTTATAATGCAGATTTTTTTTTTGGCTAACCGATCCTGCCATTAATATGAGCAAATATATGGGGGTTTTCTTGCAACTACATTTAGAGAAAGAGAAATAATATTCAACCCAGGTCTAGAAATCAACACAGCAAATTAAGTTGACTAGCTAGATTCAGCACAGCAGTGGTCTTGACTTAGTTGACACCACATGCCTGCATAAGGCAATCTGAAATCCTGTTGGAGCATTCCGAAAATTACTTTCTGCTTAAATTTTGATTAGAAAGGCCTTAAAGACCCTGCATAATCTTGCATTATAAATTGGACTGCTTCCTCAGAGGCATTCAATGACAAACCACTGTGAAATGTCAGAACAACCTTCTTTTACTCCAGCAACATTTTCTGCAGGTTTATACACACTTATATTTCCCACCAGCTCCATTTAATATCCACTCTAATCCCCTAGGTAAAAGAACAGGAGAGCTGACCTTACTATCTCCATGCATGTTTTCCCACCACGAGCAGCAAATTGGTTAAAAAAGCTGGAGATTAATCCTTATCGCTGCACCTGCAGGGCAGTGGCGCTCGGGGTGTCTGAAGAGTTTTCTCCCGGCTCCTCTGCAAGTGTAGCTGTGGATGGAGGTGATGAAGGGGTTTTGGGGGGGGATTAATCGCTATTCACTGAACAGCTCTCAAGTGGCTCAGCCTGTATTTACCTGCAGAACTAGGTGGTGGAGGCCAGAGATGGGGCAGCCCTGAAAGGTTTGCTGCCAGCTCCCAGGTGTGTCGGCTTCACCCCTCCAGTGACAGAGAAGGAGCTTTGTTAACCCCTTGTTGTCCGGTTGTTTCTGTGCCTTTCTGCGTTCCCATTTCCTGCCATTAGTTTAGCTGTTCCTTCCTTTCCATATCTGTGGAGCTCAGTGCAGGGGAAACTGGGTGGAATTATCTGGCCTGTGTTATTCACAAGGTTATGCTAGATTAACCAATGGTCCCTTCTTGCTTTAAAAATCCATGACTCTCCTGAGTTCACGTGCTCTCTCATCTCCATGATGTGTACCCATCTCTGCCTCGGTCCATCTGTTTCTACCAGGCTCCTTCTCCTGACAACAATAGTAATCCTTCCCTGTCTGCGTAGAGCTACTCATCCCTCACCCTCACACTGTGACCGCTGCTGCCCGTTCTCCACAGGAAAGGCAGCCCCTCCTAGCTCCATGGACGTTCTACAGTTGCTTCCAGAGATGGCCTCAACTGGACATATTTGGGGGTCTTCTTCTCCCATCTGTGCCCTGTGGTTACTCACTAAAGCAGCCATAAGAGCCTTCTGAGGAATATCGCCAAGGTGGGGCACCTTCCCTTCAAGTTCAGAATCCTGCTGGCTTTGCAACCCTGCACGTGCCGCTCCCCCGCCCCCCAGAAGCGCTCAGAGTAGAGGGTGTTGGTCCAGACGAGGCATAGCCAAGATGTTCTGGTGCCCCAGATATTTTCCATAGGGGCCATGGCAGGCTGCACTCAAGTTAGAGAAGCCCAGGCTGGGGCAGGGGCCTTAAGTGGCCCCTGGCAGCCCCATAACAAGAGAGTCCCAGGCAGCTTCTCAGTCTCTAAATAGCTCTGTACCAGTGTAGGATGAATGTGGCCCTCATGGCTTCCCCACCACCCCTTTGCCCTGCACCATGCTGTCCTGCCCCTTGGTTATTTGAGCACTGTTCCTTCCCCAGCGCAAAACCCTCACTTTCAGGGTAGTGTCAGTTTTGCAGCCAGAACAATAAAGCCAACCCAGAGTGTGGCGGGCTCCTGCAACTGTGTGAGCCGGCCAGCCAAAGAACATAGAAATGGCACTTGGGTAATACTGGTGCTGAAAACCATGAACCGTACGTCGTGTACCTCATACGTTGTGAGCAATTTGTAACCTGCAACATCATTCCAGAGGTGTTGGGTGTTTCAAGTTTGCTGTCAGCACTGGGTCCAAAGGAAGATGGATTGCTGGACCGTGCCTGGAACTGCCTTGTACACAGCAATGACTGCAGCAATGCAGGAATATTTTTCTCCTGCCCATCAATGATGGCAGAACGATATTGGTTTCATCAGTGGAGACTGGAAGCACAGTCTGTTGCTGCTTTAAGGAAGATGTCAGAGCATTGTCAGTTTGGAGAAATAGTAAGTGATGATCTGAGTCACCAGTTTGTCCCTGGATTCCACAGTGATCAAGTCCAGAAGAGGTTATTGACTGTATCTGTGCTTAGATTCAAGAAGGCCGTTGCAGTGGAGATGACAGAGAAGAATTCTCTGGAATTTAGCATCAGCCAGGAAGCTCACCTCCTGCCTGGGTGAGACAGCAGAACACAGGAACATAAGGAATAGCCATGTGGCCGTTGTGACCAAACCACACGCTCTGAGAAGATTACTGGGCATGCCAGGTCATTTGCAGGAAGTGCCAGTAGAAAGGACACATTGCCGGTATCTGTCACACAGTTCAATGACCAGCAACCTAGAATAGCTGTACGTCCAACATGACACCGATGAAGACTGACTGAAGTCAGGAATTCATCATGTAGGAAAAGACACGTGCTCTAGTAACAATGACTAACATCTAGTACTATACTTATTACAAGCTGGAGTCAGAGATGGTATCTGGGTTGCATGCTTGATCGAAGGCATTCCAACAGGAATGGAGCTTGATACTGGAGCTGCCAACACACTGATTTCTGCATCTACCCATCACCCAATGTCACAAATTCCCCTGGAAGAAACCTCCATGGTTTTGAAGACAGTGTCTTCTTTCATATGGCTGGCGTAGAGCAATAACAACAATTTCACCTGAAGTTGATCAAGCTAGATGGCTACAACAGGAGTGGCAGAATTTACTGCAGTGACGCCTCCTTTATATTTATAAATTGGGCAATAAGTGGTGATATATATGATGGTCTGTTGTGGACAATTGTTCATTTCACTCTTGAATGAAAGTATCCATCATTTGGCATAGTTTGGCTTGAGAAGCTCAAGGTGAATTGGACTGAGACCCAGGTGATCACAAAAGCACCTCAAAATTTCAAGAAATAATGGACTGACACTCCAAAGGATCCTGGGTAGATGAGCAATGTGTCAGTAATGCTCACTGCTCAGTCTGATAGCCAGCTGAAATATGGCAAACCCAGTGTTGTGCCTTTTGTTCTGAGACGTCTGGTGAAAGCTGATTTGGACCATTTAGTGACCATCAGAGTCTTTTTACCGGTTTCACGCAGTGAGTGGGCTACACCCACCAGACCAGTGGCCAAGAAGAATGGCTATGTCCAAGTTTGTAGAGATTTCAAAGTGGCATGGAATCCAGTTTTACGTGCAGACACTTATCCACTACCTCATATTGAAGATTTGTTTGCTACTCTTAGTGCAAAGCCTCACTTTCGTGTTAGTTTCAGTTTTGCAACCAGAACAAGAAAGCTCCCATGGCAGACAGCTGTATGTCCATCATCTCCCTCTGCATCCACGTGTCTCGCTCCTTCTCTGCTGGCTCCAGAACTATAACATCCCTAATCTGAGAGTTCTTGATGGTTCTTAACCCTACTTCACTCTCAAACCCTCTCCTCCTGGTTCCCAATGGCAGAGTCAGGAACCTATTTGTGCCAGGCAAGTTTCAAGGGCAGCGGAGACCAGGTAACTGATAACTTGTCATGCTGAAGGAGAGTTAGGGTAGAAAATGTTCTGGGTGGCACTCAGGGTTTGGTTTGGTTTTAGTGCAAAGCCAGGCAAACTTTGATGGATTTGGCTGGGTTTCAGGAGAATTTTTGGGTTCAAGAGCAGAAAAGGTCAGAGCGCAAAAAAACAAAACAAAAAGTTTGACACGCGTCCCTGTGAATTGAATTCTACACAGCTTTAGTTAGAAGAGCACAGGATGATATCACATTGTAGGGTTGTCTCTGTTAGAAAACACCATCATTCAAAGAGTCAGCTTTCTGTAAATTGTCGTTGTAGACTCTACAATCCAAGACACATACACAAAGGTTCTTGTGTAGCTGTCTGCATCTGTCTATAGCAGACTCAGGGAAAGTGTCTCACAGTGTCTGCACCATACAGATCACTCTGAAAAGCACAGGCAATCATTCCAAGAGTGCAGGGGGAAATCAAATGCCAGACTAATGATGAGCTGGGAAGGAGAAGTCATGTGTCCTGATAACCAAATAGGTCCCATATATTAAATGGGGAAATCTTAGTGATGTCAAGATCTTAATGATCAGCACTTCTTCTCCTTTCCTGCTAGATACTGTGTGTTTAAGATTGGATTGCCGTACTCTGGGAATATTGGAAGACAGTTTTGGAATTTAGGCAAGAAAGTGTGAAAACTCAAGGGCAGGACCCACAAAGCAAGAGAAGGGAACGGTGCCAATTTGCAAATGAGAATGCAGCGAAAGTTATCTTGTGATATATGATGCCATGAAGCGAACTCCCCCTAGCTATCACACACAGACAGAGATATGCCCTGATGAATAAGGTGCAAGCCATGCATTACACATAACAGCATCTCTTCTCCAGATGGTAATAAGTTTTGCCTGCATAAAGGTGAGCTTTTAGTTGGGTGAATTACTCTGCTGTGCTTCTGAGCTGCACCCTGAGGCTTTCAATAACTATAGCTCCTAATCAGAGGGGAAGGACCTGTGGAATGTGTAAATTGCATTTCTCTTGGCTAGAATACATTTGGCTCAGAGTTACCGGCACTGAATAAAACTGACTGAAAGGGATTTTAATCTAAATTTCAGTATGCAGACAGATTCTTGGTCTATACCCCAGCGTTTTATAGGCTTCCTTGTACTTCAAATACATATGGGAAGCTTGAATGTGTCACTTTGGAAAGGCAAAAAGAAGTGGGGAGTTTGAGGCATCTCAAGTTTCTTTATTTTGTCTCCTTTATTGCCGTTTTTGCTATGGCTTCAAAGTCAAGTCGCATTTTTGCAGACACTCAAAAGTGAAGGGAGAGTATTCTTTCCTAGAACACCAGGATGAAGCCAAACCCAACTAATGCCTTGCTTTAGTTCAGGGTTCTGATTCCCTGTTCATCCAACAAGAACAAAAATCCACCAGTAAGCATGACTATGGTAGGGTTGTCAGTCTAGGTGGCTTTGTCTATGTGGAAGTTTGTTTTGACATCCTGGTGCTATCCCCATGTGAGAGTATTGTTGAAATGGGAGGCTATTTCTTGGGGCAAGAAAATATTTTGGGGAGTAATAAGCATCTTCTGAGCACCTCAAAAGAATCTGGGAGATTGTGGAAAGAGCAGGATGGATGAGAAGACCTACCAACTGCCATAGATTGATCCCACTAGTCATTACTAAATCTTTCTCTCTGCCCTGCCTTGTCCAAGTGTATCACATGGGCCAGCTGCATGAATACCAATAAGTCATTTTATCAGTTTCCAGTCACTTGGGGTCACTGAAGGTGGGCAATCCAAAGCAGTTTATAGGAGTTAGGTGCCCAAACCCCATTAAACTGCAATGGGAGATGAGCACCTAATTCCCATAGGCCCTTTCGAAATCCCAGCCGGAATCCAAGCTGTGTTCCGGCCTGCAGTAGCTACCAATGCCCAGAAGACCCTCAGACCATTCTTGGTAGCCAGAGTCTTGGCTGGTAGGAGCTGCTTAAACAGAGATTTCACAGTGCACCTGGTGGTTGGTGAACTGGTGATTTGTGTCTGAAGATGTTTATTTTTGTTTTCCTGGAAACAAACCAGGTAAACTGTTAGTTGGACCCAAAGAAAGTCCTTGATTTTCCTCCCCCAGAAAAGTGTTCTTTTCCTTTCTTACCTGGGTGATTTTGGGGGCGATTCTGATTTTTGGCACATCGCTCAGCAGAAGTGAGTGGAATAAAAAGAAAAGTAGGCCAAAATTTTCCAACAAAGACGACTATGATTGGGCTCCAAAATCTATATGCGGACACCTTTGTGAAATAAGCTGCTCCTACTCAGGCACATGGGTTTGTTGTGTTTCTGCTACCACGTCCTTATCTATTTATCTTATGAGACATGCTGTAATTACTGCCTGGGTACCACTGTGCATCTTTGTCGAGTGGAAGAAGGCGTATTGGCTGGGCAAGAGCTGCAGTTTTTTTCCTTGGAGCAGGTATTCCCCGGAGTCCTTTCCTTTCCCCGTAAGTGGTCTAACTCCCATGCTATAGAATCACTCACTGTCTGTGGCCCAATTACTGTTCAAGTCTTTGATACAAGTGGACCAGCCTGACCAGAAATAAGAGCCATGCCCCCAAATACGCTCTATATGTTCGTGGTTAGAGTACTCCTCTGGGGAGGAGGAGACCTGGATTCAAGTGGATCCTGCTTCAGATTAGGGATTCAAGCCTGAGTTTTGATAGGTCTGAATTTTTCTTCTTTTTTCGATTCTACTAAAACAAGTCACTGAAAGGCACAAATTAATTCAATGTACTGGCCAGCCTGAATTTGCTTCTTGTTCAAAAAAAAATCCAGCTCTAAAACGGAGCCCTGATTCTAGAAGCGCCCTGTAGGTATTACTGCACTAGAATAAATAATAATGTTCTCCAATGTATTTTATGTTGCATCTCTTAAGTTGCAAGTCATTGCAAAGCTTCTTGTATGACACTGTCTTGCCCGTCTTCCAATTGTAATAGGATATTCGAAGCATTTTTTCCCATCTAGAAGTTACAGTCTCAGTTTTAGCACTATTTAAGCAATGTAAACCTCTGCAAATCTCTCTGGTAATGCCTTCCTTTGTCATCTATTAAATAAAACTCTCCCCAGGTTAATTGCTTCTCTGGTTAGCATTTCATTTTTTATTATCTCTTTGTAACATGAAACTTCTCATTTAAAAAAGCAAATAAAAAGGAAAACCCTTCAGATCTGGATTATTTCTAATGTTATCTATACCCATACATACATGCTGTCAAACAATTGGGTAAAAAAGTTACATATTTATAGTTAATTTGAACTCCCAGTTTAAAGCCCCTTCCAATGACCTAAATGGGAGAATTTCTGATTTACTTTAATGGGCATTGGATCAGGCTTTTATGTCCATTTTTTTCCATGGAAATGTTGGTTTTGGAGGAAACAAAATTTTATGAAGTGTTTGCTTTCCATGGGAAATTGTTTATTTTATTGAAGAGGCAAAACGAAAATATGTCATTCATTCATTCAAAGAAATGCAGCCCTGGTGCCCCAGGAAAGCTAAAGTTCAGCTACCTCATGTCTCCATTCAACTCTGTTGGCTGGGACGCCTAGCTCTATCACATCTGCCATAATGCACTCTTGCCAGGAATTTCAGGATGCCCCCACCTACCTTTTACAATAGGGGAGACCACACATGCAGCATGGGAAATGGAGTCTGACCAGGGAGCCCACCGAATAGAGGAGATCTTGAGTTTTAGGTACCTGAACTACCACTCCCTTGAGGTACTGCAGCCGTATTTCCAAACTGAAATAATTTGTGTTTCGCCTGAAATATTGAAATATGAATTTTTGCTCAGGACAAACAAGCTCTCCACCCCTAACACACACACACAAAAGTCCTGATTCTGCATTTGAAACTGTTTGTTTACCTGTGTGAGGGGAATCGCTCGGGGCTCAGTGACAGTGAATGCAAATGAAGTGTGCTCAGACTAACAAGCTCAATGACAGTCATTTGTTAGGACGTGCCCCTCTCTTGCAGGATGAGGGATTTATTCAGTTTGTTCTATGCTGACACCCTGCTCAGCTTCATAATTTCTTACTGGTGATGACATAGTGCCAGCAGCAAAAGTGACGGGGCGCCCAATGTACGTGGAATGGAGTTAACTTTGGGACCTCAATGGGTGACTTGCCTGGAAATGAGGGACATGGTAGAGGCATGTAACAAAACAAGTAACATTGCCGACCCTGTGCCCTACTTCTGGGAGGACAATCAATTGTGTATCTGACCATAAGATCAGTCCTCCACTTCATCTCATTCGACACACACTCTTCATTATTCTGCTTCTTCCCAGTTCTGGCTGCATGTCAAACTCCTGCCCATCCAACCTATGTCACTTCTCATTTTCCTTCAGATAAACCCGAGCCGCTTCACTATTTGTGAGCATAGGGGAGAAAGCTGGCACGTGCTCAGAAAGCTTTTCATTTCCGCTTTATTCACCCTGCAAAGCCTCTCCTTGTTTCCTTTATTGTCAACCCAAACATTCAAAAATCATGTGAAAGGCCCCACCGAAATCCTATGTGGCTTTAAAAAAAATAAGATCTTTAGACGCCTACATGGTGGGTTCTCTTTATTTGTCTTCTGGTTTCAGCTTTTAGGATTTACTCTTAATATTTTCTTCACAGCCATGAAGGTTAGAAACAAAAGCGAAATCTGAGGTTCTGACAAATTCACATGGATCCAGCCCCAAGACTTGAACAAAGGTCACAGATTTGGCAAGATGGCTCAGTGCAAAGGGAGCTTCCTGTTTGCGTGGGGATGCAATTCTGATCCATCTTCATTTCCTTTAAGACTTCCTATAAAAAGGAGAGGAGTGTGTTTTGCACTTCCTTCGTGCTGGCTATGTGCTTCAGCAGGCATCTAAATAGCCGACATTCAGGGCTTTAGGATACCAATGAACTCAGCTGGCTGAAAGTCCAGATACTCCCACCTTGAGTCATCTGACAACCCCTAAGTCCCTTTGTATAAATGCAAGCATAGTTCACACCACT
This sequence comes from Mesoclemmys tuberculata, assembly GCA_007922155.1. Taxonomy (NCBI): domain Eukaryota; kingdom Metazoa; phylum Chordata; order Testudines; family Chelidae; genus Mesoclemmys; species Mesoclemmys tuberculata. Next base: position 31,472,413 of record ML675617.1, read on the forward strand.
AGACAAAGAGCTTGCTCTCTTACAAGCGAGATCTTTGCCTGCACAGCCTAAGAATTGGAACTTTTCCCTCTCAAAAGTTCCTTATCTGTAATGGGGAGGTTTTCAAAAATGCTTAAGGGTTTTAGAAGCAGGAGTCCCATTGGCTTCCCGTGGCACTTCTGCGCCTAAGAATCTTACATGTTTTGAAAATTTCCCCTTAAAGAGGGGAAGCAGTCACACTAAATAGCTTGAAACAGGTTATACGGGCCCTTCAAGCTTATTCGAGGGACTCTCAGGGGGCTAGCACCATGAGTGCAGGTCAGACTGCAGGAGCGCCAGCCTGGCAGGGAATGAGGCAGTCACTGAGGGAGAAAGAGGATCTCAAGGAAGCAGCCAAAATTCCACCTTCAGGATGTGCTCAACTCCCCTCTCCCCTCGGCAGTGAAGGCTCCAGGATGCCATCTGGTAATCCTGAGATGGCCTCTGAAGTCTGGAGAACAGCTCCAGCGGGGATAGGCGGCCCATCAAGCCACCATGTTTCTAGTCATGTATTTCAAGACACAATGTGGTCTTTTCCCCGCTCCTCGGGCAGCATAACTACGTGCTGCTCCTTACTCACGGCAGCTTGTAAGATGGAGGGGAGACGTTCAGTGGTGCCTAACTGCCATTTCTGCCTTCTTGCTATTGGAGATCCAAGGAGAGTTGGACACTTAACTGCCAATTGTGCATCTGAAAAGACTCCCCGTAAACCTAGACGCTACTGAACGAAAGCTCACCCTATTCCAGTGCAATGTACTCTGCCCGTCTTAGACACAAGCTCTTTGCCTCAGTGTATCAGGAAATTTACCAGCCGAACTCCTGGGGAGTTCTACTGGTATAACCATAGCACTATAATTAGAGTCATCCAGCTCCGCTGGTAAGTTTCCCCACGTAGACAAGTCCAAAGTGATTTGTCTAATATCATACAGCAAGTCCATGGCAGAGCTGAGATTGGAATCCAGATACCTGGACGCCTCGTCCTCTGCTCTAAACACAGTGTTCCATGGCAAAAAGAAAAAACTTGAAAAAAGAGAGTGTGAATCTGTAAAACTCATGATCTAATTATAAATAGAAATAAAACAAAACCCCACCTCATGGGCACAGGCTTTTCGGGTTAATAGGGCTTTGGAGATTATGTTTTATGACAGTTTAAAAAGGAACAAAATTGTTTTCCCTGACATTCATTTAAAAACTGTTAATTTTGTAACTTACACCACCCTCTATTTTTCACATCGCCTTTTGCTGGGAAAACAGCTGAATTATTGAGAGAGTGCCATGCTTAAGGAGAACAGCTGCAGCAGGGAAGATGAGAAACTGTGCTGGAGCCTGAAATACATATTGGTAATGAAAAGATAAATGATTATGAATGATCCTAGAGATAACTATTTTGCTTTGCTTCACAATAAAAGTTGCACCGTGAAAGTATTTAGCTGGGTAATAGAAAATGTATGTCAAGCTTCAAGGATATTGGATTCTTATAGCTTAAACAAATATGTATTCACCAGGAACTAAGGTCATTCAGAGGAAAAACCTTGATGGTGAAGAAACTTAATTTAATAGCTTTTTCTCCATGCAGACCATGCACTTACATGTACTGCCATTAATCTAACTGGTGGCAACTGAGCTAATCCCATTTTAGACATATATATCTATTTCCCTCTACTTCCATTTCCAGAAGAGGTTTTAAAAATAGATTTCAGAAAGAGTCCCAACTTGAAGTTATTCTGAACATTGTCATGGGGGCAAGAAAAAAGGATTTCTGAAACAGAGTCCACTGTACAATGTTTAGTCTATGTCTGTAACACTCTTCTTTAGGCATTAGTACCATTTAGACCTATTTGGACATCAGTGGTACATGCCAGCCTCCAATCTCCCATCTATATGTGTTCTTTCATACCCTCCTGAAAAGGCTGTTCCCAACCTCCCATCTCACATCAAGAGTACAGTTGCTGCAATTTTTTTCATTGAAATGCTCCCTTCCCACACCGGAAAACAAAAACCAAAACCCAAGTTTTAAGCAAAATGTTTTTGTTGTGGTTGGAATGCACTGGGTTTGTCAAAAGACTGGAAAACTGAAGTTTAGTTTTTTTGATGCAATTTGCGGTTTGGGGTAAAATTGATTGCTATTTTACTAAAAAAAATCCAGTCTGGAGTTTCCTGGTTGTGTTGTCTGTGTCTGGGGAGGGGGTTGTTTGTTTGTCATCAATAAACTGGACATGTTCACAGGAAGTTTTAGAAACATTTCCTCCTGTTTCCCAAGAAAAACCATTAGCATTTCACCAGCTCTAATCACAAGCCTGTGGCTTTAGAGTAATTCAAGGTACACCGCAGGTTACAGTGCACTGAGCTGAATGGAAAGTAGGCAGCTGGAGCAGGCGAGGCCCTTACGGTGAAAGCAGAGCTAATTTTTTGGATGAATTGTTTTCTTTATTGAAAAATGCAGTTTTGGTCAACCTGAAACTACTCACCAGTTTGACCTAATATTAGTTTCATCTGGGGATACGTTTAAGGGACAGCTTCCAAAAAGAGAGAGCAAGTGTGGGCAAATACACACTTTATCCAGCACTTGCCAGAGAGGTTTAATATCTACTGGGACCTTGTAGCATTGTTTATAAATTAACCGGCTCAATAAAGTTGTTGCCCTGGGCTGCACAGGGCTTCATGAGTTCAAGTCATCCAGTGCCCACACCCCATCTTGCACTCTGCGCTTCCCTGGATTGTTCTGGGGCCGAATGACTGCCGGAGCTCACTAGGCAGTGCACGTGCATGCCTCCCTCAAATGCAGATGTAGTCTAGCTCTAGATTGATAACCATGCTCCTGAGTGTAACAGGCAATAACGGAATTAAAATTCAGAAAGTCCTAGTGGTTACAAATAAGAATGACAGAGATGCATGTATTGTGAATCTCTTTGTATCTTCTTCCTGGGGGGCTGTACTACAAAGGTTCTAGCCAGCTCTAGCTACCAGCATGAGGCAGGACACTACTGATATATATTGAGGTATGGGTGCGTTTCCTCTCCCTGCACCACTGTCCGTGAATGTGACTCTGTGACAAAGCCAGTCAGGGTAGCCCGGGTCTGGGCATTACATAGGCAGGTATAAAGCTGTAGTAGCACGCACCCAGATAATTATTTGGACTGGAATGTCCACACCAGCTAGGGTCTGGGGTGAAACAAGGGACCCAAGTGTAAGATTATTTCGATGTTTACATTTTAGCCCCTCAATTAACATCCTTCAGATGCTGAGTCCTTTTAACGTCAGTCTGAGGTAACAGCAAATACAAGCGCATGCATGCAGAGTCAATTAAAATAAGCCATTAGATCTAGGCACAGTCTAATCATATAATTAGAAGACCCCCTACTCTGATTAAGTTTACACAGCCACCTAACATAATTAAGAGATTTTATCACCAGAATAGAAATTTATCATGAGGATAGTGGCCTTTTCTTTCCAGCTAAACACCAAGACCAAACCAAACAGCTAATGTTATATATCCAGAAGCAATATATAATTATATCTAAGAGTCTATACATATATACACATATTTATTTTCAAAGCGGGATATATTAAATGTATAATTAATTCTTATTAAACCCATTATTTAATCATTGAGCCAATTCACCCTGTAGGAACCCACTTAGGTCAGTGAGGTGACATAAGGGATAGCTTAGCTCTACCTGTCTAATGCATTTGCACGCAGCAAGTTGTTGGTTGTCTACGATAAGCATATGTGCCTCCCACCAGCTATTGCCTTATTCTGAGCCACATCCTAAAGCCCTTACTCACAGCAAGTAACACCTGACTCTGTTAGACGCTTCAAGGCCATACATTTCACTGACTGTAGCCAGCTGCGTTGCCACAGCACTGTGCACCCTACTCCACCCTCCCAGTTGCCCCAGCCCACCTCCTCCCTGCCCCGACATGCGCCCAGGAAGTCCTCTGCTGTCAGGGAAGCTCAGATTGAGTCAACCTAAGAACCTGACTCTTTCGGATCAGTACCACTGGCCCCAAATGTTCAAAAATCCTGAATTTGGCCTCAAAATGTCATGAGATTTTTGCCTTGCTACATTTTAGGCTGTGGGGAGGGGAGGCATTCTCAGCCTTTATAATGTAGTAGGGGCAGGTTTGCAAGTTCTCTCTGAAACCATGAGTGTCATCAGGTTACTCCTTGGTGGGCCAGGAAAATGCTACCACCACTGAAACAGGCAGGGGTGAAAGAGGAAGCCACAGAATGAAGGTATATCAGTGTTCATTTTACTAGTGTTTTACACCCATTTTACTTCTGGACCCAGATCCTAAATGGTCTCTGTGCTCCATGGATCTCAAGTGAGATTAAGGCCTTTTCTCCTGTCAGGAACCAAAGTTCAAGTCTTTAAAGGGAGACAGACCCAGCCTGTGCCCAAATCTTCCCTGGCTTAGTGCCTTCTTTTCCAAGTGTCTGCCCTGTCCTCCAGTGCCCTGTTCCACACTGCTTATGCATCCCCCTTCAGTCCAACTGAGGTCTCAGAGGAGACAGCAGCACAAAGCTTGGAGAGTAAATGGGCCTGATTTATCCAGGCCCAGACCCCTCCCACTTCCAGCAGCCTCTGCTAAGATTAGTGGTTACTTAGAACTGGCAGAACCACACTTTAGTTCTAATTTCCTGAGGAAAGTCTCCTACTACTTACTGTTTTTCAGGCTTGGTCAACACCTAAATTTATACCATCGGAGTTATGTCAGTCGGAGGTGTTATCAAACCACACCCTCACTGGCATAGCTATGCAACAGAACCCCTTGTGTAGGCACAGCTACACCGTTCTGGGAGGTGGTGTTTCTACAGCAGGAGAAAAACACCTTCTGTTGGCACAGACAGTAGCTATAGTAGGGGGCTCTGCTGGCATAGCTATGCTGAGACAGACTTTGTAGGGCAGGCAGAGCCACAGAGGACTTGGATTTTTAGTTCAATCTGTAACAACAGGGGCTGGTAATTAATTTCTTTTAAAATTCAGGCTGAAATTCTCCAATAATCACATGACTCCAGGAACTGGAGCTATCAGAAAATGCACCAAACACCATGTGTCTCGCCAGAATATCGCAAGAGTTGACAGTGTGATTGTGCCATCTTTTACACCTGTGCATCGGGAGGGCAAATCCCTATTTAAATGCCCAGAATAGCATTAGTTTACATTCAGCTGGCACCGATGTAAATTGCTGCATGCACAGTGGAGCAATGAAAAAATGAGGCCCCAAATATTTTTAGAAGAAAGTACGTTTCTCTTGTTGTGCATAGGTTACGTCGCACAGGCACCAAAAAAGACAGAGCAATCACAAGTTGAGTTAATGCAAATGGATGAAAATGGTTAACTCGAACAGCACCAAACCTCCACAAGGAGGGATGGCAGAGAACATGTCTCAGCGTTGCTTCATTGTGATAAATAAGCAAGCTTTTCCTCTTGTCTGTTTGTTAAAAGTAGTAATATCATTTTTATTCTATTAAGATAGGGAGGCTTATTTACATTCCTCCTGAAATTGAATCAGAGCGGGCTGTCACCCGGTGATAATACAATTTAAAGCTCCAGGATTCTGTTCAGCGCAAAACGAAATAAATGGGCCACTGATAAATATGAACTGCTCAGAAGGAGCCACAAAAGCCATGAATCCTCAGAGGGAAAAAAAAAGGAGGCCAAGCGAATATCACTTTTCAGCATTTCAAAGTCACTCAAAGGGAGTATGGGCCGGCAAGGAAGCTGCGGCAATGCAGGCTAAGGGCAAGTGGCATTCCAGCTCACTGCTCAAATCTGGTCTATCCCTTGCCCACCTGGTTACACAAAGGGGACAACTTTTAGTGAGGACTTGATGTGGACGTCACATCAAGAAGTGGAAAGAGACAATGTTTTCTAAAGCACCCAAGGGATGTCTCCACTACAGTTAGTTAGACAGCTGCGGCTGGCCCGTGCCAGCTGATGTGGGCTAAGGGTCTGTTGGATTCTGGTGTAGACTTTCACGCTCAGTTTGCAGCCTGAGCTCTGGGATCCTCCCACCTTTCAGGGTCCTAGAGCCTGGACCCCAGTCAGAACCCAAATGTCTACACAGCAATTAAACAGCCCATCAGCCCAAATCAGCGGGAATGGGCCAGCCGCAGGTTTCTATACCCTAACTGACTTAGACGGCTTGGCCCAGCTCCTCAAAGGTATTTTGCCTATGGGATTTAGACACCTAAATAGCTTTCTAGAATTGGGCCTTAAGTCCCACTGGGTCACTAAAGTGCTTTTGACAATTTTATCCAAAAGCCAAAAAAAAAAATCCCACCACCACCAACAAAAAAACCTGAACCATTAAGAGGAGCTGTTATTTCCTGAATTTCAGTGAATGTTTGGTGCAGAGCATTCCAAACTGGAAGGTTTTTTAGGCCCCAATCCGGCAAAGTACAAGAGGCATACAGATTCCTACACTTCCACCCACAGCAAGTCTTATTGACATCACTGGGGTGCCAAGCTGGGACAAGCTTCTGCTCAGAGGGAGTAGCATGCTGGAGCCTCCCTCTGCTGCCTTTGAGAAGTCATTTGGCTGAGCATGGGAGAATAAGGGGGCCATAGAGATCCGAGGAAACAGTAGTATAATGATCATACATAAGCTAAAGTAGCCTTAGAGGCCTTACAAGCTGGTGGGCCAGCAGACATGAAATGTAAACTGAACCTGCATACTATAGCTTAGTTCACATCACTTTCCTTGGAGCCGGCTTTAAGACCAAGAAAATTCATAAATAAGAGCAAAACAACTTGGTAACAACCACCAGATACCATGGGATCATTTTTTCTATAAGCTGTGGACACATCAGTTGGAAGTGACAGAGGAGGAGAAGGACCTGGGCATATTGGTTGATCACAGGATGACTATGAGCCACCAATGTGATGTGGCCATGACAAAAGCTAATGCAGTCCTAGGATGCATCAGCCTAGGTATTTCCAGTAGAAATAGGGAGGTGTTAGTACCATTATAGAAGGCACTGGTGGGACCTCATCAGGAATATTGTGTGCAGAGAAGTGCTACTAGGATGATCTGCAGAATGGAAAACCTGCCTTATGACAGGAAACTCAAAGAACTTGGCTTGTTTAGCCAAACCAAAAGAAGGGTGAGGGGAGATATGATTGATCTCTCTAAATACATCAGAGAGATAAATTCCAAGGAGGAAGAGGAGTTATTTAAAGTTAGTGCCAATATGAACGTAAGAACAAATGGATGTAAACTGGCCATCAGGAAGTTTAGACTTGAAATTAAACATAGGTTCTAAGCATCAGAAGAGTGACGTTCTGGAACAGGCTTCCAAAGGGAGCGGGGAGGGAGGATAGGTGGGAGAGAAACTTAGTTTGCTTCAAATCTGAGCTTGCTACATTTATGTAGGGGATGGTATGATGGGACAGCCTAATTTGGCAATTAACTGATCTTTGACTACTACTAGCGGTACTAAAACATGCCCAATGGCCTGGGATAGGATGTTAGATGGGTGGGTTCTGAGTCACTACAGACAATTCTTTCTTGGGCATCTGGCTGGTGAGTCTTGCCCACATGTTCAAGGTTTAGCTGATCGCCATATTTGGAGTTTGGAAGGAATTTTCCCCCAAGGCAGATTGCCAGAGGCCCTATGAATTTTTCACCTTCCTCTGCAGCACGGGTCACTTGCTGGTGGATTCTCTGTACCTTGAAGTCTTTAAACCATGATTTGAGGACTTCAATAACTCAGCCAGAGGTTTGGGGTCTATGACAGGAGTGGGTGGGTCAGGTTCTGTGGTCTGCGTTGTGCAGGAGGTCAGACTAGATGATCATATTAGTCCCTTCTGACCTTAAAGTCTATGAGTCTATGATGGGGGTCACCCAAACTCCTTACTGGGGTCCTTAATGGCTGGATCCCTTGGAAGTAGCTCTCCCTAACTTACCAGTGCTGGACCAGGAGCAAACGAGACCCACCTTGTTAGAGTCCAAATCCTTCCCACAAAGAAAGAGTTTGTTGGGGAGTCCAGGCTAGGTTGAATCTTACGAAAATCTTTTGTTTAACTATGGCCTGCTACGCAGAAAGGGATATTGAGCTGAGGAGATTGCACAGGTCCCATTCCCAGTGGCCAGAGGTGGAACATGTTTAGTGAAGAGAATCAAGTCACAGTGAGTTTTCATTTCTTTAAATGTGCACTGGCTGAGGGATGTTGTCAAGAAGATCTCACAGATCTGAGCAGCTGACTCATGTCTGGCCCCGTCAGGAGGCTAGAACTCTCTCCAGAAGCTGAGAACTGTTACTGTTCTGGCCCTGACTTGCCATAAGGGCCCAGCTGTCCTCAGATCTAGCGGACAGTGGCTGCCACAGGAAGCCCTGTCTGTCTCTTGGAACCTGAGCCGCCTGGCCTCGGTGGAAGCTGTAGCAGCATGAAGCCAGCAGGATCAGGTGCAGTGGAACTCCATCATGCCCCCTCCATACTTGGCAGACCGAAGAATCCCTCCCTCTACATCTGTCTCCAGACTGACTATAAAAGCAGTTCTGCCCTATTCTCCTGTGGTTGTTTTTTGAGGGGCCACTGCTGTCTCCTCCATCTCTTTTTAAGGGATATTTTCCCCTGAAGAACTTTGTTACTGATCGGTGAGGAGGGACGTTCAAAAGCAGTCCGTGGTGGCCAAAGTCTGCGCCAATTAAAGCCAACAGGAATTGTTCATCGGTTTGGAGATAGTAAGGCTAGAAGGGATCATTATGATAATCTACTCCTGAGTAACACAAGCCATAGCATTTTACACAGTAACTCCTGCATCAAGCCCATAAGTTCTGGCTGAGATAGAGCAGATCTTGGAGAAATCATCCAGTCTTGACTTGAAGACTTCCAAACGATAGAGAATCCAACAAAACAAGAGAGAGAAGCCAGCCACCCATGTGCTGTGTGAGAGCCATTTTCCAGTCTCCTGAAGAACACAGACCTAGATACCTCTACCTCTTGCATATAAAGCGAGCGCTCTGCTGCTTGAACCAGTTTGCCTGTCTCTTTCCTCTTCCTACTGATCTCAGTAGGAGCAGAGGTCAAGAACAGCTGAGCCCTTTGGAGAATGAAGAGTATAGAGATGTCTTGCCCAGCATTGTTTTTTAATAAAGCAAGGTGCTGAAATATTATTTCATGTTCAAATTCTTTTGCAGGCTGCTGTACCAGGAAATGGATAGCTGTATCTTTTCCTAATGCTTATGGAGTGATCTTCACTTTTGCTCTCCAGTTGATTCTATCTTTGTGCTTGGGAGAGTTCATTATTCTAATGTGCTTCTTTTAGACCCCTATAGTATGACAATCCCTTCACCAATTGGCTTGATTCCTTCGCAAGAGCTGTACCAAATCTGCTTAGCTCAGGCAGACTGGCACTAGTGCTCCTAGCAGAGTTCTGATCCTTACCTTATCTGCCTTGCTTAATCTGCAAAGAAGGGACTGTAAATTTAAGATTTCAACGGGTGAACTGTTTCTATAATATTTGTTTTCCTGATCTGGCCCTTGTCTAGCGAAGCATCTGACATTTCAAGGATTTTTTTTTTTATGATGATTTTGCTGCAACTCACCATGCAGCAAACTTTGGAAAAGCAGCTGAAGTTTCATCTGAGAAAGTTTACTCAGTGTGTGAAACACATCCATTATATCACCACCATTCTGTGTTTCAGTAAAACCTGGCTAAGAGGTTTGGTGCAAATCACATATCAAGCTGATGAAATCTGTTGATGTGGGTGCGGGGACAAAGGATGCCAGCGCTGGGACACATTCCTGGGGGACTGGGAGTTGGGCCCAGGTTTTGGACACAAATTGTCCTCCGTGGGACCCCTGCCTTGGGCTGAAAAGGCCATGTACTACACAAGCAATAATCATGTGCAAACCACAGCACTTTTCAAGCCTTCAAGTTAGGGAAGGAAGGAGCATATCAGAGCAAATTTCTAGCAGTGTCCAGAACAGGGCAAACCTGCCCAATAGACACCATGATAACAGGCAGGCTATGTTCCCCCTCGACCCCCAACCATTCTTCCCCTCACCACCTGGACAAAGATTGTAGTAAAATGGTGTTATCTCTTCTTTCCCAGGCAGTATGCCTGTTAGGGAAGGCCCAGGATCTCTCCCCCTAGTTCTTCCCATATTGCTAGTTTGTTAAGGGACTTCATGGCCATTCCTGCTGTTAAGACAAAAGTATACGCTACGCAAGTTTCGTGGGAACTAACAAGCGGGGGAAGATATAACTATATACCTCCCCTAGCCATTAATATTCATTTTATAATCTTTTCTATCACCAGATAGGGATTTTATGGGGCATTGTAGAAGTGTGGGCATTTACATATTATTTTAGATAAAAAGTTGTCAAGTAGTGAACTCGGGACTCACTTTGTTGGACACGCGTCACAAAGGGGAACGAGTGGCCTAGAAGCTGTAACTGAATAAACGCTCATCACTCCACCCGGCTCAATCTCTCTCTTCAACCGACCCTGCAACAGTTGACTGCAGGGCAAGATTTGTCAGACTCTTTAATAGGGATTCGTCATACGTTGGCATATCATGTGCATCAGAGAGAGTGCACCAGCACTTCTGCCAAGGAGTGCCTTATAATAATGCAACTAATTTTAGTTCCTCTCAAAGTATCACAGAAGGCTTTGCGACTGACTACAGTCTATGCATGCACTGAAAAGATCATCAAATGGGTTACAATCTATCAGAGTGTATGCATCTGTGCATCCAGCAGTGCAAGGATAATGGTGTTTAGCAGCCAGATATCCAGGGAATGGAGGAAACTAGAAGACAGCGGGGGGTTAGGATTTGATTTTTTGTGGGGTTTCTCTACAAATTACAAGTTCCAGAGGGGTAGCCGTGTTAATGTGTTTTCACCAAAACAATGAGAGTTCTGTGGCACCTTGAAGACTAACACATTTATTTGGGCCTAAGTTTTGTGGGCAGAAACCCACTTCAGATGCTTCTGACGAAGTGGGTTTCCACTCATAAAAGCTTACCATTATATATCAATGAAGCAGTAAACTGTAAAGAGATATGAATGGATAATATGGCCAAAACAGAATCTGTTTGGATCAAAATCACTTTGGGGAAGGATTGCAAAAGACTTTCTGCTGGAGTACTGTTAGGGGACTGTTAGGCCTGGAATTTCTTCCAATCAACTATACAAACAGTATCTGAAATTTGCATCCCAAACTCCAGATTCAGTTGGATGAATCACCACCTCGAAAAGCATACTAGAAGTAAGCAGAGAACCTACAGGGAATGGAAAAAGGGGTTGATTGCAAAGAAAACTACATTGCAGAGGTTAAGCAAATATAATAAAGTGAGCAGTGCTAAAAGTCAATCTGAATTAGCTCTTGCTAAGGAAATTAATATGAATAATAAGAGGGCTTTTAGTCATATAAATAAAAAGAGAATAAAGAGAAATTTGAGTGGCTATCCAGTGTGGATAGGAAGGAGATTAATGTAGGTATGGCCCAGAAACTAAATGAATGCTTTGCCATGTGTGACACACTGTACCCCACATACACTGGTATGGTGTGATTTGTGTAACATTCATGTTCACTCTTACAGTGAAGTGGGTAGTGTCTGAGGCAATGTCATGTACAGTGTTTTTGGAATGCTCATGACATACTGAACATTATTGTTATGGTAGCATGTTCCTGCAATGTCATACCTATGTACAGCTATGACACTCTGCTGTGTCACATCCCCAAATGTGTGTTTCACATGGCTGAATGAAAGCAGAAGGTACACGCCCTGCAGAGGCATGCATACAGGAACAATGGACTGGCCTAAGCACCTTAGAGCACTTTTGGCTCAAGAGGGAAAAACCACACCCATTGCCGGACATGGACCTGACCCCAGGGGGTGTCAAGGAAACTTGTTAAAAGCTGGGATGTCTTTGTCTCAAGGCTTCTCCTGGAATCTATCCCCCAAGCAATGTCAAGGACTGGCACCCACCCACAGGGAGAGGGGGCCTGGTTGCAAGAGGCATCGTAACCAGCTGTGGAAAAGCTATTTTCACACACTGGGAGTCTACTGAAATATTTATCTTAGTCAGGATATGAGTTATCGTTTAGTTAATTGTGACCAATTCTTTGATTTATTATTAATCTCTTGATTTATATTAATCTGACTTAGAATCACTTTAAATCTTGCTGTAGTCAATAAACTTATTCGTCTTTTTATCTAAAACAGGGCATGTGGATTGAGTGTGTGCAGAGACCTCACTTAGAGTGACAGAGCTGGTGCATATCAATTTCTTTGATAAATTGATGGACAAATGTAAATGAGCTTGAAAGGTGCAGTGTATAGCACAGAACCCTGCAAGACGGCAGTTCCTGGGGTTGCATCTGGGATTGGGGATGTTTGCTGGGGGTCTATCCCATCAATGGCTGGTCAGAAACGCTCCTTCACTAGGTCAGGGATCAATTATTCGCAGGAAGCTGGGCATAGGATGACCCCGGAATGGGTGGTTCACACAGCAAAGCAGGGTAAATCAGAGCCCAGGAGTGAGGCATTGGGGTGACACAGCTACACACCAGTCCAGATTGCAGGGGGGGAACATCACACCCTGATTTTTAATTACAATGATAATATGGAATATGGGCATGAAGGCAGTATGGCTGATGGAAATGAGTGTCTAGAAATGGAAATTACCATATCTGAGGAGGACAAAAAACTGAAAAAGCTTAATGAGCTCAAATCGGGTGTGTGTGGGGGGGACTAGATAATTTCCTTATCAGAATACTGAAAGAAGTGGCACATGATGAGATTGTTAGTCCAGTAGAAAGAATTTTAAATAAATCTATCTAGTCAGGGGTTGTACCATAGGACTGGAGAATAAGTAATGTTGTACCTATATTTTAAAAAGGGGGAAAAAAAGATCTGGGCACTTACAGACATGTGAGTGTGACCTCATTAGTTTGCAAGTCTTTAGAACAAATTGTGAAGTAAAGAATAATTTTGTTTATAGAGGTATGTGTAAAGGGGGATGTAATGCAATGTGGGTTTACCAAAGGTAGATCATTCCAGACAAACTTGATCTCCTTTGAGATCTCCTTTGAGAAAATAATATCTATTTTTAAGTAAGTGAAATGCAGTAGATCTAAGATATTTGGTCTTCAGTAAGGCTTTTCCATGGTATCACATGGGAAATTATTAGTGAAATTAGGGAAAATGGGGATTAATGAAAGAATTATAAGGTGGATAAGCAACTGGTTAAAGGGGAGAAGGCAGCAGGTTGTACTGAAAGATAAACCTTTTGACTTGAGCAGCTTGGGACCCTGGAGATGTTTCATCCGGAAGTAGAAATTGGTGATAATCAGATATTTCTCTGATGGAGCTTGGTTTATTTACAAAGAATGTACAAAGTCCTGTGCCATGGAATGTAGAAGGAACCAAGAACAACAGGAACTGTTTCTTGGCTTGCCAGCCCCTCACTCAGTTAGTCAATACCAAAACAAATAACTCTCATTAGCTTTTTCCAAGGTCAAACTGCAGTTACAGGCTCTTGCTTGGCTCGGCTCTATCCTTTGCCTGCCTTTCTCCGTTCTTGTCTGGGACTCCAGTATCTGTGTGCTCTCATATGCCCACACATATCTAGGGAAAATAATATTCAACCCAAAAGCTCCTGGGCTGGTTCACACACGCCTTTTGTCTTAGGTGAGGCTCGTATTTCGATATGTTAGTGGAAGCGTGAGTTCACACCTGTCAGCCTCAGGGCTTAGGCCACAAAAGGGGCAACAACAACAAATATAATACTAAGGGCTTGTCTACATGGTAAGTTAGTTTTTAGTTGAGAAAAGGGATGAGCAACAGCTAAGCAGGGCTTTTGAGGATCTCTATATACAGCTGTGTATATAACAGGTTTTTTAGTTCACTGGTAACTCAAAACAAATCAAAGAAAGGATCAGTTTGGGTCAAATAAAATGTTTTTGTTTCGATTTTTGAAAATATTGTAAATGAAATTAAAGGACATTTCGAAACAGCATGCCGTTGAACTGAACAATCAAAAATGTTGCACTGAGAAATATTGAAACAAAACTGTGATTTTTTTCAGAATTTTTTCGGAGTCTGAAACTATTTGGCGACACCAACCCAAATTCATGAAATGTTTTGGAGTCGCCAACTCTGTATTTTTTGCCAAAAAAAAATGTTTTGGCTAAAGAATTTCTCTGAGCTGTATCTCAAGGGCACCTAAACGTTGGACTTAGGTACCTAACGTGGCATTTGAATGACTAAATAACTTGTTGAATAGAGCCCAGTGTCTGCCTCATGGATCAAAACAGCTTGAAGAAGTGCCCCGGTTTAAATTAGTTGAAACGGTGAAGTTTATTATTTATACAGCATTTTGCAAAATGCCAAAGAGCTTTACAAAGCTAATGAAAAGTAAAGGATAGAACTCAAGGAAAAGGAAAAGAATGCGTTTTCTAATGGAAATCATAGTGCTTAATATTGCAGAGACCATTAAAGTGTTTTATGCGCTCTCTCTGTCTCTCTCTCTTTCTCACACACACACGAAATTCCCGCAGTAAAACAAAGCAATGCAATATCACATCTTCTCTAGCTTCTTCTAAGTAACACAACAGTTCCTCATCTGATACCCCGGTCAAACAAAACATTTAAGCAGGTGCTTAAAATTAAGCACATACTACAAGTATGTCTACACTGCACATTGAGCCCAGGCTCCGACTCATATTTGAGCCCAAACTCTCCTGTCCATGCACAAATCAGTCTGACTTAGGTCAGCAAAAGCACGCAGCATATAGGTCCTAAGACCCTGCTAGGGGTGGGTCGGAGCCCAAGTCCCACTGTGATTCAGGTATAAGCCCTGTCATTTTGCAGTGTGGATGCAGCTCAAGCATCAGACCCATGTCAGAGGATCGATATAGTGCAGTATGGACACTTCAGCACAGCTGAGAGACCCAGATCCAACAGCTTTAAAGCCAGGTGCTTTCACAGAGTTGAGCTTAGTGTGAACTGCAGACATACCTGAGGAGTTCTCGGACAGTCAGCCTCGTGGCTTGAATTTGACGTTGAGTGTTTCCACAAGGAAATGTAAAGTTTGCTATAGCTAGTAAACATTTCTGGCAAACACTTCCTTTCTCTGCAAGGAGATCTTCATGTCCTGGAATTAGAAAATAGAGACAGTCAGGGGAATTACGTCAATTCTGAAGGGTTTGTACACATTGTTTCTCAAGAATGGAGCTCCTAGGAAATTAAACCCAGAATTTTTAAAGCAAAAGGAGTATCATTTGGTGCCTGCTTTAGGCGGGATTCTCCCTGGCACCTATGCAGGGGCACAGAGGAGAGGTTAGGACCTACTTAGATTGTTAGCTCTTTGGGGCAAGGACCACCTTTTTGTTCTCTGTTTGGGCAGCACCTAGCACAATAAAGTCCAGGTCCATGACAGGGGTTCCTAGATGCTACTGCAATACAAAGAATCTGGAGAAGAGAAGATCGAAGGGGGACATGGTAACAGTTTTCAATTAAATAAAAGGTTATTATAAGGAGGAGGGAGAAAAATTGTTCTCTTAACCTCTGCAAACAGGAAAGAGACAATGGGCTTAAATTTCAGCAAGAGCAGTTTAGGCTGGACATTAGGAAAAGCTTCCTAACTGTCAGGGTAGTTAAGCACTAGAATAAATTGCTGAGGGAGGCTGTGGAATTTTCATCATTGGAGATTTTTAAGAGCAGGTTAGACAAACACCTGTCAGGGATGGTCTAGCTAATGCTTGGTCCCGCCATAAGTGCAGGGGACTGGACTAGATAACCTCATGAATTCCCTTCCAATCATACGACACTATGATTCCATTATATAGTAAATAACGTCAGCTAGGGCTGGTTGGAAATTTTCTATCCAAACTATTTTTCATGGAAAATTGGGTTTTTGAGAAAATGATTTTTTTAATGGAAAAGTGTTTGCTTTCTGGGGGAAATTTCATTGAAAAACCATCACACTAGCCCAATATATAAACCCATTGCTTTGCCAATGGAAATCGTACCAGTGGGATATTGCCCAGGATCACAGGAGGAAATGGAAGCTCCCAAAAATTCAGCAGAAATGGTGTTGGGAATGGGACAGAAAGTTTGCACAAAGTGTTGTGCTACTCAGACATCATATATCACAGAGCAGAAAGCCCAGGAACCAAAGACTATGGAAAATAAAGTCTGATGAGCAATTTACCAAACACAATATAATGCTTTCCTTCCACTATTAGATAATGCAACCCTCCAACCTGCTTCACAATATTGACATCATCATGGGATCTGCAAGCCCTGGTGTCTGAAGGCCAGAATGCTCACAGAGGACACCAGATGGCCCAGGCACATACAGCTTGATCCACAGCCTGATGAAATCAATGGAAAGATTTCCAGCAGGCTTTAGAGCAGTCCCTCAAGGGCGTGTTTAATAGGCCTCCTTCTGGAAACAAGGTAGACAAGCTAAAAGGTTTGCTTCGGTGGCTGCAAGAGAGAGCTCCCCTGCCATCACCAGCTCCCACATCCCTCCAGAGAAGGAGACAACCAGGGTAGATCTAGGTAGATGCAGTGTAGACAAACGCATAGTGAGAGACAGCACCTGCCCTGAAGAGCGCCTGCCTTGAAGACAAGACAGGCACAGTGTCTTGAAGACAAGATGTGCCCGTCACTTTGGGGTCTGCTTATTTATTAGGGTTCCCTTCCTGGAAGAGGGGGTGTGATTATATTAATGTGCTACTTGTGTAACTGGTGTATTCATATGGCTACAAGTCCCCTCCCAATGGAGCTATCCTGCAGGACCTAAGGTTTTCAGATTCAAATAACCCCCCCCAGATACACACCCCCATTCCAGATTAGCTGAGTGCGTCTGAGCAGGCCGGGCTATCAGCACTCTCAGCTGACCCCTTATACGCCCCTGAACTCAGCAGGCTGGTGACACAGCGCTGTCAGCTGTCACCCTCATGTGCCCGTTGCACCGCACCAGAATGGAGCACACTTATGAGCAGGCTGGGTCCAAACAGCACTTTTCAGCTGTTCCTTTATGTGCCCCCTGGACTCAATCAGGCTGGGTCAAACAGCACTGTCAGCTGTCACCCTTATGCGCCCCTGGACTCCGTAGGCTAGGCAGAGCAGCACTTTTCAGCTACCCCCTTTATATGCCTCTTCGCAACACAATTGTTCTAGCAGTAACCCCCTTGATAAGCAAACCTCACAGGATTTTGGGCACTCCAGGGATCTTTGGCTTAGGTAAAAGAAGCGGTGCTGCAGAGCAAGGTAGGGAAGCCAAGAACACAAAGCAGTAAATGCATTTAGAGAGAGAGAGAAACTGGCAACCAGCTTGATTACAATAGTTAGTTTATTGCCAGGTGTATAAAACTTATCGTATTAATAGTGATGCCATACAAGGAGAGAAAAACAATCTAACACTTACACTACAACAACATTACAGTAGGGGTATTGGAGAAGGCTAGCCCAGGTTTGGTTACAAAAGTAGAAAGTTATACCTGGATTAAACAGAGAGAGAGAGAGAGAGAGAGAGAGAGAGAATTGTGGAAAGTTGGGGAGGGGGGAAATCTCTCCACTCCTTGCAGCTCAGAAGTTCCTAGGAGACAGGCTGTTCAGCTTAGGGTCAGGAGTGCTTGAGAGAGAGGCAAAGCCCAGAACAGGATCAGTCAGGAAATGGGAAGCAGGCAGCATTTGGGTCCAGGCATCAGAACAGGGGTTTGAACTTGGGTAGGGTATTTTGTAGAACCAGGTTTGTTTGTGGGTAAACAATGTCTCAGTGAAGTACCCCATGGTGGTTCTCTCTATGCTGGACAATAGGAGCTGATCACATCCAGCTATGGTCAGTGTTCCTTGGGGGAGCTCACAATGCAACCAGGCAGATTCAGTGTTTTGCATATCAATACTAGAATGGTCTGATAACTGCGGAGCTGGATGGGTGTAGGTGTGAGTTCATTTACAGCAAGAGCAGAGATCTCCCATCATGCAGTGCGTCCCTGCCTTGCCAATCCCAGAGTTCAGTGCAGTCCCTGCTTTGGCGCTTGGTTCTCCACTCTTCATGCTAATTCTTGTTCCATCTTCCATGTAGATGAGGCTCCAGTTCACCATTCAATGTGCTAATTGAGATGCCTCTTTTTACATCTTCTATGGAGATGAGGCATGGGGAGTTGTCTCAATCCTGTCATCCTTGTTGGGAGGGTTTTAGGTGTGTCTCCCACAGCCTTTTCATAGCTTTTGTTTCTGGTTCAAGCAGAGGCTGGGGGGGATTCAGGTGAGCCAGGGAGAGAATAGGGGTTTTTCACCCTGGTTCCCCAAGAACACAGAGCTGCCAGGTAACAACAGAGAGACTTGTCCACAGCAACACAGAGTCAGGATTAGAACTCAGCTCCCAACACCCAATACGCTAGACCACGCTGCCTGTCCAAAGTACAGCACTGATGACAATAACAGCAATGAAGGGAGACAAATTGGTTGCATTTGTGAACACACGTTAGAGCATGGGAATAAAGCTGAGCCTGTGCTTTACAGGCAAAGGCAATCCTGACTTCTCATAAATAGCTTGAGCTCTGTTTCTCTCCGAAATATATCAAAGACTGTTAAATGGGGCACTAGAACACTTACTGCTAGTGACCAAACAAACACACAGCATCATTACAGTGTATATAAAAGCTTCCTGTGGGACAGGTTGCACATAACAATTCGGCTAGGTCATTAGGAGTCTATGATTTAGCTGGCAAAGGGATATGACTCCAAGGAGGGAATAGAAAGAAATAAAGCAAGTCTGTAGGAATTATTTAATGACTAGCAAACCAAAGAGAGAGAGAGAGATTTCATTTCACAGACAAAGATTGCTCATCATACAGAAGCTGCAATTTAACAAACACAAATTATTTTTCCCCTTCAACTAGATCTTGTCCTATCAATGACATTTGTGCTTTCCAATCCTCAAGAAAAACAAGCAAGCACAAGAGTCAATGCAATCCAATAATTCAGAGAGCTAAGCTTCCAAAACAGCAAGCTAAGAGCTGTGGTGCAAGGCCCAAGGTAGATGAGTGTAACTTTCTGCACATAACTTTGGTATGGTAATGTTAACTGCTTGTAGTACGTATGCATTAAGCAACTGTAGAGTAGCTTAGATGTTGAGTTGATAAACACAGGGGGAGGAATAAGGGGAAAATACGTGTCTGAATGACAGAGATAGAGTTCTAATGAGAGAGACAACGTGGTCTAACAGAGTGAAGGGGCTTCTAAGTTCTAATCATGGCTCTGATATAAAATTACTGTGTAGCCTTAGGTGAGTAAGGGCCTGATGCATAAATCATGGGGTGGAATTCTCTGGCCTATGTTGTTCTAAGCAGGAGGTCAAGATAAATGATCATAATGGTCCCTCCTGGTCTGAAAAATCAAGAGTCATTTAACTTTTCTGCCTCAGTTTCCCCAGTCATTACATAGAGATAATTATATTCACTTTGCATAAGTGAAGTGAGGAATGATTACTTAAAAGACAAAGGGCTGGATAATATAAATGCTAAGAACGGAATTACATTAATTAGCTATATATTTAGACAAGAGACTCTATTAAAGAAAAGAGGATTCAAATGTGCTCAGCGTTGGCCGACCTCTGCTTACCTTGAATGGTGACACTTCAAGCCAGCACTGAGCAATTCCCACCCGTCGAGCCATTCCCTGCTCTGATTGGTCACCCGTGCTTGAGCATTCTGGGGATATGGAAAATAGTCCAACATGGACCTAGAAATTAAAACCAATGATTCCCTCTGCCCACCGGGCTCATTCCACACTCCTTGGGCTACCTACATTCAACTTGAATTTTCAGCACTACCCATTTGTGCTCGGAAGACATCACAGAAGTCAGTGTCCAAGTGGGATATAAACAAATCTTATAATGACTGATAATGACCATAAGTACTCATAGCCCTTAGTTTTTGTCAAAATAAAGCCCTAAGACTGTGACAATTGTAGTCACCAAGACAGGATATGAGGTTTTTTGTTGCCCATCAAAGGTATACCATTGACAACTCTAAGCGTAAAGGCTTATTTCTGTAGGCTGTCCCTTACTTGTGTGTGTTTGTTCTGGTTTTGTTTCTCTACTTGTCTTTCCTATAATTTTCTTTCCAATTTGTCAGGACAAAACAACTTATCAGCTATCATACCATCATTTTCATTTTCTGCACAGCATTAGGTTTCTACTTACAGTCAATTGAAACAAAAATGAATGAACGTAAACAATAAGAAGTGACAGGCAGTGGATTTCCAATGATAATAGGAACATTTATAAGTGTCTGCCTAAAAAATGTCCTCCTTCAAGCAGTAAGATCAACACACCTAAAATGGATCTTCAAAGATGTTGGCAAATTTGGGGGCAGATTTCAGACTTGTCAATCACTGGTTAAGAAATATGTCCATCCAACTGAATCTCCTACCAGTCAATACTTCCACAGCCATAATGAAAATTGTGTTGTTTTACATTAATATATTGTATTATAAGTACAAAAATGAATCATTTTAACTAGAAAGATGTTCACAGAAAAACACAAGAAAGAGAACTGGCCAGAAAACAGAATTTCCATCCTGTGGAAAGTTCCAATATTTTCGCAATTGGTTTTGTTCCAAAATGGGACAAAAAGGTGAAATGTTAACAACACTGGGAGACCAAAGAGCTCTGACAGATTTCAAGTGGGAAATGTCAAAACAAGAAACGACTTATCTTTTTGATCAAAACAAAATGTATTGTTTTGGAATGTTAATTTAAATTAATTTTTTGTTTAGTTCTGTTAATATGTCTGACCTTTCAAAATGACGACATTTTTGATATTTTGAAATGTCAATTCAAATAATTTTGTTTTGAATTTTCTGATAGAAAAAAGATCAGAAAATTACATCAAAATCATCATTTTACAATGGACAGAAAAAATCAATTTCAATGAAACTCCAATATTTTGTTGGGAAAAAATTTTGGTCAGAAAATGCCATCCATTTGTTTGCTTTGACATCAAAATAGGATCTCTTCCCTTTGCCAGCATTAACAGATCTATGATCTTCACTTCTCAAAGACATGAATTTTTTGTCCAGGCGTGCATTACTTATTAAGTATTTATGTATTTTTATTACAGTGGACCCCCAGATAGGGTAACAAGATGCCCTGAATTTATAGGGACAGTCACAATATTTGGGGCATTGTTCTATATAGGCACTTATTACCCCCCACCCTTTCTCCCAATTTTTCACACTTGATATCCAGTCACCCTACCCCCAGAGACCCCAGTTTGGATCAGCCCATTATGCTGGGTGCTGTACAAACACAAAATAGGCAATAGTCATAATCGCAAAGATCTTACAATTCTTTCTTTCTAGTTTTTCAGCATAGCAAGATCCACAGATCCCACCTATGCATTGCTAATAGAAAGGAAATATAATTTAGTTTAATAAATAACTGGAAATATCTACACATATAAGCAGTTTTTTGGTTACCTAGGCTGCTACATTTTGTTACATCTTCCTTCTGAAAACAGCATTAGATGACGTTTGCACATTATCGCTGCAGGTTTCTTGTTATAGGTGTGTTTCACTCTCCACCCAAGGGATGACTGCTTCTCTTGGGAAATCACTTCACTGATATGTGCCTCAGTTGCTCCATCTGCAAAATAGGGGATAATGATGCTGGCCTTTGCAAAGTGCTTTGAAATCAACTGATGAAAAGTGTCCTATAAGAGCTAGGTGTTATTATTCTTAAAGCATATTATTATTATAGTCTCTGAGGGAGTGTGGCTTGAGTGCAGAAAGGGAAAGCAAGCTCTTTGCCTGGTGTGCCATCTGTATGCACCGGCTGATCCACCTAGATATTCCAGACTGAAGAATTTTTAGGCACGTGATTGTGCACAAATAATAAACCTGGGCTAAGATTTTCCAGAACAGGTGACTAAAGTTAGGTAGCTAATCCATAAGGGACCTAAATAAGTGGCCTGATTTTCAGAGGTGACAAGCGTTTACATCTCACATTGATTTCCACCCCTACATGTTCTGGCCCAGGGTGAGTGTGGGCATCTTCCCCACAGTCATTAAACCAACAGAGTTCACCATCCATGCACCTGACCCAGGAGAAGCAGTCTTCTGTAACATGATCTTTGGTTTTCCCCACTCTCCACTTATTACCCAAACTCTCTCACCATCCTTTTTCTCCTTCTCTTTATCACCACGTGCTGACCTGTCAATAGCTCACTGCTAGCAGGCTTCACTGACATCATAGGTAACTCAGCCTATCATCATGTCTTATGAGCATGATTGTTTAGGCCCTCTTCAAATTTTAATTCATTAGGTAGTCAGTACCAAGGTGGGAAAAGCCAGTGCTGATCTGCTAGATCCTGCTGGATTTGTGTCTCCTCCTGACTAAATGTTCCTATTATCTGCCAGCCCAGGAACTTTTGTTGTGGGTTATGATTTTTGAAGCTATTGAAAATAGAGCCACAAGATCCAGAAGGAGGGGAACTGGGTCATGAATTGCCCCTCCATTTGATCCCCTTGAGGTGTGACTGGCTGAGTTGTGTCCTGCTTTGGTCTCACAGACAGATTTGATCAGATGATCTACCTGATGATTGGCTGAATTAACTCTGATGTCACAATCCCAACCCAGAACCACAATATCACAATCCTACCAGCCAACTAACCATGAACTGTGATATCACAATTCCAACCAACCAACCACAAACTGGGATTTCACAAGGCCAACCTCCAACAAACCACAAACCACAATAAAGAAGACGAGGGCTGTGAGGATAGGAGGAGGAAAGTTGTAGCAGATGGATAGCACTGTTTCTGCCAGTCGTGGGATAGACTACCACCAAGTATATTTTTTTCTTCCTATTTATCTGAGCATAGCAATGGGTTGAAGCAAAAACTGCTGATTTTTGCCATGCGCAGTTTTTAGAAACTAATATCCTTATTTTCTATAGTTTTGAAAAATTGAGCTGAAAAAACTGAAAAGTTATTAGCACACTTGAATCCCCCGGTGTGATTCTTGCAGCCATCACATTTGTAACGATGATAACAAATTGATCGCTTTTCACTGCTGGGAAAGATCAGTCATCACTGAAGCAAGGTTTTCTTTGCTATTGTTTCATACTGATGCAGAGACGCTGGAGATTTTTAATAACTGTACAAAAAGATGATTTGGGAACATTTTGAGACAAGTACTGTCACACAAATCTGCTTTAAAGGGACCATGTCAACTTGATCTTTTTTTAAATTATTAATTATTTTGATGGGGGAGGGAACTCCAGTTACTAGGAAAAGACAGGTAATAGTAATGGGGGACTCAATCATTAGAATTATAGATGTCTGGGTTTGTGATGACAGGGAGAACCACATAGTTTCCTACTGGATTAGAAGGTCACGGATCTTGAAACATCTAGACAGACTTATATGTCGTGCTGGGGAGGATCTGGTGGTCAGAATAAATGTAGGTACCAATGACATGGGGAAGGATAGGAGAGAGGTCATGGAGGCCAAATTTAGGCTGCTAGGTAAAAGACTGAAGTCCAGGACCTACTTGGTAGCATTCTCTGAAATGCTTCCAGTTCCACAGTTTGCCAGTTAGACAGGCAAAACTGCAGAGTCTCAAAGCTTGAATGAGACAATGGTGTAGGGAGGAAGGGTTTAGATTTATTAGGAACTGGGGAACCTTTTGGGAAAGGGGAAGCCTTTGTAGGAAGTATGGGCTCCACCTAAACCAAAATGGAACCAGATTGCTGGCATGTAAAATTAAAAAGGTCATAGAGCAGTTTTTAAATTAAAAGCTCGGGGAAAGCCAACAGGTGTGGAGGAGCACGTGCTTCAGGCAGAGACATCCCTGAGGGGAGGATCTATTATTGGAGATTCTCTATATCCTGCTAAGGAGGACAGGATGGAAGAGGATAAAATACGGGTAGGATCTGATGAGAAACAGTCAAATGAAAAAGAGTCCCATTCAATTACATCACATAATTGCAGACAGCTAAAAAGTGACAATTTTAAATACTTATCTACAAATGCTAGAAGTTTAAAGGATATTGATTTAACAGGTATCACAGAAACTTGGTAGAGTGCAGAAATAAAGTTTTGTGTCACCTTAAATGACTACTTCTTGGAGCAGCTAGTCCTGGAACCCACAAGAGGAGAGGCAATTCTGGATCTGGTCCAAGAAGTGAATATAGTTGAACTGCTTGATAATAGTGACCATAACATAATAAAATGTAACATCCTTGTTGAGTGGGGAGGGGACACCAAAGAAGCCCACCATGGCAGCATTTAATTTCAGAAAGGGGAACTACACAAAACTGAGGAAGTTAGTTAAACAGAAATTAAAAGACACAGTGCCAAAAATGACATACCTGCAAGCTGCATAGAAACTTTTTAAAGACATCGCAAGAGAGGCTCAATTTAAATGTATACCCCAAATTAAAAAATATAGTAATAGGACCAAAAAAGCACCACCGTGGCCAAACAAGAAAGTAGAACAAGCAGTTGTAACCAAAATGGCATCCTTTAAAAAGTGGAAGTTAAATCCTATTGAGGAAAATAGAAAGGAGCATAACTCTGGCAAGTGAAGTGTAAAAATACAATTAGGAAGGACAAAAAAGAATTTGAAGACCAGCTAACCAAAGGCTCAAAAAATAACAGCAAAAAATTTTTTAACTACATCAGAAGCAGGAAACCTATTAAACAACCAGTGGGGCCACTGGGTGATCAAGGTGCTAAAGGAGCACTCAAGGAGGATAAGGCTATTGAGGAGAAACTAAATGAATTCTTTGCATTGGTCTTCACGACTGAGGACGTGAGGGAGATTCCCAAACCTGAGCCATTCTTTTGAGGTGACAAATTTGAGGAACGGTCCCAGATTGAAGTGTCATTAGAGAAGATTTTGGAACAAATTGGTAAATTATAGAGTAATAAGTCACCAGCACCAGATGGTATCCACCCAAGAATTCTGAATGAACTCAAATGTGAAATTGTAGAACTACAAACTTTGATATGTAACCTAGCGTTCAAATCAGCTTCTGTGCCAGGTGACTGGAGGAGAGCTAATGTGATGCCAGAGGTCTCCAGAGGTGATTCCAGCAATAACAGGCCAGTAAGCCTAACTTCAGTGTCAGGCAAATTGGCTGAAGCTATAGTGAAGTACCGACTTATCAGATAGATTAACATGATTTGTTGGGGAAGGGTCCATATGGTTTTTATAAAGGGAAATCATGCCTCACCAATCTACTAAAATTCTTTGAGGAGGTTAACAAGCATATGGACAAGGGTGATCCAGTAGATACAATGTACCTAGATTTTCAGAAAGCCTTTCATAAGGTCTCTCACCAAAGCCTCTTAAGCAAAATAAGTGGTCATGAGATAACAGGGAACATCTTTTCCTGTGTCAGTAACTGGTTAAAAGATAGGAAACAAAGGGTAAGAATAAATGATCAGTTTTTAGAATGGGGAGAGGTTCATACAGCAGTGTTTTCAGGATGTGTAATGGGACCAGTACTGTTCAACTAGTCCTATATGATTAGGAAAAAGGTAAACAGTGAGGTGGCAAAATTTGCAGATGATACAAAACTATTCAATATAGTTAAGTCCAAAGAAGACTGCGAAGAATTACAAAGGGATCTGACAAAACTGGGTGGCTGAGCAACAAAATAGGATATCAATGTTGATAAATGCCAAGTAATGCACATTGGAAAACATAATCCAAACTATACATATAAAACCATGGGGCCTAAATAAGCTGTTACCACTCAAGAAAGAGCTCTTGGAGTCATTGTGGATAGTTCTCTGAAAACATCCACTCAATGTGCAGCAGCAGTCAAAAAAGGTAACTGAATGTTGGGAATCATTAGGAAAGGGATAGATATATTGCCTCTTTATAAATCCTGGGTACATCTTAAATACTGCATGTGGATCTGGTTGCCCCATCTCAAAAAGAATTGGAACAGGTACAGAAAAGGGCAACAAAAATGATTAGGGGTACAGAAAAGCTTTCATATGAGGAAAGATTAATAACACTGGGACTTTTCATCTTGGAAAAGAGATAACTAAGGGGGGATATGATAGAGGTCTATAAAATCATGACTGGTGTGGAAAAAGTAAATAAGGAAGTGTTATATACTCCTTCTCATAATACAAAAACTAGGGGTCAATGAATGAAATTAATAGGCAACAGGTTTAAAAGGAACAAAAGGAACTATTTCTTCACACACACCACAGTCAACGTGTGGAACTCCTTGCCAGAGGATGTTGTGAAGGCCAAGATCATACTAGGGCTCAAAAAAGAACTAGATAAGTTCATGGCGGATAGGTCCATCAATGGCTATTAGCCAGGATAGGTAGGGAATGCAGTTTGCCAGAGGCTGGGCATGGCCAATAGGATGGATCACTTGATGATTACCTGTTCTGTTCATTCTCTCTGCAGCGCCTAGCATTGGCCACTGTCGGAGGAAAGGATAGTGGGCTAGATGGACCATTGGTCAGACCCAGCATGGCCATTCTTATGAGTGCAGTAGAACATAAGAGACCCCAGTCCAAACCAGGGACCCATTGTACTCAGCACTCTACAGACACGTAATGAGAGTCAGCCCATTCTCAAGAAGCTCATAACCTAACTAGACAAGTTGGGCAAAAGGTGGGAGGCAATAAAGAGATGCAGCGATTTGCACAGCCTTATTTTAGGACTGTAAATTCTTTGGGGCAAGAACCATCTGTGTTTGTACAGCACCTAGTGCAATGGGTCATGGTTCATGACCAGGCGTCCCTAGATGCTACGGAAGTATAAATAATAATAATTATAAGAGACCATACTTCAACTGATAAAAACAACTAATTTAAAAATAATAATCAACTTCTGAAAAAAATACCTTTTAAATAGCAAGATTTTTTCTTTTCTCTAACAATCTTACATTATTTAAAACAACTCTTTCTGTTGTCTTGCTGATGTTTAATATCTCCAGAAGGGGAACGTGAATCCATCAAAGATCTATTTCCACTCTTTGGGGCCAGGACTATCTTTTTGCTGTATTTTTTCCACAGCGCCTGTGACTCATCCATGCCTGGGGTAGCCCACTGATAATGCCAGGGTCAGGGCAGGCTGTAAAAGGAGAGCAGATTCTCCCTGCGCTGGTGAGTGACACTCAAGTCAGACTTCCCAACCAGCCACAAACAGTGCTTCTGATTCCCCCACACTGGTTATCAAGAAGCCCCTGTGCAAATACACACAGCCCCCTTTACTGCATTTCAGTCTCTGGCTCCCAAACTGACACTAGGTCCAGTAAAGAGACCAGTCATTTAAACTCTGTGCTCTTTACTAAAAGATTCCCTCTGATCCCAAAGGACCAGCCACAGTACCAGTTCTCTATAAGTTTGGATCTTACCCAAGATACCACACAGCCAGCCAATCCTTTAGTAACTAAAACTAAAGGTTTATTAATAAAAGAAAAACAAACAATAAGAGAAGTGTTAAAGGCTTAAAGCAATCAGATACATACAAATGATTTAAAAGTCCATATACATCAGGTTCCTAGAACAATTGTGGAGTTGCAGGCTTGTATAGTCCCTCTGGTATACATCCAGTACCTGGATGGGTCTAAGTCCTTCAGTTCAGTTGCAAAGTGTGTTGATCCAGAGTCCACAGCTGGACAGGAACAAAGACAAAATGGTTTCTGTGGTTTGACCTTATATACCCTTTGCCTCTGGCCAGGTGGCTTGTGGAACTTTACAGGAACCCGAATGGAGTCCAGAGTCACATGGGCCAATCCTGGTAACTCTTCAGGTATGCCTTTAGTTTCTTCCTGGGCCTTTGGCTTCTGTAAAGGTCTTGATGCCATTAAGCAGGCTATTGTCCTGTGGCCTCTCTGTCTGAGGTGTGTCTTCTACAGCACATTTTGATATGTAGGTATATCAAAGATCTCCATAACTTTCCCCACACATATCACACATGAACACAAATATTATCTTCTTACTCAGCACATTATCACCTTTCTGACAGCACCTGACGGCATGTCTCACATGAATCACTATGATTTTGACATATTGATGTCAAACAACACATATGCCCCCCTCCCTCCTCCTCAATCCAGCCCACATGACACCCCCAATGCGAGACTGGTGTAGAGTGGAGTAATCGGAGCTCCCGAATACACCTCAAGGGCCCCCCCAATTGGGTCAGCATGACAGCGCCTACCCCAGAGGACCAGAACTTCCAGGTGCTCTTGGAATGCAAACAACGGATACTGTTTTCAAATGTGCTGAAGTCCCTCAGGGACAGAACTTTTATTTTCACAAGGCACTTCAGAGCTTAACTCTCATTGAAAATCAACAGGTGAGATTTGGTGCAGCTTGGGACCGTATAGAACGCACAGCCCAGTGGGGAGAGGGGCCAACAAAGGCAGCTTTAAGCAGCTTTTGTGCCCTCCCAATCCTCTGCTTCTCTAGGGACTGGAGAGGCCTCTGGTG
This sequence comes from Mesoclemmys tuberculata, assembly GCA_007922155.1. NCBI lineage: Eukaryota > Metazoa > Chordata > Testudines > Chelidae > Mesoclemmys > Mesoclemmys tuberculata. The sequence continues at coordinate 31,500,888 of ML675617.1, forward strand.
TCATATAGAAAGGCTAGGTAATATAGAGTACAACAAACTCCCTGGGCTGCCCGGTGGACTTCAATGCTGTCCAGAAGCTTTGCAGCACCATGTGCTGTGGCCAGGCCTATGAAACAAGCCTCGAGGTCCCAACATACCCCCGACACCAGAGCTTCGGAAGGAGTCCTCACGTGGCAAGCCTTAAGGCTGTCTTCACAGTGCCTGCATTGGGGGCAATCTCCTACAGCTGGAGAGACATGGGCCCTTTTACATCTTTCCGGTCCTTTTAGCCAGCATAAAGGAGACAGCACAGGGGTGAGGACTGCATCCAGTTGCTGCAGGAGCCAAGGCCACAGGGAGAGCCCTGCAGCTCCCATGCCTTAAGCCACAATGTTGTGCTCAGCTGTGTTTTCTCTTCGCCCTGCTTCTGTTGAAACGCACGGCATGCTGACTTGAGGCCGAATTTCCCATCTCAGGATGGGACGCGTTTGTCTGAATGAGTGGCACCGTGTCTTAATTTTAAACCAGCACAAATACTTCTCAGCTGAGGTCCCAAGAGAAGGAATATCCGGGAGCCTGACAATTAGGCACTGCCCACATGCAGCTGTCATCACTAATTATCCCCAATTATAAATGCACTATCCCCTCAGCTTGAATCCTCCTTTCCAACGTTCATGACTCACAACCAGCCTGCACTGCTTGCAGTAGGAAACGTAGCGCTGGGAGTAACTACAAGAGGCATAGCTGCAGCTCTACGGCAGGAAGAGCCAGCTCATAAAAAAACCAATAAAACGAAAAAAAGCCCACGCAACAAGGCCTCTCAAATTCCCCCATTCAGATTCATCACCAACTTCTCAAGCTCACCAATCGTTCAATTTCATTAAAACAGCTTGCAGGGTTGTCCCTTCTGAATTTGGAGTGGAATCCTTTAAATACTCAAATATCTCCCTGATTCTGGGATTCCACTAAGGTGGTTTTCCTCAGCGGAATTCTCCCTAAGCTTTGAAACAACCAACAGCTATGGCAATAGAAATAAACACCACAAGACAACCGTTTTCCAAGCTGTTTTGGGACGGAGCAAGGGATCATGTAGATTAACACCATTTTAGTGGGTTAATGAGAAAGCAGAAGCAGAAAATCCCCGGTCAGGGAAGACTCTCTGGGTGAGGTCCAGGTTATTCAACTGATTGCTGAAGGAGATTTAGTGAGATGAGAATCACAGCCCAAAATCACAAGCCAGAAACTCCTCTGTAGGCACCGAAATCCCAGATTTAGCCACTGCTATTCACAAAACACCTGCTCAGCTTCCATCTATCGTTGTATGAATTTAAAATCACTCAGCACCTAAATATTTGAGAAAGTTCCCAAGGGACCTCTATTTCTGACTCAAGGCTTGTGTACAATGCCTCACTGTACGGTATCTGGACATCTATGACCCAGTATAATCCTTAACCCAGATGGAGATAAGCTTTTCCCCACCCATCTTGCCTACAGGTCCTGATCAGATAGGCACGCTAAGAGCATGCTTATGGAATCAGGGCCCATTCAAAACCCAGGTGGAGAAGAAGGTAGAGGTGACAAATCAAATGCCTTACAGAAGTATAAACCACTATACATTTATCAACTAATGTTGTAATCAAGTCCCATATCAGCCACTCTATTATCTTTCCTGATCAGTGTCAGGTTGCATTGTCTATAATTACTCAAGTCATGCTTTTTACCCTTCTTAAATCATGGCACAGCATCAGCTTTCTTTCAGTCTAAGGGAACTTGCCCAATGTTTCAAGATTTATTGAAAATCCAAATTAATGGTCCAAAAAGATCTTAGCCAACTCTTTTAAAAGTCTTGGATGCGAGTTATCTGAACCTCCTGATTTAAAAATGTCTCACTTTAGTAGCTGCTGTTTAACTTCCTCCTGAGATATTAATGGAATGGAAAGAGTATTATTATCATGTTGTGAGATGATATTACCTGTTTTTCCCCCAAATACAGAACAGAAATCTTTATCGAACACCTCTACCTTTTCTACATCATTATTTATAATTCTATCATTTCTATTTAGTAATGGACCAATGTCATTGTTAGGATACCACCCCCCCAAAAAAAATCTCCTTCCTGTTTTTCCCCCAAATACAGAACAGAAATCTTTATCGAACACCTCTACCTTTTCTACATCATTATTTATAATTCTATCATTTCTATTTAGTAATGGACCAATGTCATTGTTAGGATTCCACCCCCCCAAAAAAACTCCTTCTTATTGTCCTTAAGTCTGCTGGCCATATATTTCTCCCTGTGTACCTTTGCTTCCCTTATCAATTTTCTACAATTCATAGCTTCTGATTTACATTCATTACTACCAACTTCCCCTCTCTTCTGTTTGTCACATATTATTTTATTTAGTAGTAGTATTTATAGCTGCCCTCACTTCCCCTCTAAACCTGATTAGTTTTTTAACCAATATAATTTCTTCTTTGATTTTGGCTTTTGGGGCATCTAGTAAATTGTTCTTAAAATCATCCCAATTATCATTCCTACATTTTTGATTAAATGCTTCCTTCCAATAGATCTGGCTCATAATTTCTTTAGGCTTTGTGAAATTTGCCCTTTTAAGCACCAAGTGTCTGGATTTTATTCTGTTTGCACATTATAAATGTGATCAAGTCATGTTCACTGCTACCTAAGCTACTAGGAATTTTTATTTCTGTGATCAGTTCTTCTTTATCTGTCACAATGAGGTCTAATATAGAATTTCCCTGTGTTGGTTGCAACACGTTTTGAGTTAGGAAACGGTAATTTATAGTATTTAGAAATTCTGAGGATGTGTTAGTACTGGCAGCAGGAGACCTTGAGCATTTGTCACTCAAATTGAAGTCTCACATGATCACACAGCTTTTTATTACTACATATTGTGGATATGTGCGTCAGGAGTCAGTCATCCTGTTCCCTAATGTGATTTGATGATCTGTAGCACCACCAGCTCACACCCCAGCTTGTGCTTTATCTGTTAAGAATCTGATCCATAAGCACTCAAGAACATTTTCTTCTGAATTACTCATCACTCAGAAACAGGCAATGCCATTTTTGACATAAAGTGCCACTCCCACTCTTCTTTTCCCCCTCTTGATCTCTCCTAAATAGGTTTATAACCATTGATTTTAACCTTCCAGTTGTGCAAATCATTCCACCAGGTTTCAGTAATACCAACTAGATCAAATTCATGCTCATAAATGAGCAATTCCAGTTTCTGTTGTTTGTTACCCAGGTTCTTAGCACTGGTGTATAGGCAATTAAAGAATTTCTTCTTAACACGGCCTTTGGTTTCTTGATTAATTTTGTTCCAGACATTGCTTCAGTGCTAAATGAGTGCTCATATCTTCCCTCTTTTACCCTCCCCTTTTGTTTTGAGTTTAACCCCCTCTTGACAACTTAAGCCTTCTTGCCTTGCCTCCCCTCCCCCCCAGGAGATTGGTCCCCCTTCAACTGAGCGGAATCCATTCAACCTAGACAGTCCTCTCTCTCCACAGAAGGAGGACCAATGTTCCATAAAATCAAACCCATCCACCTTACAGCACTTACCTAGCCAGCAGATCACTTTCAGAATCTTCTGCCTTTTGCCTTCCTTTCCTTGCAGAACAGGAAGGATCTGAGAGAAGATCACTTGGACAATCATTAGTGTCCGAATGAACTATCCCTAGAGGATCCTTTTCTGTCAGCTTCAGAAGCTTATCAATTCAAGAACGATGTTCCGGGAAAACAGCACACCATCCTCTTGTCTGCTTGTCTCCTGCAGAATGTTCTTTTGATTCTTTTGAGTACTGGATTCCCAAGAATTCTTGGATGGTGGGAGAACTCTTTGTGGCTAAACTTGCTTTTCTTACACAGCACTTTGGGCTGCTTACACAACAATATGTTAGGTGACTTCTTGACCTTCTATAGAGACATTTACCAGCTTTCATATTTGCCAGTAGCAGGCTACGTTGGCGAGTCAGAAAGCATGTTGCTCTAAAACTGCAGCATTTACAGGTTTATATTGTCGCTTGACTCGAATGCACACACAGCAGCAAACTGCAAGCTGGACCTGAGCGAGATAAGATTGATTTCTGATAAGCAGTTAAACAGCCACTTTGAACATCCTCAGACTTTGAATACTAAATGTTGTTTTTTCATGATTAGAGAAACAACACTGAATAAAGTAGTAAACAAAGATACGCCACTGAAGGCAATGGAGAGGAGTTTTGAAAAACAGCAGTTTTTTGCAGCCATCTCACTCTGTCTGTAGATTTCCGCAACCTTTACTCTTTAGAATGAAAAACAAGTGAGGCTTTATGCTTAATTTGGAAATAGCCATCATTCCATCAAAGTTGAAATGTGCAAAGGATTCACAATAACATTCAAAATGTCAGTATTTTCTGTCTATCTAGGGGTTTTATCCTGCAATACATGTAATGGAATGCTAAACGGAGTTATACGATTCAGTCGCTAGGTGGCACTTAGTGTAAAATACTTTATTGAAATCTAACTTCAGCTTTACCTAGCAGAGCATTAAAGGATCCTATGATGAACACATCTGATGTGAATAAGCATGTTTTGTGACCAGTCCATATCTGGTACAGAACAACATGACATGATGTCAGGGTAAACTAACAGAAACAGAAGGAAAACAGCAACAAAGGGTGCAGGTCAATATGACACTTTTCAATGCCCCCAGAGAACTTCAGCTTTGACACACCTTGAGAAAGGACAGACTGGAAATAATATTTTGCAAGATTTTGCATTGCTATTAAGATCCACAAAGAAACTGGAGATATACTGGTACTTTCTTTTATTTATGATATAGGGAAGCAGTCAAACGATATCTTTAAATCTTTTGACTTTACTGAAGATGGTCTCAAAGATGACTATGAAAGGGTCCTGGCTATGTGTGATGCAAACTTTACACCTTAGAGAAATGTGGTTTACAAACGAGTATGTTTTCACCAGAGAATTCAAGAATCAGGGGGAAATGTTGAATGTCTTATAAGAGCTCTGCGAACACTGGCTGAAAACTGTGATTTGGGGAATGCAAAACATGACGATAACAGAGACAGGCTGGTTATTGGGTTAACAGACAAAATCCTTTCACAGATGCTAAAGTTTAAGAGAAATTACCCTAGCCAAACTATACAGAGCGAAAAGCAGTCTGAGCTGGTGAAACAGCAAAACCTAGAGAAAAATGAAAAACTTAAAACTCTGCAACTAGTTTAGCAATTGTTAACAGACACTCAAGTGTTAAAAGTCATTACCATAAAACCCCTGAGGCAAGGAGAGAGAACTCCTAGGCTAGGAGGGACAAATTCCAGCCTCCATGCACAAGGTGTGGAAAAGAGATGATGCATGTCCAGTTAGAGGCACATGGCATAAAAAAAATAATCTGATATGGATATTTTGCAGCTGTTTGCCACACCAAAGCTGTTACGTAGTGGACTCATATTACAGACAATCAAGAGCTGTTGTGTCTGGGTTCTATTACTTGTGGTGTCATAGAGCCTGCCTGGAGAGTGAAGCTGAATATTCATGGCAAGACTGTTGGCTTTAAATTGATGCAGGAGCTAATGTCACAGTCATGTCAGAAGTGACTTACAAACACGTTCAACCCCTGACTAGCCCTGGAGGTGCTCTGAACTGCATGCGCCCGTTCACCACAGAAACAACTTACAAAAGACAAAAGCTCTGCATTCAGCATGTACGTGACCTATGGACCCCAGCCCGACAACCTTCTGAGTTGCAGTTAGCGGCCTACTGAGAGAGGTGGAAGAACTCCGTGGAGTCTTTGGTGATATTGGACTTCTGAAAAGAGATCCAGTACAAATAACCTTCCGAGGCAATGCTGAGCCATACAGTATACCTGCACCTCGCAGGATTCCTACCCCATTGCTTCACACAGTGGAAACTGAGTTAAAGAGCATGGAACAGACTGGCATAATCAAGAAAAATCTCTGACTCAACAGCATGGTGTGCCCTGAAGGTGTAAATAAAAATGGAAAAATACAAATCTTTTTGGATCTTAAAAGAGTTAATGAAGCAATTATGAGAGAAAAATATATCCTTCCGATACTGGATGAGCTCCTCCCCCAAATGAAAGCATCTACCGTATTCTCCATGCTGGATGCCTTGAAATTTCCAGCAAATTCCTTTAGCCAAAAAAAGTGCTAAACTGACTACATTTATCACAGCCTTTGGGAGATTTTGCTTTCAAATATTACAGTTGGGGATTACCAGTGCACCTGAAATTTTCCAAACACAGATGGTGGAACAGAAATGGAGGTGTAATTTTCACAGACAATAATCTGATATGTGAATATTCAAGAACAGAACACAACAAAGCCCTCAATAAAGTCCTGGGCCTAATCAGTTGGTTTGGACAGAAGCTAAACAAGGAAAAGTGTTTTTTCCTCTTGCAGTTTTTAAAACAGAGAATAAACAAAGATAGAATCATTCCTATTCCTGAAAAAGTAAAAGCAATCAAAGTTGAATGCACCAGCTAATGTCCCAGAACTGAGACGTGTACTGGGGATGGTAAATTGCCTTGATCACTACATACAAGGCCTTTCTACAGCGACAATATCATTGTATAAACTGTTTAAGTCCATCTTGGCTGTGGGAGCCAAATTAAGAAACTGGTTTCAAAAGGGTAAAAGAAATTATCTTAACCGATGATCTCAAGTACTTCAATGTGAACAAACCCACAATGGGGGTCAGTGTGGATGCAAGCAGCTATGGCCTATGCGGTGTATTGTTGCAACGACATGGCTCTGAGTGGAAGCCAGCTGCATTTTGCTCTCGCACACTTACAGAAGCAGAAAAACAATATGCACAGATTGAAAAGGAGTGCCTAGGAAGCATATGATCATGTGAGAACTTTTACAGCTGTCTATGTGAACTGAGTTGATGGAAAGATGTACATAGCTTCTGTGGAGGCATACAGAGAAAAGCCAGAAAAGAAGTTACTCCAGCTACAAAAAGCAACCTCGGCAGACACACAACTTCAGGAAGTTCTTAGCTACACTAGGGGCGGCTGGCCACGCATCTAAAGGACACTAAGGAAGTGACAAGAGACTAGTCTGCGACGCATGGACAATTACTTGAGTCAAATGGACCCGTGATTAAAGGCAATTGCATCATAATTCCAAATGAAATGAGAGGAGAAATCCTAAACCTCATCCATGAAGGACATCAAGGATTAACTAAATGGCATAAACAGTCAGTGTTGTGGCCGGGCATCAGCAAGGGCATAAAGAAATAAGTGTCTGCATGTAAACATTGCAGTACTAATGGACCAACACAAAGAACCATTAATAACACCACCCCTACCGAACGAGCGTGGAAGAAACTAGCTGCGGATTTATGCAGATTGAGAAGACAGTGTTATGTGGTCACTGGGGACTATTTGTCCAGCTTCTGCTGGAGTGAGCTCACCACTCTGGCACCTCCTGCATCACCGCCGTGGCTTCTCCTATGGGACCTGCATCTCTCCCAGGACCGTGTCGTCCTCTTCAATGACACAGCCCTCCAGCCGTGCTGCACTCTTCTCCCCTCCCCCGTCAGGGGATCTGCTGTATAGCCACCTGCCTCATTGATTACTGCAGCCAATTGTCCAGCCACTTCCTCTGTGGTGAGGAGATGGGGGTACCAAGGCCCATCCACTTCTCTGGCCCCGTCAGAGGGACCCTGTAGATGGTAGACACTTGCTGCTTCCCATCCAATTCCTCCGTACCATTCTCTGGGCCACTTCCCTGCAGCCCCTGCACCCTCTTTTCCCTTGTCTCAGGGCCTCAGCCTGAAAGTCTCTGCCACCAGCCAGAGTTCCCCCGGTCCCTTAGTTCCTTTAGTTCCTTTAGTTCCCCCAGTCCCTGCCAGCAGCACTGCTCTGTCCAGGCTCTTAGCGGCTCTCGGCCTGCAAGGCAGCCGGTCCTCCCTGCTCTGCCTTGCGACTCTTCTTATAACTTAACTCTTCTTCTGATTGGCTGCTCCGCACAACTCCCTTCCTATTGCCTGCTTTTCACATAGGCTCCCCAAGGCTTTATTAACCACTCAGCAGCCAGTGGGGGGCAGACCCCCCATCACACAGCTAAATAGAAAGACACAAAATGTTGCAGAGTTATCGAAAAAATGGAGTGTGCTTTTGCTCACTTCACTATTCCAGAACAACTAGTGATGGACAACAGACCACGATTCACTGCAGCAGCATTTAAGCCACTCCAAACAAGATGTGATTTTGATCATATTATTGGCAGCTATAGATTAGCATACATTATGAATGGACGTGCTGAGGGAGCTGTATAGATAGCCAAGAAAATCCTACAGCAGAAACATGCATTTCTTGCTCTTCTGAGTTACAGATCAATACTAGTAGCAGCTACTGTTCCAGCACAACTTCTGATGGGGAGATAACTCAGAACTATTGTTCCAACTTTGGGAAATAATCTCTCTCCGAAGTGGCCAGACATGATGAGAGCAGCCAAATCAGACAAAAAGGGCTAAAAGAGCTCATGAACACTTTTACAACAGATATCACACAGTTAGAGAACTGCTGGGTCTAGAACCTGATGGCCATGTTTGTATCAGCTTGGACGGACAAAAGGGATGCATAACTCCAACATTCCTAAAGAGAAAGAATTCAGCACACAGATCGCATGTGATTGAGATCGACAGTGGAGCGTTCAGCAGAATTCATTGACATCTATGTTCTGTTCCTTAGAAAGAATAATTAACAGCAAACTCAAAAAAGAGAAGTTGCAGAACAAGAGAAGGAAGACTAAAGGCTTCCAAACCAGCCATAGCCAGTTGTTGCAATTAACGGACAGCCAGATTAACAAACTGTTACAGGTTATGTAATTAGAAAACCAGTGATATCTAGAAACACCGAACAAATGGATCCATCCTGAATGACAAAGAACTTCCCAGTAGTTGTGTAAATATTGCTTATGGTAGGAATGTAGAACTTCAGGGGGGAGATGTAATGAAATGCTAAACTGTATTATACTGTTCAGTTATTAGGTGGTACTCTATGTAAAAGACCTTCTTTGAATCGCGGCCATACCTGGCAAGGCATTAAAGGATCTAATAATTTGATGTGTATAAGCAAGCTCTGTGACCACTCCATAGCTGGTATAGTGCCTGCCATGTAAAGTCAATGGCAAAGGTGAAGTCCCTTGTGGATTCCATGGTGTCTCTGGCACTTCTCCCTTTTCAGGCTCAAAATTCTACTCTGCTGGTTTGTGAGGTGGTTTTCTTTGCCTTTCCAAGCAAGTTCTCAGCTGCTCCGCGTTCCTTAAAATGCCACTCCAAACCAGGAGTGTTTGTGAAAGTAAATGGGACCATTATGGAGCAAAATTGTTCCAACTTCCAAAAAAGGGAAATCTCCTGTATTTCCACGTAGAAGTCCTCATTTATTTATTTATTTATTAGGAAAACACGCTCTTACAAGGGCATGGAAATGGGCGAGATGGAATTGCAGAACATTTTGCCACATTTTTCCTTCAGATTCACGGCACTCTGCTCCCATCAAAGTAACCCCAAGAGGGAATGTGGATGTTAGGCCAAACCTGGGTGCTTTTATCATTGAGCATTAGTCTGATGTGTTCCTGTATGTGCCCAGAAGACTATTGTAGCATGAGGAATGGACCTGCAGAGGGAGTGTCTGGCTTGAGGAGGGATCTAGTTTTGTGGCAGCGGGGGGCTGAGCAGCAAATGCCAGGGCCATCCTGTCTTCTTTCAAACTTCAAATCTTCGACATATAATAGGGACCACTCAGTATCTTAAACAAGGGTCTCTTTCCTACAACCTCGCCTCCCTGTAGCATCACTTACTGATAATGAAACTGCTGTCAGGAGAGAGACTCATACCCCCTGGCAGACTAGAACAATAGGTTTGGTGATCGCAGCCTGATTAAGAGTGGAGTATTATTCGCATCAAACAGTCCACTATCACAATTCTCATGAGGAGCTATCCCCAGCAGAAAGGCCAGCGATTGAATGATCCTGGCAGCTGAACCACTCTCTCCTCCTGCATTTGCTGAGGGGCAGCAGGCACATAATTTTCACTGCTCCTGGTCAGGTTGTAACTGCTGCGTGTACGAACAGAGGGCTTGAGCCTACAGGCCTGCTGCTAGGCGGTTTCCCAAGAGAAGTGTTTTGCACGGCACTGTGGAAAGTCTATTTTGCAGGCTGGCTATTGAAAAGCCATACACTGTTGATTGTGTTTATGGCTCATCTAGGCTCTGTCCCTTTTCTTAATTCAACATATTCATGATCTTGATCATTACAACAAGAAGCCAAGGGTAGCATGGGGAGGTTGCTCTTGAATAAACATTGTCAACCTTGGCAAGACGCATGCTGCGGCTTTGGGAATGAAACTATTAGAATGATTTGGCATAAGCTTCTGTGCTCCTCTTGAAGTGGTGCTTTAGTATTCTAAAGCAGTACAGGAACACTCTTGCAAGCTGTACTGAGTATTTGGATCATTGCTGTATTAGTTTAGGGTTTTAAAACACATTATTGTTTGCACTGTGGAAGCAGGTAGGGCACTCAGTCATGGAGTAGGACCCCATTGTGCTAGGTGCTGTACAAACACAGAACCAAAAAAAGGTCCCATGTCTCCAAGAGCTTACAATCTAAGTAATGTTACGTTAAACCAACTATTCAGTTAGCTGACATTCAATCAATTGCCGAACAATACTTGTGCTTATCAAAAAGAAAATAGCTTCCTGGTTTTGTGTGTGAGCTGGTTTCTAAAAGCAAACACGTAAAACCTCATAAACCAATTATTATTCCCATTACCTCATCCTGAGTGACTCTCTGGGATGAAAAAGCCCATTTTATTTGGACTTATTGCTGAGAAATAGACTTCTAAGGCATAAAGTTCTCCAGATGGATGCTTTTGGGGAATTAGTTGAATAAGAGAGATTTAATCCATCCAAAAGTCAGTGTACTTAAATACATGATGAACATAAAAACCTCATTGCTAATCCAAAGTGACAGGTACTAATGGAATACTTACTGGATTAACGGCAAGCCTGCTATGTTGCAAGGAGCACGCTGTTTATTTCAGCGCAATGCTTGAAAGGATGCACAAAATCAACTCAGTCCCTTAGGCACATTTAATTCAAGTGGACTGAAATGCATGATTGTACATCTAAGCAGGCTATTGAACCTGTGAGCTTTATATTTGAGATGCTCCATTACTTCAAGCTCTTCAGACAGGAGACGTCAGCCTGGGGACAAAGATTTGAACACCACCAAGCTTTTAGATGAACTAAGACTCATTTATTTATGATTTAATTTTTTTGGTGTTTTTGCATAGCAAGGAGAATTTTTCATCTTTATAGTACCATCTCCCTTGTCCTCAATTAATACCATACACAGGTGGTGCAGAAGATAACCACAGTAAATCACTCAAAGGGTTATGAGTTTCCAAAGAACTGTTATTAAATATAGGCACATCATAAAACAATAGGTTAGAAGGATGAAACTGTCATGCACTACCATTTCAATCTGTGCTTTGGGATGTCAGAACTTTTACTTCTACAAAAGAAATCTTAGAGGTGTCTAGCTGGTGGACACAATTTATTGCAAAAAAATTAAAAAGGAAGGAAAAAGTTTATGTGAAGGCTCCATTTCACTAATGAGTTTAGTGGCTTGAGGGAATGACCACAGTTATTTGATTAAACAGACGATCCTGCCTATGCTTTTAGCATATTTCTTTTTGTTTTGATGAATCCAGTCCTCATAACAGTGTCCGCCTCCCATCAGTTAGCCTTTGAAACCCACTACACAGTGTACACACCAATGTATAATGGCCAGATGGATTGATGCATAAGAGGTGTGGCAAACGGCCGGCTTCCCCCTAGTGGGTCTTGCACTTTTGCCTCTCGCAGTGGGCCAGGGCGTCACCGGTTACCCCACCTTCCCAGGGAGGGGGGTAGGGACCCGGGCCCGCCTGCTTCTCTGGGTCCCAGCCCAGGGGCCCTCTGGGTAGCAGCTTTGTGCTGCTGGTACCTTACTTGCAGCTGCAGGCTTTTCCCCTGGGCTACTCTCCCCTCTCTGTCTCTCTGGCTTCTTGAGCCCAGACCTTCTTCAGGACTCCACCTCTGTCCCACACACCGCCGTACTCCGTTCTGTTCTTCTCCACAACTCCACACACTCCTCTGCTCACCACGCACCTACTCCTTCAACTCCCACCCTGCCTCTCAGGAGTAGAGCGTTTTTATAGGCACCTGAATGAGGCTTAATTGGTGTCAGCTGACCCTAATTACCCTCTAATGACTCAGGCTGGGCTATAGGAAATAAAGCCCGGATCATTCTAGCACTTACATAGCGCCCTTCCAGAACTTTCCTACTGCCCTCTGCCCTTGCCATACCACAGAGGCTAGATAAGTCTCGGGTAGAACAGAGCAATGCTGTCCTCATTTAGTGCTGTTGGTTACATACCGGTGGGGCCAAAAATCCAGCTTTGATCATTTACACAGCATGGATTTTCTGCATTCGCATACCATAGTGGATATGCAGAGTGACATTTTTGGTTCCAGAATAGATGTCTGACCAAAGTCTGCAATCTGATCAACTGCACCAGAGCTCTCAATGCTACCAGATTTCGTGGTACATTTCGACTGAATGGGGCTCCTAGTTGGCTGTATGATGGTGCAAAGCCTCCTGAAACACAAATTTCCCTTTTCCAGTGCTCTAGAGCTTCAGCTGGTGGAAATGTTTCACATCTGGTTGAAATATGGGGAATAAAATGAGGAGAGTATTTTTAAATGGAATTTTCATAAGTCTTTTCCTTTGTTTTGACCAGCTCTACTTGTGACCTAGTGCACTGAGGGGAGAAACAGATGCCCTAGAGAGACGCGCTTGGGTGCTGCAGGTACAAAGACTACCAGGGCACCAGTGAGTCAGGAGTTTGGAGTCCTGGCTTTTGGACAATTTGCCTGGTGAGCTACCCTGACAATGGGAAGCCTAGAAGACAGGAAGTGTGGTCTCCCCAGCAGCCAGACAGCCGAAAAAAGGCCCTCCTCCCCTTCTTCACAGCTCCTGTTTGCAAGGGGAGGGAAGTCTTATTGTAGAGAAAGTTTGTGATTTTCAAAGGAGCAGAAAACAGCCATAACATCAGAGAACCATTAATCTTCAGCGAATGTCCTGTTCCCAAATTGGACCTTTCCACCCCCTCCCTCATTGTCAGCCTGCAGGCTGGCAAAGGAAGAGACCCAGGGGCAATATGACAGTTCCTTGATGACAGTTCCATGGCTATTAGCCAAAAGCTTTCCAGTGGTTCATGGTAATTGAATAAAACGCTGCATTTACAGTTGTGCTGTGGTCAGTGACCATCTGGGGGGGGGGACCTGAGGGGTGACCTTTCAGTCCTGCATGAAGCCCCCTGAGAAAAAGGAAGAGGATGTTGAGGGAGAGTGTGGAGTTTTCACCGACCAGCCTCAGGTTCTGGCTTGGAGTCCTCCTCTGGCTCATCAGCAGAGGCTTGCTGAATTGGCTCCTCCAGATAGAGGTGCTGGATAACATGGTGCTCTCCTCCATGGTCCCCACAGCCTCTACCCCCTGGCCCGCATTGGATGATGGGACCAGAAGAGGGCGAGGAGAAAGCTGTCTATCACCTCAGGCTTGGTGCAAGGAACACTGGAAGGGCATGTTCCAGGACTCCTCCCGAAGCGACTGCAAGAGTCTTTTACCATCCGGTCCCAGAGCCTCGGGTGATTTCTCCATTCCCAGTGACCATCAGCCTGTGCAAGCCTCTCCGAAACTTCACGGTAGAAAGCTAAGTTCCAGGTGCTGCAAGAGAATCTGCGGAGGACAGGGAACTCTGACCACACATCTGTCAGGACCTAAATTTGCTCAGCTGACTTGGTGGCCACTCTCAGAGCTTGTTCCATGTCCATGCAGAAAACCCTTCTGGAGTGGTCAGTGCAGCTTGCTGCTACGGTTGAGAAGCAGGGCATCAGGGACCTTTAAAGCTTTGGGTAAGGATCAAGCAAGAAAGGGTGCAATGCACTGTGGGAATGGGGCTGGAGGACTATTGAATATGGGACATGGAACACGCCCTACACACTAGCATAGGTGCTGGACCATGCTACCCTCAGATGGTGTTCATGCCCTCAGCCCTCACACATGTATCTGATATTTAGATGTGGATGGTAAGGGGGTTCTGGCACAGCCATGTACGCGGACCCAAATCCAGTTACCAGCATAGACAAAGCTTTAGTCTTTAACTGCAAACAGGGTTCATGAGTAGTGCAAAAACAAAGAAGCAGAATGAAAAATAGTGTGTTAAAGAGGCGGATAAGATAAAGGGTTTTGTATTGGTAATTGCATAAGCACAAACACACCTAGATAAACCAGGAAACAGAGACAATGTAAGGAAACACATTTAACGTGTCTTTCATCAACCCGGCATTCTTTCTATGAGGGAATTTATCTTGTCTGTAATATTTTATTTTATTTTTTAGGGGTAGGGAAAGCCATAAAAACCTCAATAAAAAGAGGAAGATTGGATTTGTGTTACTTATCTGGAATCTACTGAACATGCCTACAACTACTCCAAGGCTAAGATAATGTCATCAGAGATAGATACAAGGAGAAAAATAACCTTCAGGACAGAGAAAAAAAGAATTTCTCTCCCACTGTGCAAAGACATAATGATGTACACAGTGATTCAAAATACATAGGGGAGTTCTATATCAGCTGAAATTAGCATGATGAGAAAGTCAAAGAAAAACTATTTAGAGAGCCTCTATTTCAATTGACCATAATGCTGATTGAAAGGGACCAAAATCACTCTGAAAAGAGAAGAAACATTTCAACTACCAGGAACCACAAAGACACAAAAAGTTTCTTTTGACTCCCACTGAAAACTGCCTACACAATCCAGTTCTTAGCAAATAGTGAATTCAAGAGGAAATTTGTAAACCAAGATTTCAGCAGGACCAAAAAAAACCCCAAACTGCTATGCAGGTCTAAGCAGAAAAGTGGGTCATAATGCCAGCTGTCTACACCTATTTAAAGGATGTTATAACTCTGGAAGGAGGAAAGTCTCATGCATAAAGCAGTGCATTGGGACCCAGGAGATCTGAGTTCAATTCTACTAAAGAGTTTCATAATTCCTCTGTGAGTCAGGAGCCCATCCGTAAAACAAGGATAATAATTTAACCCAATATTAGCGTGCAGTACATGTCCGCCTCTGTGCCTGACTTGCAGAGATTATGAATGGAGTTGATCAGAAAACACCCAGGGGAGATGGAAAATATCAAAAAAAGCAAGGTTTCAATGGAAAACTGACTTTTAATTTTAAAAAAAGTTTTGGTTTTGGACAACTGTAAACGGATGATTTTTTGAGGCAAAAGTTGCTGGAAATTAAAAAAAATTCAGTGTATTGCTGAAAAAATTCAGCTTTTCAGGTTTGCAGCTTTCTACTGAAAATTTGTGTTTATGGAAAATGTACACTTTCTATGATTTTTTTAGCTGAAAACCCAGTATTCCACTGAAAACAGTGTCTAAGGAAAATTGTCAACCAGCCCTAGTTATGAACTTATTACTGCACTTCCTCAGACAACTTTGGTCCCAACCCTCAAAAGTTGTTAGGCGCCCAACTCCCACTGGATTTCAATGGAAGATTAGTGCCCAAAACCTTTGAGTATCTGGACCTTATGTCATGTCTTGTGTTTTGACTCCACAAATGGCCAATACAGTGGCCATCACAATAATTCTCCCATTCTCCCTATTTTTGACTGCTCTCTCTATTAGGCTCCGTATTTAAGGATATGCAGCACCTTAAGCAGGAGTTGTCTCACTGATTAAAATAGGAGTGCTGTGTGCTTAAAAGTAAGCATGGGCTCAAGTACCGTGGTGAATCAGCTCCTTACATTGTGAGCTCTTCGGCGCTAGCAATCTGATTGTCTACAACCTGTTTCTTCCTCTTGTATATATTTGCAAAATTAAAGCAATCGTTTATCTATGCATTTCCGTCTACAGTTTCCATGGCCTTTTTCTTCAGATATACCAAAGACATCAGCATCCCAACATCTGTAACCCACCAGTAACAAGCAAGTGCAATAAAACAATGAAGAAAATTATTATAAGGAAATGGAGTTTCCAAGGAGCCATAAACAGTCACCAGCACAAAAAAAGTATTTGAAAAATGATGATTCTGTCCTTTGGAAATTACTGAGGTTTAGAAACTGGTTTTTTTATCATGCTTGCAGCAACCTATATGCATGGGCATGCCTGGCAGAAGAGTGGCATGGCCTCACACCCCCAGAGATGGATTTCACATCAGGAATATAGCTACCTCTTGAGGTTAAGTGTTTTCATGAGTCTGTTGTGACAATAAATTCAAGGGCTTAATAGAAAACAGTAAAAATGCAATCAAGATGTAACTTTAAGTGTCAAAGAGGTAGCAGCGATTTGGTCCAATAGTGGTGGAATAATCCCCCTTTCAGGAGAAATCCTGTCATGCTGAAAATAGAAGCGATCCAGCAAGAGACAGCAAGAGGTTTTGACTGGATGGGATTTGCCTTTCACATTGCTCTGCACTCTTCCTCATTCCATATAGAGCCTCTTCTATGGGAAAGGAACTCTGTTTGAAATGCTCCTGGCATCATCCTCTTGGGTAAGAGGGGTGAAAGGTGGCTGTAGCCTCTGGAAACCAGGCCTTCACCCAATTCAGTAGATCTGCAGGTCCTCTGTGGAATCACAAGCCACTCTGCAGGGAAAGCGGCCATCCTGGGTTCTCTCCACTTAGCAGGGTGGCTTCCACAACATTCATGCTTGCCTGGGTGCCCCTCTGCCTGCTCAGCCATCCAGAGATGTGTAAAATGGCTCTGAGCTGTATTATGTACCACTGGAACTTCCATGTGGAATCTGGGAGTCAGGCTGGGGACAGCACTGTGAAGTGAGCTGTAGAAGGGGCCCTTCTGAATTGAGGAGCCCCTGTAGGGACATCCAGCCATCACAGAATGTTTAATAGAACGTAACCCTTCTGCCGGGTTCCATATCTAGGGGTTCCTTTTAACAATACAAAACAGAAGCGGCTTGGGCCCCCACCCAGTAACCTGGAAAAACTTAACAGCCAGCCGGGTGCCTCTCAGCGGCAATCCTTCCCCTTCTGTCAGCCCTGCGTCTGAGTATAGAAAAGAAAACATTTAATAAGAAGGGGGGAAGAGCCAGAGCATTAATTTAGGGATACTCCACAAGCATGATTCACAAGCACGTGACCATGAGCAAAACACCTGACCTGGAATACGTGGGGCAGGATCCTTTGCCTCCCGTGCTCACCTTGCAGTGTGGAGGTCTGACAAACAAACGACCTTTTAACACGCTATTCCCCTCTCCCTCCACCGCACCCCACTCACAGTTGCCGTCCTTGGTCGGCGAAGATGCAGAGTTCAGTGGTGTGTTTGTGTGAGTTCACCTCCGAACCCACTGGCGGTGGGGGAGGGAAGGCATTGAACAATGCCTCCGCTGCTGCTGCACCGTTGGCCACTGTGTCCTCATTCATGCCGCTGTCAGGCCGCTTGGTGGCATCTTGAGGTCCCACCGCATCACGCTGCGCCCAGTGATTTCCACACTCAACGGTTTCAGCAGCTCCTGTGGGAGCCGCGCTCCTGGAGCACGCGGATCAGTCTCTCTCAGTGGAGATACTACCCCACAGCAGGTGTAAGACTGAGTGCTCAGACCTGACTGCCAGTCATTTCAGCTCTTGTGATCTTCACCAGGCAAAAACCTCCCAACCGAGTCTAATCAGCTCTGTTATTAAACAGGGTATACTAGAAGGAGCAAGCAGTGTCTAGTACTCTTTGAGTAGCAACCACACCACCAGGTGCAAGAGAGGGCGTGTCCATGCAAACGAGGTCAGTTCTGGATTGTTTTTCGCCTCTGATCATCACTAGATGTCAGAGGAGCGCTCATTCAGACCCTTCTTACAGGAAAATCCTTACCATCTTTCATCAAAAAATCCCTTTTAACTGCTTTGAAATTCTCACACACCATCATCATTATGCAAGGTACTTCCTCCTCTTTTTTTGTCTCTCCCCATGACCTATGTTGCAAATAGAGATGCTCCTTTGTCTAACTCAATGCCACCTCATTACATACTGGCACGTTCTTTAGTGAGCACTTCTGCCAGTAGATCAAAATCACCCCAAAACCTATTTAGTAAAATTGTAGCACTTTGGTTCTGCTACAACACAGAGCACCAGGAAGGCAAACCAGCGGGCACAGTCATTCCCAAATGAAAGCACACTCTGAGACACACACTGCATTCTAATGAGGGGTAGATGAATTGACTTCTCACAAAAACTTTGTCCAAAACTCCAATCAAACACGGGTTGACTTTATTTCTGAAATTCACAAACTGAGATTTTTTCCCCCCAAATCACCATAGTTCATTTTCACAGTCATTTGCTGTTCTGAATTCCGGTCAGGGCCGAAAAGCAGAAGTGGCAAAATGCCAAGGAAAAACTGCTGTCCTTGAGGATGTTCATCACCTCAGTAACCCTTGCTCTCTCAATGTACTGCCTCCATTGCTCCCCTTCTTTTCAGAGTTACGTCATCAAGTTTCTGTAGGCAGAGAAGAGCTACAATGCCATTTCAGGCTTCATCCTAATGGCTTTCAGAGAGAAAGATGGGGAGGACAGCTACCATGGTTCTTTTAGCGTTCTCCAATCTTGTTCAGGGAAGACTGTGACAAGCACTTATGCAGGTGTGCGAGGATGGATTTGTGTGTGCACATGCACAAAAGGCCTCTGCTCCCTAATCTTTCAACAGGGAACATCACCAGCCACTGTCCCACACTCATTTAAGAGCAGACACTTCACCTGTTAGCATCCAGTAGAGGACTATCCAAAAAGAGGACAGGAGGTGCTGGGATCATGGTTCTGCCTTCCCTCTGGGCCAGTTGTTACAAGATTTGTATATAAAATGAAGCGGGGGAAAGGGACGGAGATACTGTGTATAAAGATTGCCAGCTATGGGTACATAAGGATAAAATAGGTCCTGTTGTAATGTTCATAAGATAATAGGTTTCAATAAAGTTCTTTCTATGCAGTAAATGGCTTCCTACATGCAGCTCTTAAAACCTGACCTCCTGTAGAATATCTGGCCTCCTGTAGAACATCTGGCCTCCTGTAGAATACAGCCCAAGGAATTTCACCTAGTGAATCCTGCACCAAGCCCATATGTTGTCCTTGGGCTAGAGCATATTGTTTTAGAAAGGTATCTTTTCTTGATTTAAGATCTCCAAGTCATGAATGGTAAAGCGTTCCAATGGCTGATTGCTTTCACTCTTAAAAATTTGCACCTTACTTCCAGCCTGACTTTTTCTACCTTGAGCTTCCAACCTTAGATCTTGTTATGCCTGTGTCCACTCAATTATTTTTATGCAGCACCAAGGCAAAATGCTTCATTGTGATGCTGAAGGGGCAGTGAAAAAGATGCACTGATCTCAACTCCACAAGCACCACTCACACCCTATGTCTAGTTTGCTCTTCTTCTGCATCTGTGAAAGCTGGAGATAGAAGAGGTTGCTTGAATTGATTCAGAATTTACCAAATTATGGCATACAGAAACAGCAAATATTAATTAGATCAATAATTTAAATGTTTTTTTACTAGACTGTAAATTTGTTTATCACTTGATATATTGCAGACAATTTCTGGATGAAAAATTCAATTGCTAAGGGTTCAAAGAGCCTAGGATGTTCCATTCTAATTATATATTATTTTCCTTATTGTTGTCTGTTATTTTATTTTCACAGGCAAGACAAACCATGTAACTTTAAAAAAAATCTATGAAAAATCCCCAGGTTATTATGAATCAACTTTAAATAGCCAGGGAAATGCTATTATGCAAATCCACTGATGGGCCTTGAGGGTAAAGTACTGAAATGCATGTGTTCAGAGACTTGTCTTGCCAGCAGATCCTAGCATGATAGCATACATGAGATTTCCTTTACAATACATGTTGTTCTTTTATTCAGTTTCTGAGGATAGTTGATCCTTTCACAAGATATTTCCATGCAATTTAGGAACTCTGATCACTCCAATTAAATGATGCCTCCTTGTTTCATTGATCAAATTTACAAATTTCGAGACTGGGATTCTAAAAACAAAATTAAAAAAAAACATATTGGCCATTAGGTACCTAACTCCCATAGACTTTCAATGGGGTTTAGGTACCTGATTCCCTAAGGCTTCTTTGAAATCCTCAGCCCCAGACCTGAAAGTCTTCAAAGTCTACGGGTATTTGACTCTGCAGCTTTGGTTTGACATCAGTTCCATGATGCTTCTATCCCCAGGTGATTTAAAACTTGAGTGTTGAAGACCTGTAAAGCCATGAAGGGCTATAGCCCAAATTAAAGATATGGACTGGTTGAGATATTCACATCCAAACTTCCCACACTACAGGGATTGCTGGGAAGTGAGGTTTCTGGAGTTGGCCCACTTCCCATTAGTGTGTAAATGTATTACAGGTTGGATTTCTTTTTGCTATATATTTAAGTCATCCTTCATGTTTATATGTAACTAACAAACTCAGTGTCTGAAGTCCCCACGCTCCCCTATCCATGTACAGCTGTGGAAGCTTTATGAGGACCTACTAACAGACTCTCTGTGGATAAAGAAAGGGATC
The DNA here is from genome assembly GCA_007922155.1 of Mesoclemmys tuberculata. Taxonomy (NCBI): domain Eukaryota; kingdom Metazoa; phylum Chordata; order Testudines; family Chelidae; genus Mesoclemmys; species Mesoclemmys tuberculata. The sequence continues at coordinate 31,521,537 of ML675617.1, forward strand.
TGCTGCAGGAAAGAGGAGTTCCTGGAAGAGGATGTCTATGGTGTAGTTAGAAATGAGCATAAGGCCTGTAAAACAGGTTAAAGCCTAAGTGGAAAAAGCCAAGTGAACAGGAGTATCAGTGGGAAAACCCAAGGTAGCTGAAGTTGGCACAGGAAAGTGCTGCTACTGCAAGTATACACATTGCCAAAATATTACTAAAATGTAAATTATGTAGCAGGTGCAGAAGGCACCAAGACACCAAAAAGAACTAACTCCTTAAATGACGCTTTGATGAATAGAAATGACTAAAAGGTGATGAATGGAATTGTTTTGCCCAAATCAGCCAATTAATGGTAAAGGGTGGTATTAGCCTACTCAAGAGGGTGGCAACTACCTACGTTGAATGGGGCAGAACAAAATTGTCTGCAACAATGTATAAAAGAGGGTGTCAGAGGGAACAACGTCGTCCGGTCTAGGGGATAACGGAAAGTCCTGCCGTTGGGCCGTGGCCATTGTAACACCACATATAGGAAGCTGACCCAGAGATATTCTCAGTGTGCCGCATGAAATAAACCTGGCTCAGGTGCCTTCGTTGCTTAGTTAATCATGGTCGTGTCAATTCATTCGATCATGAGAGCTGTCTTGACTATCTGCAGTGCTAAGATCACCTACAGGGGACACACACATGCAGCCTACACTGATAAACACCAATAACTACACCGCACCACATATGGGAGTCCTCTCTTCACATTTCTTTATGTTCTGGAGTGCCCACAGTGAGATGAAAAAGTCTCAGTAGCCCTTGGTAGGCTCTGGGCTCCACACACATAGAGGGGTCATGGCTGGGATAAGCACCATGAGGAATGTCCTGGAAAGCACATCAAGAGTGAGGCCAATTGCACTTTCCAATGGAGGTCTCTTCAAAAAGAGAGTGTAGTTTCATTGAGGGTGCGGGGTTGGGACCGTTTGGCCTATAATTGGCCAGATTTCTCCCTCCTATCCTAAAAACTGAGAATCATATAACCACAGAAGATGAGGTTGGAAAGGACCTCGGGAGGTCATCTAGTCCAACCCCCTGTTCAAAGAAGGACCAACCACAGTTAAATCATCCCAGACAGGGTTTTGTCAAGCTGCACCTTCAAAACCTCTAAGGATGGAGATTCCACCCCCTCCCTAGGTAACCCATTCCAGTGTTTCACCACCCTCCTAGGGGAAAAGTTTTTCCTAATATACAACCTAGACTTCCCCCACTGCAACTTGAGACCATTGTCCTACTTCTGTCATCTGCCACCACTGAGAACAGCCTATCTCCATTCTCCCTGGAACTCCTTTTCAGGTAGTTAAAAGCTGCTATCAAATCCCCCCTCATTCTTCTCTTCTGCGGACGAAACAAGCCTAGTTCCCTCAGCCTCTCCTCATAAGTCATGTGCTCCAGCCCCCTAATAATTTTTGTTGCCCTCCACTGGACTCTCAAGTTTATCCACGTCCTTTCTGTAGTGGGGGGGGAGTAAGTAAGTAAAATCCATTTATTCATATCTGAATATTGGTGACACAGCAGAATTTTCAGAATCCTTTTTGAACCATTGTTAGCATCGAGCACGCAACAGCTGACCTCTCAGTGATCTGCTACAGGCCATGTATCCTTCCCCTCATGGATCATCCCCCACTATGATGACTCATCACCATTCCTTTCATGGTAACTTTTTCAAGTGTTCGTCCATCTCTACACCTGATGTGACCCAAGTGTATTGAAATTGGCACCTGCTGATTTCCAAAACAGGGGCTATGCAGGAGTCTTCACCAACACTACCTATCGAAGCCTTCAGTTTTCTTCTTTTCAACGGCATTAATTTCCCATGATTCACTTACATCAGTCGCTATTGGGAAAAAATTAAGCTTTTGACCAGTTGAACCTTCGTACATTTTGAGATACCATGGTTTTTCCAAACTTTCATACTGGAGGCCACGGCTTAGCAAGCCTTTCCTAAACAGGTTAGATATGTATGATTGCTGATAACATCCATTGCACTGTATTCGTGGCTGTAGCAAAAGGCTTCACAATCAATCAGCGTATCTCAGATAAATTGAGGTGTCTACCAATGGAAATTCCAGCCTATTCCACTTTCTCATAAACCTTGCAGAGCTTTTCTCATTATAAATTCTGTATGTACATTGAAAAGGCTTGAGAACAGAATACACCCTTGTCTTACAACCTTCATGGTGAAAAATCACTTGCTCTTGCCTGCTGCTCTTTTTACCATGGTCTTTTGTTGACGATAAAGACTTGCAAGGAATTCAATGAGATGCTTTGGAATCCCCATGTCTGCCAGTGTCCTCCAAAGACAATTGTATCGGGCAGCACTGAATACCTTTGAGTAGTCATTGAAACAGATGATCAATAGGTGATTATACTCCTTGCATTTTTTGTAAATGTGACAGATGTTCACAATTTGATCACATGTGCCTTGTCCTCCCTGAAATCAGTTTGTGGTGGTAGTTCTGCTTCTCTCATCTGCCTCATGCAACCCTGAATTGTGTAAACAGCACTTTCCCCACATGCGATATCGGGGAGATGATTTGATTGTCACTATGCTCCGTTATGTCTTCTTTCTTTGATAAGGACAGAAAGGTTCCCTTCATCTGACCACTTTCTCGTCATCCATACATCACTGCAAATTTCTCATGAGATCAAGACGACTGTCAACAATGTCTTTTAATGTACTACCAGAATTGTCATCTAAGTCTGGTGCTTTCCCATGATTCCTTTTCCTAGTAGTATACACCGCTTCCTCTAGCAGCATTTATGGCTCCAGCTTCATAATCTCCTTTCTGCTGCCCTGTATTCGAAGTGGCTCCTTCAGGGTGTACAGATTGACATGGTAAACTCTCCACTGGTGTTTGCTAAGAACATAAGAATGGCCACAGTGGCTTAGACCAATGGTCCATCCAGCACAGTATCCTGTCTTCTGACAGTGGCCACTGCCAGGTGCTTCAGAGGGAATGAACAGAGCAGAGCATTCAAATGATCCATCCCTGACTGTTCAGTCCCGACATCTGGCAGTCAGAAGCTTAGGCACGCCCAGAGCAGGGGTTGCCTCCCTGACCATCCTGTCTAATTGCCATTGGTGGACCTAAATGCCATGAACTCATCTAATTCTTTTTTGAACCCAGTTATACTTTTTGTCTTCACAACATCCTCTGGCAACAAGTTCCACAGGTTGACTGTGTGTTGTATGAAGAAGTACTCCCTTATGTTTGTTTTAAACCTGCTGCCTGTTAATTTCATTGAGTGACCCCGATTACCTCTTCACATAACACAAGAAACAACACTTCCTTATTCACCTTCTCAACACCATTCATGATTTTGCAGACCTCTAACAGATCCCTCCTGAGTCATCTCTTTTCCAAGCTGAATGGGCCCAGTCTTTTTAATCACTTCTTATGGGGAAACTGTTCCAGACCCCTAATAATTTTTATAGTTCTTCTCTGTACTTTTTCCATTTCTAATGCATCTTTTTTTGAGATGGGGCAACCAGAACTGCATGAAGTACTCAAAGTGTGGGTGTTCCTGCCATTCTGTTAGCTTTGTTGACTGCCGCTGCACATTGAGCAGATGTTTTCAGACTTCAGTGACTCCAAGATCATCTTCTTGAGTGGTAACAGCTCATTAAGATCCCATCATTTTGGATGTATAGCCGGAATTGTGTTTTTCAATGTGCATTCCTTTGCATTTATTAACATTGAATTTCATCTGACATTTTTTTGGTCCAGTCACCCATTTTTCTGAGCTCCCTTTGTAAATCTTCAGAGTCTGTTTTGGGCTTAACTATCTTAAGTAATTTAGTATCATCTGCAAATTTTGCCATCTCACTGTTTAGCCATTTTTCCAGATCATGTATGAATACGTCGAAAAGCACTAGACTCAATACAGATCCTAGGGGAATACTGGTATGTAATTCTCTCCATTCTGAAAACTAATTTATTTTTTACTATAGTTTCAACCAGTTTGCCCGGTACTGAAGTTAGGTTTACCAGCCTGTAATTGCCAGGATTGTCTCTGGAACCTTCATTAAATGTGGGCATTTACATTAGCTATTATGCAGTCACCTGGTTCAGAAGCTGATTTAAATGATAGGTTACATACCACAGTTAGTAGTTCTGCAATTTCATATTTGAGTTCCTTCAGATCTCTTGGATGATACCATCTGGTCCTGCTGACATTTTACTGTTTAATTTATCAGTTTGTTCCAAAATTTATTCTATTGACACCTTAATCCAGGAAAGTTCCTCAAATTTGTCACCTAAAAAGAATGGCTCAGATGTGGGAATCTCCCTCATGTCCTCTGCAATGAAAACTGATGTAAAGTGTTCATTTAGCTTCTACACAACAGCCTTGTCTTCCTTGAGTGCTTCTTTAGCATCTCAGTCATCCAATGGCCCCAATAATAGCTTCCTGCATCTGATGCACTTAAAGAAAAATGTTGACATTAGTTTCAATGTCTTTCACTAGTTGCTCTTCAAAATCTTTTTTGAAGAAGCAGTCATTAATAGTGTTAAGAAATTTTCTCTCTGTATCCCATCCTGAGATGACATGTACACAGTCAGTATGGGAGTAGTTGAAATCCCCCATTATTACAGACTTTCCTATTTTTATAGCCTCTCTAATGTCCCTGAGCATTTCACAGTCACCATCACTATCCTGGTCACATGGTGGTAGTATATTCCTACTGCTATTGTGTTATTATTGAAGCATAGAATTACTACCCATAGACAGTCAATGATAAAGTTTGATTCAGTTCAGGTTTTTACTATATTTGACTCTATGCTTTTTTCACATATAGTGCTGCTCCCACACCAGCATAACCTATTCTGTCATGCTGATATATTTTGTACCTTAGTATTAGCAGGCCCCACTGATCTCACCACTTTTCATGAGAACTCTGCCATCATGACCTTCGATTATGTTCGGTCATGGGGGATACTGGTGGGGAAGCAGGAAGAGTGGGCAGGAAATATCTCTGTTCATTCACTTGTGTTGATTTCCTCACAAAGTATTGTCATTGTCCCTTACTTACTAAATGCAGAGATCGACCCTAAATGTGCCAGATCCCAGGGATGTATGGAAGGACAAGGACTTCTCTCCAGAGGTCTTGAGGACCCTGAACTGGTTCTTCCTTACCTTCATGGGGCTGCCCTCAGGTCGCTAACAGCATAGCGCCCTTGGAGGTGACAATCATGGACTACAAGTACCTACATGGGAAAGAGATTTTTGATAGTAGCAGTCTCTTTAATCTAGCAAAGATATTACAAGATCAAATAGATGGAAACTGAAACTAGACAAGTTGATAAAAAAACCCATCACCTTATTTTTAAACAGTGAGGGTTAACAACCTTTGGAATAATTTACTGAGGGAAGTAGTGGATTTTCCATAACTTCCTGTTTTTATGCAAGAGTGGATATTCTTCTCAGATATGCTCTAGCTCAAACAGAAGTTATGGGTTTGATACAGAAGTTACCAGGTGATGTTCTCTTGGCTGTGATCTGCTGCTGGTTAGACTAGATGATCGCAGTGTTTCCTTCTGGCCACAAAAGTCTAAGAATCTCTGAAAATTCCCCTGAAAACACTGGCTCCTAGGACTGTGCTGTTACATGCCATATGTGATAAACATCGCTATGAATGCATTTCTCAAACATGCTTTCTGTGCCAAAGCCCCAAACATGTGCCATGTGTCAATGCATATTCGGGGTGTGCTAAGAGGTAGCTCCTGTCCTGCTTAGTTTTAAATAAAAGCAAAACTTGTCCTTATGTGCAGAAATCTAAACTTGCCTTTGTTTGGTAGCGCACTTCACATTTATTAAACAGCCTTGCAGAGAGTGCACACTAAGTTAAAAAGCAATGCTGTGAATTTCAATAGTTCCCACTGTGATATTTTTTAATTGCAATCCAACAGACAAAAATCTCACCAAGGTCACCTCTGTGTAATTATCCCTGTGATTGACAAGGCCAACATAAAAATAACCCTGAATAACCAGAAAACTTGTGTAGTAGTTGAAATCCATTAGAAACGGAGTAATTGAAGGAACAGATTTTTGGAACCGCAAAGGTATAGAAACAGAGCAATCTGAGGGGAGAGACTCAGCTAAATAGGAAGTGGCAGATGCCTCCACTTTTCACTATACAAGCCGTTAATCAGTATGTATCCTCAGTCTAACCAGGAGCTATACTAATGAAACTGTCCTGCAAAATGTCAGAGGTAGCATTTTAGCTCTGCTAGGGATTGTACATAATATTCTGAGGTTGTTTAGTGCTGGAGGATTGATTCAGATAGGAGTTGTGCACCATTTGGGCTGCATTGCTAATGCTTTACTGCTGTAAGAGTGTCATGGGCACATGCACACACACACGGAAAGGAAAAAATAAATTGCAATCAAGAAGCTTTGTAAATGTCTCCATGTGTATGCTGAACGCAATCTGCAGAGATTGCCAAAACAAAGGTAATGTGATTGAAGTGCAGGGAACAATATAATGTATGCCTTATTGCACACTTTTCTTCTTTGGATCTCAAAGTGCTTTACAAAGGAGAGCAGGGTCATTAGCCCCGTTTTACAGATGGGGAAATTGAGGCACAGGGAGGCAACATGATTTGCCTAAGGTCACAGAGCAGACCAGCGGCAAAGCTGGGAAGTGAACCTACAATTTCCTGAGTCCAGTTCAGTGCCTTACTCAATAGGCTTCCCACATGCCTGCACAGGTAAATGTTGCTGATGTAGGGAATAAATAAGCCAAGATTTGAAATGGCACTGTTAATTAAAAAGTAATTCCTCATGATCCCTGTATGATTATTAATTATTACCGTAGCAGAGTCTGATTGGTCTTGTGTATCCCCAAGTTTCACCTCACATAAAACTACTTGCTTACAGAAGCAGACATAAAAACACAGAAGTGTCACAGCACGCTAGTACTGAAAAATTGCTTACTTTCTCATTTTTACTATATAAGTATACAATAAATCAACCGGAATATAAATATTGCACTTACATTTCAACGTATAGTATATAGAGCAGTATAAACAAGTCATTGCCTGTATGAAATTTTAGTTTGTACTGATTTTGCTAGTGCTTTTTATGTTGCCTTTTGTAAAAGTAGGCAAATAGCTAGAGTTGATGTACCCACTGGAAGACCTCTGTGTACCCTGAGGGATACGTGCACCACTGGTTGAGAGCCACTGATTGAAATCTCCAACTAAGACCAGTGCCAGGCACTGTACGTACATACAGGACAAGACAATCCCAAACAGCTTTAGAGCTACACATACAAACGGTGAGAGTGGAAGCGGAAGCACAGTCCAAAGATCCATAGCAAGTCAGTGGCAGAGGTGGGATTACTGTGGTCTCTGCCCCTTCCCCTTGGAAACACATTCGGTCTGATGGGAAAACAATGATCTCACCATCAGACTGCAGGGACAACGTTAGGACCTCAGCCAGCCAGGATAAGGAATTCAAAACAGCTGAATCAAGCACTGAGAAACGTTGGGAATTAAAAGAACATAAAGCACACGGGGCCAGTTTAATCCCGAGTGTTATGGCCTGGGGATAAGTGGATTTACACCATGGATGGAACTGATCCAGTCTTAGCACAGTGATTGCAGTAATCGAAGGATAAGGACACTTTCCATTATAATCCCAGGGTTTTCATTGAAAGTGTCAGAAACATTCATATTTTGCCTTGCTTTCTCCCTGCCCAGCTCTCTGCCCAAAAGCTGTTTGACAAAACGTGCGTATGAGCCATGGTCAGAGGTTGTTTGTGTATGAACTAAGGGGAAAACCCTAGCTTTTGCCTAGATTGAGGAAAATTCTAACCCCACTCTGTTAATTACAGTCCTCCATGAGGAGCTTGCCTTCAGTTCATTGACTTGTGGGAAACACAAAGATTGTACTTCCCAAAATTAAAAGCATTTCCCCCCCCCCCTTCCAGCAAAAGCCCCATTGAGCCAATGGGCTGAGAGCAGTAATACAGGCCTCACGAAGGATCAGGGTTCATTGTGTTAGTGGGCCTGGAACTAGGAATCCGATCATGTGAGGTGCTGAGCAGCCTTACGTCCTGCTGAATTTGCAGGAGGTCCTGAATGTCCTGTAGACGTGGGTCCCAGCAATGCCCAGTGACATAGTGAGCCGTTGTGTGCCGCTTGGAGGGGAAGCACTCTTCACAAAATGGCAACAGGCCTTGGGGCTTGCACGGCTCGTTTCCTTCCGCGAGGCCACACGGCAACATTCACGGGCGGGGATGCACTGTACCGTGCTCTGCGTGGAGGTTGGCGGACGGGTCAGGAGTGAGCCAGGGCCACCAAGACAGAGTTGTTTGAGTGTGGCATCTGCCAACGAACGGAAGGCTTGGCAAGGCCTCAGAGACATGTGCTGGCCTCTTCCTGTGCGTCCTAACTACTGTGGTTAGAAACTTCAGATAGGAATGGTGTTACCTGGGTACTTCCATGGCCTTTATCACCAGGGTATCTGAGCAGCTAAACCATGGGTTTACCCTCCCAACCCTTCAGGGTGAGGAAATCCTAAGCCCATTTTATAGATGAGGAACAGGGTAGGTTAAGTGACTCATCCAAGCTCACCCAATAAGCCAGGAACTGAGCTAGGAATTGTGCCCACATCTTCTAAGCACCAGTCCAGTGGCCTGTTGACTATACCACCCTTCTTGGCCTGGCCTTGCTTGCAATTTCTTGTGCCTCTCCTGTGAAGTCGTCTCCCCAAACTGTGTCCTACCTTTCACCTGAGCTACATGTTTACATCCCTCGAGGTGCTAGTGATGTCGGGCTGTGCTCATCGGGCCCCAGAGCCCCCCGACTGTGGTCATGTCCCCTGTATAACTCCAGCTGAATGCTCTGGAGAGGTGGGCACATCACAGACTTAGTGAGGCCAGGCTCCTTACTGCAGCCCCATTGCATTTCCTGAGCAGTGCAAGAGTGACGGAACCTGGCTGCTGATGGTCAGCAGAGACTCCCACTCTGCCAGTGCAAGTGTGCTAAGGCCAGGCCGTGCGTCGGAAGTAGAGGGAGCGTGAGGGAGCTCCACCATGTCAATCCTCCACCGGCCTAGGCTCCTTCAGAGCCCTGCAGCAGTGGTGCAGCTCAGAGCCGCTGCTGGGTGCTCTAAGTCACATAAGAGTTGGGGTCAGCCCGGAGAATCAGAGAGCTGCATCTGGTGTCCTCACCCCTCGCCCTCGCCCCTTGCCCTAAGTGCAGCTCTAGCACAAAGCGACAGATAGCCGCAGCTGTTCCCCATCCGTGATAAATTCCAAACAACAATCCTATCCCAGCAGGGGCCCCGCGAGATGATAGAATAAGTATGTTACTAATGGGCTTCCCTTTTTTGAAGGCTCCTAACACTTCACAAGAGGGTGTGACTCAAAAGCCTCTGCCCAAAGCAGAGACGTTTGCCCAGAGCCCAGCAGGGAGCAACCGTCCTCTGAAAACAGAACAAGGGCTTGAAATATACCCAGGCTCAAAGGAGGTTTCACAGGTGGCATGAAGCTCTTTGAAATGCTCTGTGTAGATCCATGGATAATGAGTTTAATTAACATGCTGCAGTTTTAAGAGAAGATTAAGCCGGAGGAGGAAAACAGCAGGTCTGATGGCTCCACATGGTAACAAAGACTGACATCTGACTTCCAAAGGATTACAAACACCGTATCTACCTGACCCCCTGTTGCGAACTAAGCCAAGTTAACAGACTCAAAGAGGAGGCCAACAGACAAATGTGGGGCTGGTGTAAGCAGGTGGAAATGCACTGATGCCACATCATCTCTCCTTCAGTTTGGCCCAGTGACTTTGTGGGCCTGAGCCAAAGATGTCCTTCTGCATGGAAGGACTAATGGCTACCCAGCATTAACCTGTTTAACTCTGAAGAAGGCCTAGGCTTTGATAGAAAAGGTTTGCTCGGATAGCTACACCGGCGAACCCTCCTACTGGACGCAGCTTTTAGCAGCCAAAAAGTGATTTTGCTGGGATCGTTTACGCTGCGTCCCCAAAGGAAACAAGTTATAACAGCACAAGCACGTTTTTGCCAGTATCTCTTCATCCGCACTAAGGGTTCTGCTGGTCTTTTGGCATCTGATACCAGGAGAGGCTTCGCAGCTGTGGATCCCGGGCAGAGAAAAGGCTTTGAGGGGCAGGGCTTAGGGCATACACCTCTCTTCCGCATCCTCTAGTAGCTAGCTTCGGCAGCCTAACGTTCTGGTTTGTGTATCGCATTCTTATGTGCCCATCTTTCCCCACGCAGTGTGCAGGGAGCCTAGGCCCCCTAGCTCAGCGCTTGTGGATTCCACTGGGTGTACTAGGCCCTGAAAAGTTAGATGTTCTTTCTGTGGATCCAGACCTCAGAGACTATGGTAATGGGTTCGGGGGGGGAGACAGAAGTACCTTTGACACAGGAAGCCACATTCGGAAGCCAGTTGGTCAACAGAGGGTACCATGGATCTGTCTCAATGAGATGTTAACAACCACGATATTGAACTAATGGTCCAACAGAGATGAGTCAGAAAGGAAATGCCAACTTCAGTGCATTCATCCCTTGGGGGTGTAGCATTTTTCCAACCGGTCTTTTCCTACCCTTTTCTAAAACACAGGGATTTTCAATGTAAGAGTAAAAAACATCAAAGAATGGACAATGTATTCCTGCAATGCTTCTGGCTAAAAAAGAGTCAGATATCTGCAATGCAGCTACATGGCTTCGCAACACGTGTTTCCTATGTGTAACTAAGGAAGGATTGTCTTGTATTTGATCTCTCAGACTTGTAAATATTTTCCTTCTGGAGAATATCTTGAGAGCACCGCACGCTCTGCCAGGGACAATGTCATCCAAGTATATTTCAACCCTGGAAGGTCAGCACTGGTAATTATAGATAATTGAAAAGTTATTCTTACTGATTTATTACAGCAGTTTCCTAGCTATTTTGATTGCTGCACTGTGCTGGGCACATCAGCTTTTATATTTATTATTATTTGATTTACAGAGCAGCTTTCGCCAACTTCAAGCGTTTTTCAGAATTAGAAGGATGCTTTACTTCACACGTGCTGGCCTCACTGAAATGCAGCCACCTCTGGGGTGGGACACAGTAATGAGTTAATAGCACCCCCAGTAGGACACAAACAGGGAAGAAAACTAGTGTCCAGTCAGAGTAACAAGAGAATGCAATTAACCATAGGAAAATCTGGCCAGCATGCTAAGGAAGAAGTGCTATGGGCAATTTGGTCACAGACCTTCAAGTTTGTTGCAGACTTCTTCAATCACACAGGGCCGTCTTTCTGCCTGCTTGGCTCTTCAGTCTACACAGTAACTATGTCTGTGTCTGCTCCGTCAATACCCCTCACTGTGAAGAATGAGCTGGAAGAGGCAAGCAGTGCTTCCTACTCTGGCCCGAGTAAATGGCTGTGTGGCCAGGTGGAGGGAAATTGGTCTGTGGAATGGGGTGAAGTAATTTGGTCCAGATCCTCAAGAGATACTTAGGTACCTAAATACCTTTGAAGATCTGGGCCTGTCTCTCCCATGCTCTGGGAAGGGAATAATTGGGACTGCATCCTCTGCTCTGGTTCTGGGGGGATTGTAACTTTACAATCTAGCCCCATGACAAGTTTTCACCCCCAGGAGTCCTGTTCACCCTGTTGCCCATCGCCTGTAAAATATGCCACTGCCAGCAGCACAACCTCTGCCTACAAATGACAGGGCTCTGGGTCAATCCTGATCCAGGAAAAATACCACAGCATACTCATAATTCAGCAAGAGCAGAGCTTTACGGACAGAGGTACTCAGCCAGCCTCTGCAAAAGCAGGTGAGCTGTAGGGAAGACATTATTCTGACATCAAATGTTGGTGGCTGGCTTTGCGTGTGTGAGCTTGTCAGGATTTGGGTACTAAATAAATACAGACTATTAATAAAAGAGCTAGCTGGAGATGGAAAATGAGATTCAACTTTCCAGTTTACCAACGGGACCTTTCTAAGACCTTAGGGGGTGGGAAATAAAGAACAAAGACTGGAAAACAGAGAGCTATGGGGTCAGAGATCAAAGAGAGAAGGGCATGGCATTTGGAGGAGGAGCTGAATTAGATTCAGTTGAAGTAGCTCAAAGGTAGCAAAGGGTAAAAACACAGCTACAGCTTCAGCTTCTCAGAGGGTCAGATGCCAGGCAATGGGATGGCAGGATCATAATTCTGAGCAGAGAGTGAGGCGATAATGATTGCCAAGAATGATTGCAAAGAAGTGACTGGCCAAAAGTAGCAAGCGCAGAATTTGAGAAAAGAAGGAGAAGAAGTGAAAGAGTGAAGAGTGAAGGAATGAAATGCAGAGCAGATGGCAGGCCTTTTAAGCAGAGAGCTGGGGAACTGATGATCATGTGGGGCAGAGCTCTACAAAAGTGGCCCCTAGATTCAGAGATTTATAAGGCCAAAAGGGCCTAATCTCACTTTCTCTACAACCAACTAGAGAAGCTCACCCACTGATTCTTGCATGGAGCCCAGTAATTTGTGCTTGAAGTAGCGCAAATCACGATGGTCCCGATCCTGCAACAAGCTCTGTGTGGGCAGACATCTGTGCACCAGAGTGAATGGGGCAGTGTGCAGCTGCTGAATGGGTCTGCCTACGTGGAGCCCTTCGCAGGATCACAGTCTATGACTTACAGCAGGTATCAGTAGCATTTTGAATGACTGATGTAGAATGCTGTACTGTCTTATGAGGATAGGACCTGGGCCCTAATTCTTCAAAGTGGGGGCAGACCTCAGCCTAATTTTCAAAGGTGCTGAGAACCTCACACTGATTGTAATGGGAGATTTGCTGGCATTGTAAAGAGATCTTAAAATGGGTTTAAATGATCCAAATGTAAGGCCTGTTTGCCCTGAAACAGCAGTGTGTATAAGTGTAAATATGAAATAGGGCCTTCTATGTCTAAATTGCTACTGCTTACCTCCTCCCCTTCCAAATACAGAATTCAGACACCTAACTCTCTCCCAGGAGGACAGAGTGGCAGGCAAAGTCTGTCTCTTTGAAAACCTGAAAGTTTTCAGTAAAAAAGAAAAGTTCACAAACATTCTTTTAAAAAGATGCAAAATTTGTGACATGAAAATTACGTTAGTATTCTCGACATTTTCTGATTAAAAGCATAACCTTTTTTTTTTTTGAGCAGCACTAGCAGACGCTGGTTAATCAGAAGGGCTTTCACCTGGCTAGTGTTTGAATAACAGCTGTCTCTTCCTTTGCTCCCCACCTTCTCCTACAGACACCCCTATTTCTAACCAAGAAGGCCTGCATTTGCTGGTTAAAGACATAGCTTTACTTCACAGCTGTTAGTAATATGTGGCACACTGCTAGTGTGCATTCATCACTGCTAAAGGATAGCTGTACCTTTTATGCCACTGTGGAGCTTATATGCCACAGCAGCAAATTCTGGGGAGCTTGGATCCCAGGCAAAGACTATCAAAGCTGTTCCTTGCACGTGACGGGGGAGTGTGGCCTACTCCACTCAGCAGATTGTCCCTCCTAGTGTCCCAGCCTTAGCCCGCAGGGGAGTTGGGACCATGACTCCACCTCTTGGCTATTCCCCTTTTAGTCAGCTTGCTCGCCAGGGAGAAGCAGTAGCAATAAGACCCTGCACTCAGCATAGCACAGAGAGTAGAGGGACCAGCTGCTGTTGTACTATTTGGCTTTCAGAGCATGGGTGGGGCTAAAATTCCCTCTCTCAGCCAAAGGGGAGGAGTCACTGGGCCCAGGACTCAACTAATTTCAGGGGACCACAAATGAGAAAACAAAAACAGGTGTGAAGGTCAAAAGGCTAAATGGAGGGAACCTGAAGGGGACACCAGGCGGAGAACCCCAGACAGCGCCCACTGCTCCTCAAAAGGAGCTAAGGAGTCTGCGGATGCCCGGATACTTTGTCGGATGGAGGAACGGAAATAAGCCCCACAGTCACAGAACACCTCCTCAGCCAACATCTTCCCCCTGATGTTACAGATGGCCACTCTGGCCAAAGCAAGGAGGAGCTTGACAAGGAGGTCCCGCAACTTTGTGGGGCCATGGATGGGGTGTGCGTAGATCAGAAAGTGCAGGGAGAAATGCAGCCAGAACTTCAAGAGGAGGTTCTGGAGGAGCCAGAAAAAGGGCTGCAACTTGGTGCTCTCCAGATAAATGTGCTCCAGGGTCTCCCTTGTGCCACAAAAGGGACAGGCACTGGAACAAGTAGTGAACTGTGCCAGGTACATGCCCATGCTCACAACTCCATGAAGGAGCCACCAGCTAATATCCCCAGCGGGACACCAGCTGTTATTGTGAAAGGCTTGTACTCCATTCTGCAAGGGGCTGAGCGGAGTTTATTTCATCCCCTGCACTACCGAACAAAGGCCTCTCACAAACAGGTCTCAGAAGTGTCCATGAAAACCAAATGAAGTTCTTGGTCCTGCCAAGGAATCAGCCTTCCCCAAATGAGTGGCTTCCACCTGCTGATACCAATGGCGTTATTCATATGAATAAAGCCTACTCAGCAAGTTATGATTTGCACAATCGGTTCCATGTGAAAAACACAGATAACAGTACCCAAACCTGTTTTCAGTTGGAGCCCCTGATGTGACCTTTGTTGAAGCTTCGGATGCCGTCAATTGCTTTCTTGAACCTGGGATTGGAGATAGGGAATTTTTATTAATTTTGTAACTCTCAAAGACATGCAAATCATGCAGAAAGACATGCACGGAAGAAATTAAGAAGAATGAGTCTGAAAACCCAGAGATGTCTTTCTGTTGGGTATTTTCCCCCAGGAACCTCGTAAATCCTTAAGAAGGCACTGCCTGCAATTGATATCAAAATTTCAGATGATTCATCACTGGGGATTTCTGGTTGATACCAATTATCGCTACGTCGCTCTCAGCAGCCCATGGTTTTGATAAAGGTGCTTAGCATAATAAATGTTGGTAAAAGCAAATGGGACAAATGCCTATTTTTGCCAAAAAAAAGTCGGAATGGCTGGGAAAGGGCTTAAAAAAAGAGTATGTCCTGGCCAAAATGGGATGTACGGTCACCTTATTGAAAGCATAAGTTACAACAGCTTGAGCTAAAGAGCCAAGGCTGTGTTGGAGTCAGCTGCAGGGCTGTGAGTAACAACTCACTAAATGCAGATCAGAATTTGGGGGTGGGGAAGAGGGAAGATGTATAGACAGACACTTAACAGACACTTACCAATGAGTTACACGCTACTTCTGCTCACAAGAAGTTAATCCTAAGTGTTTGAATCCTGGACAAGCCCCTATTTATCTGATGGCTGCCATCTCATCTGACACATTGTGGACTGAACCAGGGACTTCCAGAACTAAAACTGAAATTGGTCTAAACTGAAATTGGTCTAAACTAAAACTGAAATTGGTCTCCGTATGGATGAAAGGAAGATGAAGCTTACCGTGGATGTGGCAGCTTTGTCTTGCTATGATCAAAAGCCAGGTGTCATGGGCATGGGTTTCCTTTTGCTCAGAGGCCTCACTGCAATGAGGAAGACCCTACTAGGCCAGAAGGGCAAGGTTTACCTATTCTTATTCCTCTCAGTAGGGCGCAGGGCCCAATCTTGCCCCAATTAAGGCTCCGATTCAGCAAGGAAAGCTGGTTAGAACTCACATGTACACCCTGGAACAGATAATCAGGAGCATCATTCTTATTAATTGTTGTACTAGGGCAGCACCAAAAAGCCTTAGAGGTCATGAGTCAGAACCGCATTGTGCTAGATGCTGTACAAGCGCAGGATGAAGACAGATCCTACCCTCAAAGAGACATCAGGAGCATTATTTTGGAGCCCAGGGAATCTGGCCCAGAAGCTGTTTGGGAAACAGAAGGTTTGACTGACCACAGAGTGTGATGCTGTTTTGCTAGCCTTGAGGAGAAACAGGTAATCTGCATGTATCTATCCCATGTGTTGATCTCACTAGACAATCACCTCTGCAGGTGTTTCTGTCTCTCCATCCCAGCTGATAGAGACATACAGAAGGCTCACTCGTCATCTGCCTCCTTTGCAGGTTATAAAACAATTCATGCAATTTGGAGGTGGGGGAAATGGGAAATGTCATGACAGCAGCACCTTTAGAAACTTGGAAATGATGACATGCGCTGTATGGATGTACAAGGCTTCAGAGTTCTGTGGCCCAGAGGACAGAATTTCTCAGGCACATGAAGATCACCTGCTGAACTCCAATCCAAAGTCAGAGCAAGGGGTGTGGAAAGATCCAGAAACCAATACCTGCGAGCAACTCTGCACCAAGTATGGAAGAGTGACATTCCCAGAGTGCTGTCCCTCTCCGTGTTTCTTCAATGAAGATGGATTAACAGGAGACCTGACACTAAGCCGGAAGGGAACTCCACTACTGCCTCCTGTGCTTTCTGCAGAGAAATCTGCAGGGGATAAAAAATACTAGGGAAGCTCCATGGTGTGAAATCTGTGTCAATCCTGACTCACCATCCTCTCAGGGCGAGGGAAAGGCCCTGGAGTGGGCAGGACAACTGTAAAGATGTCTTGAGAGAATCTTGCATATCTCCAGGCACCTCAGACAGTGGCTGCCTCTCCTCCATGTTCCCTGGACCCTCTTTGCCTCCTGGCAGTACGGTTCACTCAAACGTCAGAAGACTGTTGGCTCCCCAGCTGCACCACCTTGCATGGCTGCTTCTCTGTGGTACAGAGCAAGAATTAAGAGGGGAAAACAGTGGAGGCCGATCTCCTGCTGGAATGTACAATAGAAACACAGCAAGTTTGGCTGGACATATTGCCCACTACAGCAGTTCTGTCCCTCCTTTAGCTGGCTGCTCCTTGCTAGGACCGGTCACTCTAGAGGTGGAGGCTGTCTGGTGAAATCCGCTGTCCTCTTTATGCACTCACCTGTCAGATCTGGCTGATATTTGTGCCCACCTCATGCCCCGGAAATGCAGACATGGCCCTGTGCTAATCATCATCCTAAAAACCAAGATGGAAGAGACAGGTCATGGGTCTGTTCTTAACAAGGGCCAATGGCTCATCACTCCTGCTGATGAGAGGTCAGCCAAAGTGAAGAGCACAAGACAAAGCTTTCCTCTCTGCCCGGACATTTTTTCAGCGACTGGTTGAGTGGCTGGATGTCCTGTGTGGTTTGTTGGGAGTTTTTTTGTCTTCATAGTCACAAAGCAGGTCATGCTTTTTTAAAAATGTTCTAACCGTTTAATGGCAGCAGATGGATCGAAATATTTGGTAGCTGGACACAAGACATGGCACCAGATCTTCACTGAGGAAAATGAAGGTTACTCAACGTAATAAATAGGGTAGTCTCCTGAGTAAACCTTACTGAACTGAGTGTAATACCTTTGTATGCAGCCTCTGTATGAAAAATACATTTGTGCTGTGCTACCGTGGAGTTGTATGTAACTTCTCCCGGAGACGTGACTGAGATAAACCTTGGGAAGTGTTAAGTGCTTCAAAACACTTGTTTTGAAACAAAGAACAATTTTAAAATGAAGTGGGTTTCTCAGGAAATCTCTTGGAGGAGAAGGATACACTAACACGGCCCCTCTCGTTAGACCAGAACTCTGCTCTTTGAAGCTTTATCTGTCTGGTTACCTATTCACGGTCTCTCCAAAGACCCCAAACTGGATAAAGGTCTCACTCACAGATTCATGGGGGTTCTCATTTTGAGCAAAAGTAAATTGAAACTACAGGAAAACCCCCAAGTAGGGTTTGAAGGACTGCTCAGCTGCCTGGGCTCATGTTAGTATTGGAGTGATCTCCAGTGAGCTTATTAGCAGGTGTTTAGGTATTTTTTATAGTTTTTAATATGTTATCTCTGTTGCTTTTACCTTAATAATACAGTGTGCTTGCTTAGAAAGAACTCTGTGGTAACTACACTGTGGCAATTACACCATTAACTGTTTCTGAAGAGAAAGCAAAAGAAGCCTACTTAAGCAGGCTGTCTTGTTGGGAACACCACAGTGTGGGCAGGGAAACTTTGAGCCTGGAAATACACAGGTCAGGAAGGAGAAAGGCACAAGAGCGGTGATGGTTGAGGAACCATGGACCTAGTACGGGTGCCCATGCTGGACCACAGAAAGGGAATACAGGTGCACTTGCCTGAACTGTGACACTTACTGTAACCGGAGTTCTTTGAGATGGACTCTGGATATATACATTCATCAGATGCTCCAGCCTGGTGCAACAGAGACAGTGGATCCGTGGCTGGATAAAACTAGCGATAGAAACAAGGTATGTTGGTCTGTCCATCCCTGCCCCGCTCAGAGCTCTAGGCCATGAATAAGGTGGAGGAAGAGGGGAAGGTGGGCGGGGATTTTGAACATGCAATGGCCGTATCAAATAACTCCAGTTACAAGAAAGTAACCTTTGTTTCTCTTTTGAGTGGCCTCTGCGTGTTCCCACTCATGGGTCAGATTGGCAAGCAGTAGCTACATAAAGGCAGGCAAGTCAGAGTCCTAATTAAAAAGTGATTGTGGGACTGCTCTGCCAAATTGAACATCAGCTGTGGACGCTGGCTCCAGAGAATAATGTTTTGCAGAAGGGTGAGTGGAACTCCAGGTGGCAGCTTTACAGATTGCCATGACTGGCATGTGTCTGAGACATGCTGTTGCAGCTGCCTTGGCCCTGGTAGACTGGGACATTATCCCTGGAGGAAGAGAGATGGCAACTAAATGTGTGAATTGCTTGTACGTGGGGTTTGATCCAATTGTATAATGTTGAGTAAGCTCATCCCTCTCCCCACCCTGCCCCCTACCCCCCACACCTTTTATTCTCAACGTAGGAGAAAGAAAATAAATAATTGCCCAGGAGTAAAATAAGGCTGGAAATTAGAGGAAGTTTTCAACCCATCAGTAGAGTGACGGAAGGACAGTGGGAAAGAACTGAGGAGATGGTCACCCTCCAATCCCACAGATTAGCCTCACCTCTGCAGTGGTAAGGAACAGTTTTCCAATGGGAGTGGTGGAGGAGATGCGGAGGGGCAACATACCTGGTTTTAAAATGGAACTTGATACATTTTATTAAAGGAACTACATGGTGTGGTTGTCTGCAACAGCAAGAGACAGGACTTGATTACCCAGGAGGTCCCTTCCAATCCTATTTTCTTGAGTGTGTGAATGTCTAAATTCTTTAGTCCTATCTAAATAGTAGGCTAAAGCTCTCTTAACATCTAAAGTAGGCAATTTAGCTTCACCCTTACACTGATGAGCCATAGGGGAAAAAACAAAGGCAAGTTTATAGATTGATTAATGTGAAAACCTGTAATTACTTTAGGGAGATATTTGAGAGGAAGATGTAAAATCATTCTGTCCTTCTGAAAAACTGTAAATGGTGGTTTGGCCATAAGCATCTGTAACCTGCTTACTTGTCTTGTGGATGTAATTGCAATCAGAAATGCTGTTTTCACAGATAGATGAAGTACAGCACAGACTCCCATTGGCTCAAATGGATGTTTCATTAAATATGTGAGAAATAAATTAAGGTCCCATGAGAGTTTTTGAGTTTTAACAGGAGAGAAATCATCATTAAGATACTTAGAATTATTTTTTTAAACATTGCCTGAGCAAACACTGATTTATTATCAATGAAAGAATGATAGACTAATATGGCTGATAAGTGGACCTTCATCAAAAAGAAGTGGGGCTGATATTTTCAGTTGGTGAAAGTATTCAAGTATGCATTGTAATGGGGCCATCATAGGAGACACAGTAGGATCTGCCCATGTTGTGAAACTTTTCCATTTTAAATTGTAACATTTTCTAGAATATTTTTTGTAGAGGTCACTAATACATTCTGAATAGCAGTAGAACAAGATAGTTCTAAGTCCATTAAACTATTGCCTACATGGGGAGGTACCGAGAGTTTAACTCTGAGGCCTGGTCTACACTTACCTTCCGGATTCGGCGGCAGTCAACGGGAGATACACAAATGACGTAAGAAACTTGCGTATCTCCTGTTGACTTCACTGCATCTCTTCCACGCACCATCCACGCTGCACTGTGCCACTTACAGAGGTGGTTTTCCTCTGTCGATTTCTGGATCGACTGAGTGGGTCTATACAGACCTCTCAGTCAATCCAGAGACAATCGATCTGATGGCAGCGAATTTGTCGCCATCAGTATAGACACAGTCTGGGTGACGGATTTGCCTGTCTTGTTGGGTCAGTAAATCCAGCAGGACAGTTATCGCCTTGCAGATAAGTGCAGTAGGTCTGGGAACCATTGTTGTTTGGGCCCAACAGGGCTGCTTAAAATTATCTTGGACTTGTCCTGTATTATTTTCCTTATAATCTTCTGTATAAGAAGGATTGGAGGAAAGGCATACAGGAGCCCTTATCTCCATGATATGAGGAAGGCATCTAATATTAAACGCCTGTCTCTCCATGCTCTTGAACCAAACCTTTGATGTTTTGCATTTTGTCTGGTTGCAGAGAGTTCCATCAGTGGATGTTCCCAGCAAAAGAAGATTTCACTGATGTTTTCAATGACCATTCATGGGTCTAGCTGCTCTGCCAGATTCTTCCCTGCACAGTGACAGGTACTGTTGTGTAGGATGCACCATTCCCATAATGCCATTGCCTTCCTGCACCATGAGTATATTGGGGACCTCCCTGCTTGTTTATATAAACATTGCTGAGATATTGTCTGTGATCATCTGGACAGCTCTGTTCTTGAGATGAGGTAATAACGCTCTTCTTGCCCAATGAACTGCTCTGAATGCTAGAACTTTATATATATATAAAACTTTGTCTCCTGGGTATTCCAGTGTTCCCATGCTATGAACCCACTGCTCCCCCATCCTGTGTTGGATGCATCTATGTTAATTTGCAGATGCAAGTGGAAGGTTGAAGAGCATACCTCTGAGAACGTGGAACGGTTGACCTCACCAAAGTAGGGATAGCATCACGCTCTTTGAGTGGTTAACTTTTGATTCATGCTGTCTAGCTATCAGCCAATTATAGGCAATGCACAGTGTCATTCTGAGACACCCATGTTGGGTGACATACATTGTCAGAAGTCCCATCAACTTGAAGTAAAACCTTTCTTGAGGAAGAAGAGCTCTGCTTATCTAAGAATGAAAGACAGCCTCCATAATGGGAATCCGATGAGTGGGTTGTAGAATGACTTCTGATATATCATGAAACTTTCAAACTTTCAAAGATCACAAATGTGCAGAAGACAGCATTGCTAGAATATTCCTTCAATTACACCTTTATTAACCCACTGTCCAAAAGATAAACATGAATTCCTTCTCTTCTTAGGTGAGCTGCCATTGCTGGTACACATTTGATGAACTGTTTTCCCATAGAGCAAAGAGGAGGACCTTATACTGAAAAATAATCCTTCCCCACTGTGAAACGAAGGTATTTGCAATAAGTACATTTCATGAAGATATGGAAATTGATGTTCTTTAAATCAAGAGCTGAAAACCAATCTTTCAAAGAAAGGAAGGCTAAGATAGAGGCTAGAAATTTCCTAATGAAACAGTGTGGAGCTTCTTGATGTCTAGTATAGGAAGAAGGCCTCCATCTTTCTTGGGAATCTGGAAGTGCCTGAAAAATACCTTGAATAAAACCTCAGAGTTCCCTTGATACCTCCTCTATTGCCCCTATTTTGAGGAGAGCAAGGACCTTTCCACTCAATAGATTCTCATGAATAGTCCCAGAATAGGGAAGAAGGAATGTTTGAGTTGTATTGAATATCCACTGTAAATAATGTCCAACAATGGGAACAATATGCAGTCTGTCTCTGAATGGAGGGGAAAGAACTTGGATTCAGACTAGATTGCAGCTCTCAGGCAGCCTCTCAATCTTGTGACCTAAGGCCCGTTATTATCGCTGTCGAAGTGGACTATTTGCCTCTTGATCTCAGTTTGAAACTTTTTCTTTTGTTAGGATACTGTTCAGGAGGATAAGGTTGGTGATAATATTGTTGCCTCTGGGTAAAGTCAGAAGAGGAAGATGATAGGAGTTGACATCTTTGGTACCTGAAAACTGGTACTGTATGTTTCCTCTTAGGTTGTTGATAGATGCCCAAAGCAGTGTATCTGGTCTCCATTTTTTCCACAGCTTTATGACTTCTGGTACCAAGGCAATCTTTCTCCCTCAAAAAGGGAAATCCTCCACTTTAAATTTGGTTTCTAGGAGTCCTGAATATTTAAGCCAAGTGAATCTTCTCATGGAAGTCACATATGGTACAGTTCTAGCTGCGGAGTTTGGAAAAAAAAATCAAAAGATGCTTTCAAGGTTTGCTACCTGCAGACCCTCTGTAATGGCATTTCTGAGTTTGTCTGGGAGAGGTTTAATGAACACTGACATTTTCTCCCCAAGATAGTACTGGCAGCTTTCCATCCCAGCTTGGTAACTTGACCTAAACTGGAGGATATGACATCTTTTCTTCTGATTTTCTTTCCATCCTTATTTGAGGGACTAGAGTGCACTAATACACCATTAGATGTCTGAACAGCCACTTATTTCTACTAAGGAGGTTAGTGCTCAGTGAAAACATAAGAAACCCTCCTGGAATAAGTGACATAATTTGTCTGCTTTTTGGTGGTTGGCTGAATCAAAACTGGACTTGCCCAGATGAGCTTTGCAGGTCGTAAAAGTCCTTCTGATGCTGGCAGTGATCCTCAATTAAAAGAGAACCAAAAGTGTCAAAGACTGGGGATGAAATATCTTCCATTGAAGTATTCAGTAATTTGAAAGAGGTTACCATTCTTTCCATTAACTTTTCAAAGGAAATGGTATCTTCACATGGCAATGCAATAGAAGTCATTTGCATATTTTCATCAGGAGATGTCTGATTATCAAATTCAGGATCTGTCTCCCAAAATGAATGTAAAACAATTTGCCTTTTTCTTCTAACAATGTAACAGATACTACTGTAAGAGACTAGTCTCCCTCCTTATGTTTTGCAGATGGAACCAGTATCTTTGGATCTTCAGGGAGTTTCTCTGGAAGTGTGAGAGGGGATTGGGGTTGTCTGCTGTCATGTGGATCCAGATAATAAGAGGGAGTTGGCCAATAAGGCCATCTTGGCAAGCATAGCATCTGTCACTCAGACTAGTAATCAACAGTCAGATCAGATCAATAAAAAGCTCCATAATAAGGGTTCGGTGTGAATAGTTGAGAGCCAAAATGTTTCCTTTGGAAACACTGGAGAAAAAAGGAAACAGCTGCTTGGACTCTGCTTCAGACTGTGATGCCGATCTAGAAGGCAAAGGCAACAGTAACTGTTCAGACAAACAGACACAGGAGAGAGCAATTTACTAGGAGGAACTGATAGCATGCTAGGAGATGGAAGAGGAGGCAAAGAGCAGTGCTTCTCTACCCTCCTTTTCACAGCTGCAGAAGCTGAAGGAGGAAAGCCTGGATGCACTCTCCTTCTGTCACAGTTCTTTCTGGAGCAGACAGGGGTAGCGGTATCAGACTGAAATGCCAGACCTGAACCATTACTCAGTGGGAGGGAGGCTAAGAAGATCTGAACCAGCACACACACTTAGCATAATCTTCACAACCTCTGACTGTCTTGCTGATGAGAGATTCGGGTAGCACAGCACTGAAAGCCTGGCTTCGTCTTTGGATCTACCACTGAGGTTCTTCCAGAATGAAACTGATGCTCACAACTGTCAAACTTTCTAGCTTTGAAACCTAACGTATTGAACAGAAGCCTTATATTCACTAGGTACAACGGTAGCTCTATGTAAAGCCATCAAATAGCTGGGCACTCCTCTAAAGAAGGATCTGGACCAGAGGTCTACAGTGATTCCTAATCCATCCCTGCTGGCAGTTGGAAGGCGCTGAGGCAATTAGAGCACCATGCCCCCTCTTGCAGCCTCACCCCTATGTCACTTGGGAACAAGGACGGGAAAGGGCCGGTGGCTGCTCCACTAGGCACTGCTAGTTAAGGTTCCGCTAACTGAGGCCAGATCATCCCAGGAGTGGGAATGTATAAAGCCCACTCGAAGGAGAACCTTCTCTTTTTCTGGGAGAAATGTAAAGAAAGAAAAAGAGTGAGCTATTTTATAACCGTCAGTTGAGAAAGGACATTTCAGGACCTTTTACAGCAAGGTCCAGCATCTTTTTTCCCCGTTGATCCAGGTCAAGTGCAGGCAATAATTCAAGATCAGCATTGATAACTTCACTGCACCAGCTCTTCATAGCAGTCATTTGTCCAGCATCTTCCGACAAGACTTATAGGATTGGTAATGCATGTACCAGAATGATATTGATACTAGTGCTTGGAAGATACTGAATATTATTAAAAACTAACATGATAGTCACCAGCTTGACCAACACATCAGGAACTGAACCAGGGACTTCCAGAGTGGAAAACATGAGCTGCTAGGGCGTGAACTAAAGAGCTAAAGGGCTCTGTAACCATTCA
The DNA here is from genome assembly GCA_007922155.1 of Mesoclemmys tuberculata. Lineage (NCBI taxonomy): Eukaryota > Metazoa > Chordata > Testudines > Chelidae > Mesoclemmys > Mesoclemmys tuberculata. Next base: position 31,545,922 of record ML675617.1, read on the forward strand.
TATCCTCTGCATATGGGCCACAGAGGGGGAATTGTAACACACCGTCACTGGTGGTGGACACTAATTCTGTTTTCTTAAAGAACTGTATTCAGCTTTCCATCCAATCAGCTGCATATGTTGTAGCTGTTAGGAAAAATTGTAGACCAACCAGGTAAATAAAGATATTGATAACGTAACTAGGACTAGACTATTAAGCTCATGCAAGTAACAGAATACAGAAGCCCACCGCATTTTTGTTTTGTTAAGGGCTCAATTCAGCTTTGAGTTACACTAGCATAAACACAGACTAGCTCCACTGAGTCAATCCATATAACAGCAGAATGAGTGAAAGCAAAAATTGGCTCTAACCTTTCCCTTTATGTGCTAAACATAAGGAAACACAAATGCTGAATCTTGCTTCCGTCCTCAAAGCCCAGAGGGACTCTTTTCATGGACATCAATGAGCATTGGATCGGGACGACAGAGAAAACAACAAAACCACATAGCAAAGTATGGAGACAAAGGTGAGAAGAGGAGCTGGTTAAAAAAAAAAACAAAATCTAACCCTTTTCACAAACATTTTTCAAAAACATTTACTAGATTTTCCCCCCTCGCCGATTCTCTCTCTGGTTGAAATCCCCCAGAAAATGTTGATCGCTGCTTTCCCCCCTCAAATATGAGCTTTATTTTTTCATCCAGATTTGAATTTTCCAGGGAAAGTTTTTATCAATAAACAGGTTTGAAATTTTTTTGACCAGTTCTAATGATAAGAAGAATTCCTGTTTTCAGACACAGAAATCTGTTCGGGCCATGACTGCTTCCTTTGGGGTTGGATTATACAAGTGTGAAGGAACATTACAAAGAAATCTCTGCAGAAACAAAGCCACTCAGACAGGTACATGGGCATGCAATTGCTATCAAGAATATTAGACTCCCATACCAAGTCCCCTCAAGAGGCTCTGAGGATGAGGAAAACTGGCCAGGGTGGGGGCAGGTGCGGAGATTCTATTTCTTGTCTGAAATTCCCTGTTGATATTATGACTTTCTTTTCCCAATGAAGTTTGTTCCTAGTGCATTTTGGAGTGGGAGATCTTATGATCTGGTTCAGCGAGCCCTCACATTACAATACGAGCTACACTGCATATTGAAATGGTGCACCCATTCTGTAGGTGCCCTGTAAGGATTGGAGATACAGTGCAAAATACCACGCACTGATGCCATCCTGTTACTGATAAGCAGGTGACACTAAGAACAAAGGTGCTTGCCCTCTGACCAAAGGGCCCTGGCCTCTCATTCTTAGCTAACACTGCCTCATAGGAAAAGATCACATAGGAGATCACTCAGTAATGTGAGGGGGAATGGAATAGTCACTAAAACATGAAGGATGCTTTTGGTAAGGCACTGGACCCAAGGCAAAGGAGCTCTCATCCTGGCTCTGCAGCAGACTGCGTGTGACCTTGCTTTGTCACTTGGACCCTGGTCCCACACCTGTGAAATAGGGATAATACTGCCTTGCTCCCACTATTTAGCTTAAAAGCTCATTGGAGCAGGAATTAACTCTTACTTTGTAGAGGGCTTAGCATAATGGGAATGGGGCTTCTAGATTCCATAGTAATACAAGTAATAAATAGCAATGTAATCTGTAGCTTCCTTCTTAAATGTGTTATTTATTAAACCTGTCCTTTTACCTCTCTCTATATGAGGCTTCTGTTTTTAGGTACCAGGAAGCAAGTGAATTTGCAGGGAATAAAACTGTTCCAATATGATAGGGCCCTGCCATCTCAAAATTGATGGCACACAAGTGGAAGTTAATGAGAACATGTTCTAACAACGCACGTTGTCCCTGGTTCCAACTGGCAGTGATGTTTCAAAGTGGCAGCAGCCAGGAACGCCAAGCTGCTCTACAAACCAGATGGAGATGGTGGTGTAAAATTACAATGGTAATTAGAATTGGGCATTTCAAAGCTAGCTGAGGGTCAATGACTAGCTGTCACCTGTAAATGTGACCACTCGCTAGCCAATGACAGGAATAGTTATAGCAGGAGTTTAGATAACATTCAAATGAATGCATGTTCTCAGTAGGTTTTCAGGCACACTCTCTGGACTTACAGCTGCATTATTTGAGTGTGTGACTTGTCTTCTAGGTAAATAAAGTAGTTGGCTATATGAACTCAGGAGGGGCAATTACTTTGATGGACAGAGGTTTGATTTAGTTGGGGTGGGTCCTGTTTTGAGCAGGGGGTTGGCCTAGATGACCTCTTCAGGTCCTTTCCAACCATCATCTTCTATGATTCCATGTTCTGAATTCCATAAAGCTGAGTACAGAATGCAGTCTTATTATTCAAAGCACATAGGGACATGGGATTTGCCACACCAGATCCATGGTCCAACTAATCCTGTATATCGACATGGGCTGGCATTGGATGCTTCAGTAGAAGTGCAATAAACCCTGCAGTAATAATAATAATACCTTGCTCTTTTCATCAGTAGATCTCGAAACACTTCACCAAGTATCATTGTCCCCATTTTACATGAGGAAACCTGGGTGACAAGGGAGAAAATGCCTCTTACCCCGTATCACACAGTAAACTAGTGGCAGAGCTGGGCTTAGAACACAGGGCATGTGAGTCACAGTCCAGGTTCCATTTGCTAGGCCGCACTAACTCCTGTGGGACAACATATGATAACCTGCCTCTAGGCAAGTCTCTTTCTAACCCCCAATAGTTATTGCCTTAATCCCTCAAGTCACAGATTCTCTCTCTTCCAAAGACTGTTTTTAAAATATTCATCATTATAACTCAGAATATTTTTGTTGCCTATACAAAAAGTTAATGTCCTGATATAGCCTATGATCAAATAGTATTAAAATCAAAGAAAGACCCTTGTCCTTTCCCCTAGTGAAGCTATTTTTTTCAGGAGCTCATATGCAGAAAATAAAACCAAGATTTCCTTCATTGCCAATTCATTAACTGAACCCAAAGCATAGCTTTGTTTTCTAAAGGGATGCAGCGAACACGCCACCTACCTTTTTAAGTCTATGAAGACACAGGGAAGCATCTGCTGGGTTTATGGAATTGAAGTGACATTCCCCGACCTCCTCCCGCACATTCTTGCAACCGAGTGTAATGACTTCCCTATGTTTATCACATCTAAACAAGATCACAGAGTACGGGCCCAAGAGGTACTGTTTACAGTATGATTTAGCCATGACATTTGTTTGGTTGAAAAGGATGTTTGGCGGGGGGACCTGATGTTTTTACAGAATACCTTTTACTCTTTGACACTGAAAAATCAGAGATGTTGCCAATAAGGGAAAGGGAGGGAAGAAACAGAGGAGTTAGAAAGGAATGAGATCAAAACACCTGGAAGGGAATTTATGGGAGGGCTGGCTGGAAAATAAGAATTCTGTTGGTTTGAAAATTTCAAGGCTTCACAATTTCTGTTCTGATGTAGAAAACCTGTGAGCTGTAAAAAAAAAAAATGAAAAAAAAAAAGACAGATTCACCACAGAACGACCAGTAACCCAGAAGCAGCAGGAACTTGAACCTGATGATATCCCACATTCATATGACTGTTCTTACCATCAGGCTATAAAACCGGTCTCTGTGGTCCAATGAATTTCTAATCATTTACACAAAGCAGAAAAGCTCCAATGCATGAGATTGACAGTAAATTGGTGCTTAGGATGCTCCCGAGATGCGAGCAAGATTCAGGCCCTTGGTCCAACTCAGCGAGAGCAAGATCTTGAAGCTGGGTCTCCTATATCCCAAGGGAGCACCCTAACTACAGAGGGTTTGACATGACATTCCATCCCGGACCGGGAAAAGCTTCCTTGTTTCAGCTAATTGACATTTTCCAATGGAAAAAATGTTTAGAATTCCCAATCAGCTCAAATTCATGATTATAGGTGAAGCTCATAACACTACCTACACTTCCAGTTGCCTGGCAATTTAATTACAAGCCTCCGTTTTCACTTCCTTATAACTTTGCCAAATGTTAACTGTTCAGGCTGAAGTTTCCTATGCCAAGTGTCTGCCTGAGGCAGCTTTTCTTTCCCTGAAAGTTTTGGCAACAAAAGCAGTTTAGCTTGTTTCCAAGGACAATATTAGGGGAAAATACCTGGTTATTCCCACGTTAAAAAAATCTGTACAACCTTTACATTGAGCTGTAGCATCGCAGGCCCAAACGGGGCCAAGTTTTAAATATTTGAGCTTGCACTTGCTCCGAAGAACCTTGCTACAGTTTAGCAGCTGATGTCTCTAACGATTCTGTCCACACTGAGCATGTCCGAGCCTCTCTCAGCTCCTCTGTGTGTGTCTAGATTATACATATGATGATGTCACAGATGATGCTCCAGGACAGAATCACAGCGGCAATGCCAGACGTCCCCGGCAATTGCTTCTGCCACAGGGCGAAGGTGTGATGTGGCACCAGACACTGGCATTGAGATCAGGGAGCTCACCTCAGTGTGACATGGAGAGGAGGAGGAGACATCAGTCTGACTTCAGTGCAGAGGGGCAAGGAGCCAAGTGTGAGGCCATGGGAGGGTGGAGGTAATAGACTGGGACAAGGTGCCCAGGGAGACATCTGGGAGCCCGGTGGGATGGAGGATAATAGGACTGGCAGAGCAAAGAGAGTGACTGGGAGCCAGGAGAGGAAACTGGGATTGAGTGGGAGGGGGAAGACAGTGAGTTTGGGTATGGAGAATGCTGGGATGCTGGGGAGGAGATTGGGCTTTGTTGGACAAACTGGTACCTGGAGGCTGGGACCAGGGCCAGGAGGCAGTGGACAGTGAGAGAGGCCAGGAAAAGGAGCTGATGGGGAAGAAACAGGATTGGGACAGGGCAGAAAAGGCGGTGCAGACTGGAACACACGCACCTCCTGAAACTGGAATTGAACCCATTTTCCCAGAGTCTCGACACTTCTCTGCTGTTATCAGCAGAAATCTGTACAGTATGATTGCACTTGATGAAATGTCTGTTGCCTCCATTGACTTTTTTAAAAAACCTGAGAAATGACACATGAAAAAGCCACTATCCCAGGGATTCAAACAAACAGACTGATTTCTACCTGAAACGAAATGTTTCATTCTGATTTTCCAAAAGATAATCCCACCCAAATCCGTTTTTTTCCCCACAGAAAGTTTCATTTTCTACAAGATGCCATTTTCCAATGAGGAGGTGTTTTGTTTGGAATATTTCAGCCCACCCTAACCTATCACACAGATGGATCCTCCCCTGAAGAGCTCAAAGACAAGTATAAAATGCGAAATAGCAGGTGAATGCAGCAGACAGACGTGGGGAGCACCAGATAACAGCAGTGAAACTAAATGGGAAGATTGGCTGGCCCATGATCAAGAAGGCCAGTTATTAATTCTCAGGCAGAGGCTCACATCAAAGTCATCACCACGACTGCAGATGACAAGGAAAGAGAAAATAGGCCGATGGCTAAATTAACGGGTCATTATCACAGGCTGTGCTTCTTCCATGCCTGTGGTGGCCCTGCAGCTGCACCTGCGCCCTTTGGGTCTATTCAGACAATTACCCAGACTAGATTAGTTCAGCCCCTCTTTGTGGGGTCTGGCTTATTTACTCATCGTACACAGAGTAACTCGCTTATTTAGCATTTCACATTCAGGCCCCCGCTCTCGGTGCATGAACGAGTCCTGCTCGGTGTCCTTCCCTGCTCAGGAGAACCCAGCCTAGCTCCTGGGGCTGGGTTTAACTTCAGACAATCCCTCTGTCACTCTCCTGACCACAGCGAGCCCCCCTCTCTCCTCCTTGGAGCTGGAATTGTACTTTAGACCAGCTGTACAGCCTCAGGCAGCTTCTCCACTTGCTGGACCATCTACCATCTCACATTGTCTGCTGACTCCTTTCAGAGTCCAGGGGCATCTGCCTTGCTAGGAAGGAGGTGGCAGCATTTATGCTGGCCCCCTCCCCCAGCTCATTCCTTATTGGCTGGGTGAGGAGGGAGCCTTGCCCCTCCTCTCTGCAAGGTTCCAGGCCCTTAAAGGTACAGTAAAAATATTCCTTCTCAGGCTACTTCTACTGGGATCCCCTGTGTCTCTCCCCCTATCTCCTCAGGCTTTGTGTATCAGACCACCCCAGACTCTGAAAGGACCATGCCACGTGGCCAGGAGGCCTGACCAGTAGGCACTACTGCCCTCAAGTGGCAGGCTACTCTGTTACTGTCATATACAGAGGTGTAGAGCAATGATGTGGCTTTCTCCTGCAACACAGAGTCAAGCCCTGCACGCAGAGAGGTTCAAACCACTTCTGCCTTTCCTCCAGCCTTCATGCCCAGCTAGTGTTACCATGTCAGCCAGAGCAGTTTCTCCACTAAGTAAGTGCACATGAGGGTGTCAGTTACCCAGGTGGGCAGCAACAAACAGGCAGATGCAGCTGAGCTCCCTGCTGGCATGAGCAGTGAAAGCCTGGAAGGAAGCGCTGTGTGTGTGAAATGCTGTTGCACCATCACACTTCATTTTTCTGCAACTGTCCATGAGCTACTGAGGCAGTGTCCCCCTGGCAGCACACGGGGAAGCTCAAAGAAGGGACAGCCCAATTAGAAAAGGAATCCTGGGGCATGCCAGAGCCTTGAAGTCATGCAGTTTCTTTGTAGAAGTGCAGCGTATACCAACCAGTACATTATTATTCACATTACAGTGCGGCCTAGAGAACCCACTGAGATCAGGACCCTATTGTGCTAGGCTTGGTACAAACGCTTAGTAGGAGAGTGTCCCCGTCCCAATAAGCTTCCAGTCTAAATAGACAAGAAAGACAAAGGAAGAGAGGGGAAACTGAGGGGCAGGGAGGGGAAGTGGGTTGCTCAGGGTTACTCAGCATGTTAGAAACAGAGCAGGACTATAATCCAGGTCTCCTGACTGTCAGGCCAGCGAGCCTTCCCCAGAGGCAGAGGAAGGCGACCTGTGGCCTGCGGGTGTACCCCACTGGAATGATGTTATCCTCACCACAGTGACTGTCGTCAGTCATTTCTGTTACAGCAGGACACAGAGGCACCCGTCAAAGCTGCATGAGTGCATAAAAAGGGATCAACCCTGGCCCAATTCAAGATGAGGCTGCATCAGTGCGAGAGGACCATGGGCGGGGGGGGTGGTTTCCTCCCCAGGATCCCCCTACTTACAAGCTTTAAAGCAGTGGGGAAATTCACTCCCCTGGCTGAGGGGCGCTTTGAAGATGCAGGGTTCTCTCGCAGTGCCCCGCGAGCGGCATTTGGAGGAAGGACAGAGGCGGCTGATTCCAATCCCAAACCACGCCCTGCATCTGCAACTCTTTGCCGGTACTTCCCCTGGGACCACCCAGATCTGGAGCAAGGAGGATAGGATTTGAATGAAAGCCAGCTGAGGCTTCAGCCTACTTCCCCTCAAACATCCACATGCTGCCACAGACTGCCCTGGGCCCTTTCCAAACTCAACAACCCAGCTTCACTGGGCCAGTGTCCTCTGCTCCCTGCCATCTCTTGCTCTTTGCTGCATATTCTCCTTTGCATCTAGAACTGCCACCCATTTTGTCCATGCTTGCTCACAACCCTTTCTATCCTTCATCCGATTCGCAACACTCCCCTTCTCCCACCTTCCCCCCTGCTGCTCCTTCTCCATTATCACCTGGTCCTCCCAACTCTCTCGTTCTGACATGTCTATGTCTGTTCTGGGTGCTCTTCCATCCTAAGAGCATGCCCATTCTCTGAGTCTCTTCCCATTCCCTGGCCCACTTGTTTGTTTTACTGAGCGGTTAGGTCTCATCTGTTTCAACTGCAAAGTCTCAGGGGCATGAACGGTCATTGACCACATGTTTGTGCAGCACCTCGCACAATGGGGCCCTACTGTCACAAGTGTAAAATAATAGGAAATCCAGGGCAAGAAACGTGTCATCAACAGAATTTCTAATGTACCTAGAAGACTCTAGGTTTTATATGTCTAATTAATAACAGATATATAATTAAAGGATCCCAGGGCAGTCCCAGAGACAGAGGAGAAACTCAGATGCCATGAAGGTGCATAGTGGCTAGGTGACATAAGAAGGATTCCTGGTTGGTGTATGAACCTCCACAGGGTCAAAGCCTGGAGGTGCTCTTGCAGAAGTTGTAAAAGTTCTTCAGCTCTTTGGGAAGGGCTATTAGACCTCAGGCTCTAGGGCTGAAACCAACCTCTGACTATTAGAGAGCAGGATGGGACTCATGGCAGGTCAGATTAACCCCACCATGGGGTTCTTACACCTTTCCCACAAGCTCCTCGGTTACCAGGCCATGAGGCTGATTCATTCTGGCAATTACTATGCTCCTGTGTAATAACTAACGATCAGCATTAGTATGATTTTTTTATTAGTACTCCACTGTTTTTCCTTTCACTACATCTTCCCACGTTTAAGTGTATGAAGCTGGTTTTGAACAACAGCAAAGAAACCTGCCCTTGAGACCTGAGACCAAAAAAATAACCTTCTTCCTCCCTTGCCCTCCCATCCCCAGAGACCAAGCTGGCTAAGATCATCTTTGAAACCGTCCTCTTTCATTTGGTTCTGACTTCAGTGAGCACTCTCAAGAGGCTGCTGACTTCATAGCCGTCACCTGAGATGAATACACTTCATGCCTGGTGAGGGGGAGAGTGATCCAGAGAGCTGTAAAGTGCAAATGACTTACTCTGTGAACTGAACTCAAAGCCTCTACCTTAGCCATTAGCTAGATCTGAAAATCCTTCTCAGTATCTGCAAGGAATGCTTCTGCTTCATCGAGATTGGAACTTGTCAACTATTGAACAATACAGGAATGAGGGAATGGTGAACTTCAGCAATTTTGCAGGGTTTCTCTTCTCCTCCCCTTCTCCACGAATCGCTATCTAGGTTAGAAATAATTACACTGAGCGGTGCATGAAATGAGGATCACAAGGACAGGGACAACTAGGGGCTTTGTATCTTCGGGTAAATACTGTGCTGATATGGCCCCGATCTTGTAGCTCCATCTCCCCAGACAGAGTCTGTGGCCAGTGTAGAAACCCATTGATTTAGCAGAAATGCTGCATGATCAAGTTGCAGAATTGGAGGTTATAATTGTGCAGAAATGTGGAATAAAATAAAAAACCTTTACATTCCATTCATTCATCTCCTTCCTCTTTGGCTTTTGAAATTGACCTTTTTTTTTTTTTGCTGGGGTCAGAAGGTAAACAATGGCTTCAGTGGGGGAATTATGTTTATAAACTGCTGTCCTGACATGGCCCTTTGAGATTCCAGTTTGAATCACTGTTGAGTGAAAAACCAAGACATTTTTTTAAAACTTGAAATGCAAACATTATAATTATTTTTAGATACATCCAGGATGAAAAAGTTTGAATTTATGTTTTGCCAGAGTGAACATATATTTTTTCACTGACGCAGAGGGAAATCAGTGGGGGGCATCTGCTCCACAACTTAGATGCCTATACACAAATACAGGGAGCATGGGGAACAAACAAAAAATACTGGACATAATAGTACATAAGCTAAACTACAACTTAACTGGCATCACAGAGAATTAGTGGGATAAGTCTCATGACCAGAATATTGGTATAGAAGGGTGCAGCTTGCTCAAGAAGGTCAGATGCTTCCTGATAAAATAATAAAAAGATAAATGGAGGAGGTGTTGCTTTATACATCAGGAATATATACATTTGCTCTAGGGTCCCAAAGAAGGTGAGAGGCAGACCAATTAAAAATCTCCGGGTAAAGATAAAAGGGGTAAAAACAGGGTCATGATGTCATGGCAGAGGTCTATTATAGACCACCAAATCAGAAAGAGAAAGTGGGATGAGGCATTTCTAGAACAAATAATAGAAATTTATAAAGACACAAGACATGGTAGTTATGGTGGACTTTGGCTACCCACACAAAATAATATAGCAAAACATAAAATTTCCAAACAAATTGTTCGATGTATTGAGGACAAATTTTTGTTTCAGAAAGTGGAGGAAGTAACCTGGAGACCAGCCATTTTAGGCTTGATTCTTGACCAACAGGGAGGCAGTGGTAGTAAATCTGAATGTGGAAGGCAATTTGGCTGAAAGTGATAATGAAATGATAGATTTTATGATTCTCAGGCAAAGAAGGGCTGAGGACCAGAATAAGAGAGAAAAGACTTAAAAAATACCAGGTGTTAACAAACTCAGAGAACTGGTAGGTAAGGTCCCATGGGAAAATCTAAGAGAAAAAGGAGTTCACAATAGCTGGCAGTTTCTCAAGGAGAGGCTATTAAAGGCACAACTGAAAACTATTCTGATGAGAAGGTAAGATAAGGAGAATAGTCAGAGGCCAACATGGTTCCATCAAGAGCTCCTTAATGACCTGAAAATCAAAAAGGAATCCTACAAAAAGCAGAAAAATGGATGAAATGCTAAGGAGCACAAAAGAACAGCACAAACATGGAGGGGAAAATCAGAAAGGTTATGGTGCAAAATGAGTCACACCTAGCATGGGAAAAAAGAAGCAATAAAAAGAGGTTCCTTAAATACATCAGGAGCAAGAGAAAAATGAAGGCAAGTGTAGGTCCTCTATTTAGCAGGGGGGAAGAGCTAATAATGATACCAAGAAGGCAGAGGTGTTTAATATCTATTTTGGGGAAGGAATTCAAGCCAAAATAGGTAAAGAACAGGTTAAAGAATAGTTAGACAAGTTTGTCAACAGGGCCTCAAGAAATTTGTTCTCAGATACTTAAGAAACTAGCTGAAGCAATCTCAGAACAGTTAGCAATTATCTTTGAGAATTCATGAAGGATGGGTGAGGTCCCAGAGGACTGGAGAAAGGCAAACATTGTAGCTATCTTTAAAAAAGAGGAACAAGGGGGTCTCTGGGAATTCTAGATCTGTTATCCTTACTTCGATACCTGGAAAGACACTGAAATGAATTACTGAACAATCAATTTGTAAGGACATAGAGAATAACAGTATCATAAGGAATAGCCAGCATGGATTTGTCAAGACTAAATCATGACAAACCAACCTAATTTACTTCTTTGACTGAGTTATTGGCCTCGTGGATGTGGTGATGCAATAGATGTGATATATCTTGGGTTTAGTAAGGCTTTTGACACAGTCCCACCTGATAGTCTCATAAGTAACTGGAAACATGATGAAATTAATATTAGCTGGTTGCAAAACTAGTTGAAAGACCATATTCAAAGAGTAATTATCAATGGTTCACAGTTAAACTGGGAGGGGATATCTAGTGAAGTCCTGTGGTATCAGTTCTGGATCTGGTACTATTCAATATTTTCATTAATGAAATACATAATGGAGTGAAGAGCAGGCTTATAAAATTTGCAAATGACACCAAGCTGGGAGGGGTTGCAAGCACTTTAGAAGACAGGATTAGCATTCGACAACCTTGACAAACTGGAGAACTGGTCTGAAATCAACAGGATGAAATTCAATAAAGTGAAGTTCAAAGTTCAAAGAACTTCACTTAGGAAGGAAAAAATAGCAAATGCACAACTAGAAAATAGGGAATAACTGGCTAGGTGGTAGTACTGTTGAGAAGGATCTGGGAATGACAGAGGATATGAGCCAACAATGTGATGCAGGGTGAAAAAGGCTAATATCATTCTGGGCTGTATGAACAGGAATGTTGTAGGTAAAAGATGGGAGGCAACTAACCCTCTGTACTCAGCACTGGTGAGGCCTCAGCTGGAGTATTGTGTCCAGTTCTGGGCACCACATTTTAGGAAGTTGTGGATAAACTGGAGTGTGTCCAGAGGAGAGCAACAAAATGTTAATGATTTAGAAAATCTAAGAACTGGGCATGCTTAGTTTTGAGAAATGAAGACAATGGGGACCTGATAAAAGTCTTCAAAAATTCTAAGGGCTGTTATAAAGAGGACTGTGATCAATTGTTCTCCATGTCTACTAAAGGCAGGATGAGAAGTAATGGGCTTAATCTGCAACAAAGGAGATTTAGGTTAGATATTAAGGAAGAAACTTTCTAACTCTAAGGTTAGTAAAGCTCTGGAACAGGCTTCCAAGAGAGGTTCTGGAATCCCCGTCATTGGAGGTTTTTAAGATTGGACAAACACCTTTCAGGAATGGTTCAGGTTTATCTAGTCCTGCCTCAGCACAGGGGGGCTGGACTTGATGATTTCGCAAAGTCCCTTCCAGGATTCTGTGATTTAACGTTTGATCCAAAACACATGAAATCAATGGAAGGATTCTAAATGACATCAGATCAGGCCCTTACTGCGCCCTTCCTATGACAGCATTAATAAATAAATAAATACCACAGGCCCTTCCTAGGATAGCACTAATATACCCTCCATGATCTTCAAGTCAATTTCTTGGGAGAGGAAATTGTCTTGAAGAGTAATATGGGGGAAGCAAGCCAAACTGGACACACACAAAGATGTAAGGGGTAGGAATGGTAAAAGGAGTGGTAAAAGGCCTCTGACTCCTTTCAGTGAATACCTTTCAGGCAAGTAAATAGTGCTGGCCACTTGGTCTGTAGAGATCACAAAGTTAAGAGACCCTCATCCTGGCAGCAGTGATTTTTTGAGAAATTGACTTATCGACTCTGAATGGTTCAAGAAACAGCTCAAGAGGAAGGATGACCTTGAATTAGACTGGGACTCAGATACCTGGGTCCAGTTCCTTCTCTGCTGCAAAATTTCTGGGTGATCTTGGGCAAATCATTTCAACTCCCTGTGCCTTAGTTCCCCTTCTGCAAAATGAGGCTGATACACCATCCTCTGTGATATCTGTTTAGATTGTAATCTCTTGGGGGCAGGGCTTGTCTCTTACTATGTCTGTATAGCACCTAGCGCAATGGAACTCATCATCATTGGGGTCTTTAGGTGTGATATAGAAGCACCCAAGTGCAAATCTTTACCCCCTTTTTATCCAAATAGCTCAAAATGTCTGGGACGCAGGGTCAGATAGTGGTGTTCTCCCAATGTTTATTTCAAAACGCCAATATTCTGTTGAAATATTAAAAGCCCTAGTTATGTTTTTCAGTTCAAGCAGGCTGGCCCTTGCCATTGAACTGAACAGCACTGTCATTTTCCTGAAAGAAGGTCCTATATATCTCAGTGGGGCAAAAATAAATGTGTGACATTTCCCTTTAAAATATGAGAAGTAATAAAGGAGGACATTTGGAAGAAGATGAAATTCATTTCTTTGTCATGTGCAAAGTGTTCTGCAACCTCATTTCATGATTCAGCATTTCTGATGACAGTAATTCCTTACAAGGTTGCTGTACAGTAGTGCAAAGCAAAAATGTTAGCAGATATATGCACCACTGGACTAAGGTGCTAGAAAACAAGGAAAGACAAATCTTGCTCTTTTAAAAGAAAAAAAAAAGGAATGAGTACAATGTAAACTGTAAGCCTTTGACTTCTGTGGGATTGCTACATCCACCTATCTATGGTTACCACATCCATCAAAGTAGCGCTGGCAATTCACAATTAAAGCTGAGAAGAAATCAGAATGTCCATCCTCTGGGAAATGCCTCAACTTTTCATTTTGACTCGGGACAACAATGAATGAAGGCTGTAAATATATCAGCATTGTCCTGAGTCAAGATGAAAAGTTGAGGCATGGACATGTTTTGTCAGCGTTGAACTTAGTGCCGCATGGAGGTGGTAATTCAAGACAGATGCCCCTGTTCTCCTCTATGGGTCAGGTTCTCTGGCTAATCACAATCTCCATCAAATATTGCTCCAAGCAGAGGCGGCTGATCCCCAGATCACCCCTCTTCAGCATGAAAGTAGGTCAGCTGACCCCCCTGGCACTTACCCCTCTTCTCGGGATCTAGGGCAGAGCTCCCCTGTGGGTCAGTGTTCATGGAGACAGAGAGAGGAAGGAGAGAGACGTGGATAAATCTATGGGTGGGGGGAACCACATAATTCCCCCACTAACACGATAGATGCTAGCCTCGGGATTTATTTCCAGTTCCATGGTATCCATCCATGGTGGGTACTCTCCTTCCCGGATCTGTTTTACCAGAGAGTGGCTCTGGGACTGCAGAACGAGCATAGAAGCACAGGGGCTCTCTGCTGAGGGCCATCACCTTCTTGAGATCTTCATGGATCATGAGGGGTGCCCCAGATTTGTGCGTGGAGCCTTGTGTCCCAGTCCACTGGGAGCAAACCTTGCCCGCACTACGATGGAACAATCATGACATTCCTCTCCTGGACTCCTTCCCCAGAGTTCTCCCATGCCCCTTAACTCGCTCGCGTAGGTTTAACCACTCAGCGGGGTGATCTGGCTCCAGCTCCTACTCCTGTGTCACTGAGGCCTGGTATTGTACATGAAGGAACAGAACCTGAAAAGCAGGAACGAACGTAACAAGTTTCTGAGGCCTGATTGTTCCCATTCAATGCCATTTAAGCACACTGGCCCGGATCTTCAGCAGGTGGAAGAGGACATAGCTCCACTGATGTAAGTGGAGTGTCACTGGTTTACATTCGCCAAAGATCCAGTCTGCTGTACTAAGCTGTGTCTTTATTCCTGATTTTTCTTGTTTTGAATCCCCCTGCTTTGTGCCTTGGATTCCTGGCTTACATCTCGGAACTGAGAGCTATGTGTTACAAAGCTTTCAAATTGCCTGGTCCCCAGAAATACCATTTGCTTTTATTAATGTATAGTAACAGTGTAAATCCCTTTAATTTCAGCACCTCTGTAGCTTTTGTTCTCTTCTCCCAGAGGCGCCCACCATGCCTGAGTTAAGATGAATATACCTCAGATTCCATATTAATTTATATATTTATTTCAGAAAAATGTGCCTTCACTTTTACTGCCCACAGACTATTCCCACCTTCTAAGATAATAGAATCAGATCGCTACAGTGCTCTGCACTTTCTATTTATTTGTGATCCCCTTGGAACACTTATTTTTCATTTTCCAGCCTAGGGAATTGACTCTTGCCAACCTCACACACTGACTAGTACCTGAAAACACAACTAAATCCAGCCCTGATTTGATTAAAGTACAGATAGAACTCATAACCACTATACAAAAAAGCACAAAATTATTCAGTTGCAGGCAAAGCTGTCAATAGAGGTACTTTAATTTCATTTCAGGGATCAATAATTGTGTGCTAAAAAGGAAAAAAAAAGAGTGAGTGACAGAGCTGACTGCCACATCCCCTTTAATGATGCAAGGCATACTATCTACACTGAGAAAGTGAGTAGATTAAAGCACTGCTTGATAATGAGAATTCTTGCCATGACTATGGATTTAAATAGAAGCCAAGATCTTGGGCTCATTGAGTTGGATTCTTTTCTCACTCTGCTTTTAAACAAGGGTAAGTCACATTCAGGGACCATCTACACTGCCCCACAGTTTGAACTACAGGGGGGTGAATAGCAAGGCACTCCAAAATGCTGCATATAATTTCCCTGTGCAGACACCACAGGTGTGAACTAAAAGGTTCCTAGCTCACATGAATATAATCCTGTTTGAAGAGGACGACATTGATGTGAACTAGGAATTTTTTAGTTCACACCCACAGCATCCACACGGGAAAGTTACTGCAGAGGGATTTTGTGCGCACAGCAATGCACTCACTTAGAGTCCAAACTGCCAGACAGTGTGGACATAGTTTAACTTCATTGGATTTAATCCTCAATCCCATTCATGTAAACGAGTGGGATGGGAAGAGCCTGGATGTACAGGCTGGGACTGAGTACAGCCAGGGCTCTGCCTCCTTTCATGCATTCATCAGCACAGCTGAACCAGCGTGAAATGGGAAGCAGAGATGGTGGGAGAAAATTGAGTGGAACTATATTCCTATGTAATTTACTGTCTAACCGAAATCCAGACGTTGTGCATTTCTAAATCAATTTTGCTGGAATTTCACTTTGAAAGAAAACTGATGGGAAAAAGTTCTGACCATGACAAGATATCTCTTTCAATATTTTCAAACAACACTTGGATTTTTTTGTTTTGTTTTGAAATGACTTTTCTTTATTAAATGGTTTTTATTTTGTACTATATGATGTACCGTGACTTTTTAATTTTAAGTTAAAATCAATGAAATACAACATTTTGATCAACCCAAAGTGGGTTTTTTTTTTTGGGTGGGGTTTTTTTGTTTTTGTTTTTTCCTTCTGGAATTTTCCATAGTGGAAAATTTCAAAATCTTCAGGTTTTGTTCTGGTTTGGAATGAAGCTAAATTTTAAAATTTTAAAATTTGTTAAAAAAATTGAACTCCTACCCTTCTCCCAGCTCCGGTAGGAACTAACTTATGTCAGATATGTAGCTGGCACAGATTACTACCCACCCTAGAGCAATGGGGAGCTAGCAACTATACTGCCACTTTCACAGTATGGGCCCTGCTCCTGGGTCAGCCCAATTATGGCCTTTACTTTCTTCAGCACTTGTGGCGAAGCCCAACACGACTATTATGTGTGGTCACACAGTCCATGCATCAGCAGTGGCCATGGTTACTCATTGCTTATAAGGATGTTGGAGACATAATGCCATCTGATCTCAACAGCTGTGAAATAAATACATAAATAATAGACACAGCAAATTAATTATAAGGTTGATGGGCAATGTGTAGAATCATTATTACCCTCATTGTATTAGGTGCAATACCAGTGGAGAACAAAAAGACTGTCCATTATAAATCATATATGCTATAAGTTCTATACCACAGCTTCAGTTTCTAAACACCATAACACAATGGATCCTGTGCTGGAAGGTCCTATAACATTAGACTATGTTCCATATGCAATGATACTCCTAACATTACAACGACATATGCCAGGCAATGCATGAAATATGCATCTTTTTCCATACACAATACTTAATTTACATGTGTGCTACACACACACACACACACACTCCATTGGGTGTTATCTGTTACCCTTCAATACCAATCACAACATCCCATCAGTTGAACCGAACTGCAGCAACAGCTGTGAGCAAAAATTACCTGTTTAAAGGCCCAGATTCCCCTCTCTTTCTCCTGCATTCCAGAAAGCATCACTTTTTTAGAACTTCATTATAGGACCAAGGAATTAAAAGGAGAACCTCCTATTTTTTTTTAAATAAATTATAGATATATTATACATAAAGGAGATTTTCCAAATTACCTTAGTGATTTAGGATCACTCCATTGACTTTCAATGAGATTCTTGCTTTCTTTTAGACACATTTGAAAATTTTCCCCAAAGCCACTTCCCATTCTTACTTTCCAACCAGCAAATATCTTGCACCGCATGCATTAACCAACACCATGCCCAAAGAGCTCACTCCAGCAAAACACTTTACTATATCTGCCCAAATGCCTAAAATTAAGGAAGTGATTAAATGCTTTGCTGGATTATGGCTAAAGGCAAACAGCAAAGGCAAAATTCTTTTGCCTTTTGCACCTTCGTTATGACTGTATGATTGTCAACCAGCTTTCTTCTTCTACTGAATAAACGCCAGTAACCTAAAACATCTACTTAAGAAATTCCCTAAAGAAACACAGGAACAAAGCTACACAGGTTATTCTATCTGCTACCCAATATCCACAAACCTGGGAATCCTGGATGCCCCATCATCTCAGACATGGGCACTCTCACAGCAGGACTGTCAGCTCTGTGGACTCTCCCCTCAGGCCCTATGCCACCAGCACACCTAGCTATCTTTGTGATACCACTGACTTCCTGAGAAAACTACACTCCATCGGTGATCTCCCGGAAAACACCATCCTAGCCACTACGGATGTGGAAGCTCTCTACACCAACATTACACAAAGATGGACTACACGCCATCAAGAACATTTTCCCTGATTATGATATGGCACACCTAGTAGCTGAACTTTGTGATTTGTCCTGACCCACAGGTATTTCAGATTTGGAGGCAATCTGTGCCTTCAAGTCAGTGGCACATCTGTGGGCACCCTCATGGCCCCACAGTATGCTAACATTTTTATGGCTGACCTAGAACACCGCTTCCTCAAAATTTGTCCCCAAGCACCTCTTCTTTACCTATGCTACACTGATGACATTTTCATCATCTGGACCCACGGGAAAATGTCCCTTAAGCCTGGACCTGTCCACACAAGAAATCTACTTTCTGGACACTATAATACAAATAAAGGATGGTCATATTAATAACACCCTATACCGAAAACCAGCTGACCACAATACATATCTTCATGCCTCCAGCTTCCACCCTGGACACATTACACGATCCATTGTCTAAGCCAAGCCCTAAGATACAACCAGATTTGCTCTGATCCCTCAGATGGAGACAAACACCCACAGAATCTCCATAAAACGTTCTTGAAACAACAGTACCCACCTCGGGAGGTAAAGAAACAAATTGACAGAGCCAGGCGATACCTAGAAGTCACATACTACAGTACAGACACAACAAAGAAAACAACAGAACACCATTGGCCATCACCTACAGCCCCCAGCTAAAATCTCTCCAACACATCATTGAGGATATACAACCTATCCTAGCAGATGGTTGCTCAAGTCGTGGGAGGCAGACTTATCCTTGCTTACAGACAGCCTAGCAAGCGTACACCATACAACAAGATCAATAACGCGGGAACCTATCCCTGCAACAAACCCCATTGCCAACGCTGCCTGCACATCGACTCTAGTGACACTGTCACAGGTCCTAACCACATCGGCCACACCATAAGGAGCTCATTCACCTACACATCTATTAATGTAATATATGCCATCATGTGCCAGCAATGCCCCTCTGCCATATACACTGGCCAAATTAGACTGTCACTATACAAAAGAATAAATGGACACAAATCAGACATAAAAAATTGTAACATCCATAAACCAGTAGGAGACCACTTCAGTCTTCCAGAACGTTCTATAACTAACTTGAAAGTTGCCCTACTTCAACAAAAAAACTTCAAAAACAGACTTCAGTGAGAAACTGCAGAGCTGACACTCATATGCAAACTTGACACAATCAGACTGGGTCTGAATAGGGAATTAGAATGGTTATCTCATTGGTTACCTTATAAAGCTGAGGTACTCAATGTCTTTTTGCCTCTGT
Organism: Mesoclemmys tuberculata; assembly: GCA_007922155.1. Lineage (NCBI taxonomy): Eukaryota > Metazoa > Chordata > Testudines > Chelidae > Mesoclemmys > Mesoclemmys tuberculata. The sequence goes on from ML675617.1 coordinate 31,564,896, forward strand.
CTTCACAGACAAAGTCAGCTCCCAGACTACTGCACTGGGAAGCACAGGATGGGGAGGAGGTGAACATCCCACAGTGCTGAAGGAACAGGTCCAGGACTATTTAGAAAGACTGGACATACACAAGTCTATGGGGCCAGATGCAATACACCCAAGGGTGCTGAGGGAGTTAGCTGATGTGATTTCAGAGCCATTGGCTATTATCTTTGAAATCTCGTGGCAATGGGGGAGGTCTCTGATGACTGGAAAAAAGCAAATATAGTGCCCATCTTCAAGAAAGGGAAGAAAGAGGATCCAGGGAACTATAAGCTGGTCAGCCTCACCTCAATCCCTGGAAAAATCATGGAGCAGGTCCTCAAGGAATCCATTTTAAGGCACTTAAAAGAGAGGAAGATGATCAGGAGCAGTCATCATGGATTCACCAAGGGCAAGTCATGCCTGACAAACCTGATTGCTTTCTATGAAGAGGTGACACGTTCTGTGGATGTGGGGAAAGCGGTGGACGTGTTATACCTTGACTTTAGCAAAGCTTTTGTTACGGTGTCCCACAGTATTCTTATCAGCAAGTTAAAAAAGTATGGGTTGGATGAATCGACTATAAAATGGATAGAGACCTGGCTAGAGAAAAGGGCTCAATGAGTAGTGATCAATGCCTCTATGTCTAGTTGGCAGCTGGTCACAAGTGGAGTGCCCCAGGAGTCGGTCCTGGGGCCGGTTTTCTTCCACATCTTCATTAATGACCTGGAGGATGGGGTAGATTGCACCCTCAGCAAGTTTGCAGATGACACTAAGCTAGGGGGAGTGGTAGATACCCTGGAAGGGAGGGATAGGATACAGAAGGACCTAAAGAAATTGGAGAATTGGGCCAAAATAAATCTGATGAAATTCAACAAGGACAAGTGCAGAGTCCTGCATTTAGGATGGAAGAATCCCATGCACAGCTACAGACTGAGGACCGATGAGCTAGGCAGCAGTTCTGCAGAAAAGGATCTGGGCGTTACAGTGGATAAGAAGCTGGATATGAGTCAGCAGGGTGCCCTGGTTGCCAAGAAGGATAATGGCATATTGGGCTGCATTAGTAAGAGCATTGCTAACAGATCACAGGAAGTGATTATTCCCCTCTTTGGGCATTGGTGAGGCCACATTTGGAGAACTGTGTCCAGTTTTGGGTCCCCCACTACAAAAAGGATGTGGACGAATTGGAGAGAGTCCAGAAGAGGTCAACAAAAATGATAAGGGGGCTGGAGCACAAGACTTATGAGGAGAGGCTGAAAGAGCTAGGCCTGTTTCGTCTGCAGAAGAGAAGAGGGGGAATTTGATAGCAGCCTTTAACTACCTGAAAAGTGGGGTTCCAGGGAGGATGGAGCTAGGCTGTTTTCAGTGGTGGCAGATGACAGAACAAGGAGCAAAGGTCTCAAGTTGCAGTGGGGGAGGTTTAGTTGGACATTAGGAAAAAGTTTCTCACTAGGAGGGTGGTAAAGCATTGGAATGAGTTACCTAGGGAGCTGGTGGAATCTCCATTTTTAGAGATTTTTAAGCTGCGGCTTGACAAAACCCTCACTGGAATGATTTATCTGAGGATAGTCCTGCTTTGAGCAGGGGGTTGGACTAAATAGACTCATAGACTCATAGGTCAGAAGGGACCAATATGATCATCTAGTCTGACCTCCCACACAAGGCAGGCCACAAAACCCTACCCATACACATTTATAACAACCCCGAACCCATGACTGAGTTATTGAAATCCTCAAAAGTGAGATTTGAAGACCTCAAACTGCAGGGAATCCACCAGCAAGCGACCCATGCCCCATGCTGCAGAGGAAGGCGAAAAACCTCCGTGGCCCCTGCCAATCCGCCCCGGAGGAAAATTCCTTCCCGACCCCAAATATGGCGATCAGCTAAACCCTGAGCATGTGGGCAAGACTCACCAGCCAGCACCCAAAAAAGATTTCTCTGCAGTAACTCAGTTCCCATCCCATCCAGCATTCCCACAGACCATTAAGCAGACTTATCTGCCAATAATCCAAAATCAATTGCTCAAATTAAACTATCCCATCATAACATCCCCTCCATATACTTATCAAGCTTAGTCTTAAAGCCAGATAAGTCATTTGCCCCCACTACTTCCCTCGGAAGGCTATTCCAGAACTTCACTCCCCTAATGGTTAGAAACCTTCGTCTAATTTCTAGTCTAAATTTCCTAATATCCAATTTGTACCCATTCGTCCTCATGCCTATAATAGTACTAAACTTAAATAATTCCTCTCCCTCCCTAACGTTAATCCCCCTGATATATTTATATAGAGCAAGCATATCCCCCCGGAGCCTTCTTTTGGCCAGGCTAAACAAGCCAAGCTCTTTGAGTCTCCTTTCATAAGGCAGATTTTCCATTCCTCGGATCATCCTAGTAGCCTGTCTCCTGAGGTCTCTTCCAATTCTAATAGTCTATGATTCTATAAGAAATAATTGTCATTGTTCACACATTCTCAACTTCTAATCAATGGTTGTGAAAAGGCTTAATCTACTCTAACTGAATGGACTTTGCTAACACCTCCCCTCCTCACTGTTGTTCCTTACCTTTGGATGTATATATATACCCCCATCTGATTTCTATTTCATGCATCTGAGAAAGTAGGTTGCAACCCCTGAAAGCTTATGCCTGCTAAAATCTGTTAGTCTTTAAAGTGCTTCAAGACTCTCGTTGTTTTTACTGTATACAGACTAACATGGCTACCCCTCTGGAACTTTTCACCAGTAACCTATGAGTTCCAAAACATCATGCCAGTATCTAATAAGCAAAGCGAGAAAGATGAGAACCCTGCTACCTCTGGTATTTATGGGAGTTGGAAAAACAAATCAGAAAACAGTTATTACGTGGGGCTGTCTTTCCACGTTATAAAGGAGAGTACTTTAAAAAAAAGGAATTTTGCTTATTGTTTCGATTTTACTTCATGGTTCACCTTAAGCACAAGACTGCAGCATCAGGGAGGACCACACACAATCCTTCTCCATGGTGCTGAAACCTAGGTGTATGAAGCCTTAATTCAGCAGTCCTGGACAGGTTTTAAAAAGTAGTTAGGTGCCTAAAGATTCACAGAGGTGCCTCGTGAGATTGATTTCAATGGGAGTTAGGCACTTAGGTAACTAGTGGGATTTCCAAATGCACGTACCTGCATCTTGAGGCACCTACATTCCTTTAAAAAAATCCAGCCCAGTTTAAACACCATCATACTACACCATAGTCCAAAAGTTAAGCTTCTGCTTTGTAGAATAAAGATGGACTGAAACACATGCTTAAGAAATGGAAGCTGAACTTGAATGCATTTCAAAGTTCCTTAATAATTAATATAGGTGAAATTTACCCCTCTGTATAGAGCTAACACAAAACCCGTGTATTTTTTAAGTCTCTCTTAAGTCCTTATTCACAGTTGTGGGACAGATAAGTATGAGAGCTAAAAGTGATTCATTAGTAGCACAGAACACATAATTGACGTACATCTTGAGACATGAATTTAGGCAAAATATTGTTCTCTTTTAGTACCCAAGGGCTATCCTAATCTTCCAAGATCATGAAACCAGTTTTTAACAAGGGTGTGTGCTCTCTAGCAGATTGTTTGTTGGGACCACGCAATAATCATGGCAACTAGGCCAGGGAGAAGTTGAGGCAGAGCTAAATGATGCCATCCTGTGTAAAGCGTATTAGGCAGGCTGGATTCGGGTGGAAAAGCCTGAATCACTGGGGCTCTGGAGTCTCTGAGGCATTAGTCCAACTAATAAGAGGGAGTTACTTCCTCTTGTAGGTGGCAATGAACATGGCCATCCATCCCTATGGATTTCTCAAGATCTCAGGGGAAATCCCATGCATCTTGATACAACTGGGAATGAGGGGGTAGTGTATTGGTGGGGTATTCTAGTACCTTCAAGGTCCCCTTCTAAAGCTAGATATTTCCTGGCTGCATCAGGAACAGCCTCTTCTCCTCAAAGTTGGATGGACGGTGCCAAATGGGGACCATACAAGTTAATGCTAGTGGGGGTCAGGCTCCTCTTCCAGGTGAAATCTCTGCGCATTGTGCAGGGATGATCTTCAGAAGACAGTCTGTCTCCTGACTTTGCATTATCTCTGACCAGTCCTTAAAAACCACAGAGCCCCAGGTGCTTTTGGTGCAGCTTTGGTGGTGTCACAATGACAAGGTGACACTGTGATGGCTCAATCTCATCGTCTTTGTGACCAAAAGCAGAGCATACTGCTATGATATGGTCAGTACCATTCTGCCATACAAAATGTTTCCGTAACCATTTGGATGTTATATATGCACACACTTTTGCACAAAACGAAACAGAAAATCTCAACTACATCAACAATTTTTTTCACCCAAAAATCATTTTTTTAAAAAAGCCATTTTTGACAGAAAGAAAACCCCCTTTTCATTCCAAAAATTTCAGTCAACTTCAAAAAATTATTTTGAACAACAAAAGAGTAATTGAGAAGATTGCAAGAAAAGTCAGTTCATTGTTAGGACATGAAATACAGTGATAAAGATGGAAGCCAGTGTAAGGTAAGAACTTATGAAAATATATCCAGAGAACAAAAAAATGATGAGTCACAGTATCTTGGACTCATCGTACTGTATTATTTATTGAGTGGACTGAACTGTTTTATTCAGTGTGAAAATAGTTTATTTTCTCTATATATGGAAAGCATTGGTAAGGGATGTGTTATCAAAATGTTGTATGAATAATGTTCAGTATTTTTAGGACGTCAGATGGGAAAGATAGAGAGACTTAACACCTCGCTGGGACTTTTACTGCTTTAATTATATGGAGCTGCACACCAAGGAGATTTTCAATGTTCCTCTGCCAGAAGTGGATTACAAATACATACATACAAATACATACATACATTCTGAAATTGTTAATCAGTTAAAAGGATTATTTCTCCCCACCTGGTGGCTGGATACCAGTATTTGTACGCCCTATCCTTTTTTTCTTTGCTGTTTGAATAAAGACTCCGTCTCGTGACTTTATTGGGGCTGCGCAAAAATTTTCTATCAAAACTTTTTTTAAAAAATGGAAAATTGGGGTTTTGATACAAATTACTCTGTGGAAAGTACCTCCTCTTCCTCAAAATGATGTGATTTTTCATCAGAACATGTGGTAGGTTTACCAGCTTTGGAAGCTTTTTTCCGTGAAAAGACAACATTTTTCACAGAAGACCATCAACCATTTTCCATCCACCTGTACTCTTTATTATAGGACAACTTCATTCCAGAGACAAACTTCCAGAAACAACAAGTTAAATGAGGGAACAATGCAGATTCCTGCCATTCTGCTATTTTTAGCTATGCAGTGTCTTACTGTCACCGTCTTTCCCCACTGCAGCAAAAGGCTCCAGTGGAAGCTGAAGCATCTGGCACGGGGAGGCAGTGGCAAAAGGCTGCAGCAGGAGATCCGGAACCTTTTCCCACTATCTCCCCTGGCCAGAGCCTTTTCACTGCCTTTAGACCACACAGTGTGGATACAGCCTGCTTTTTGCTATAGCACGTAGTTACACATTCCTTATACATCACGAATCAGGGTGTGCAGTGTAGAGATGCCTCTAGCCTCCTTGTGTGGGTTGCGCATGCAGTCTTTTTTTAAGGCACATAAGGAAGAAGGTATTCCCCAGGAGGACACTGGTCTGTGGAATTCGTTCCTTGGAATACTTCATCCACTGCGCGCTGATATTGATTTGAAGACTTATTACTCGCATGATGTGTGTGGAATCCCTTTTTGAGGGGCTCATTGCAGTGTGGCCAGCTTCCATTAGATAGCTTTTGACTCCTGTATTCCCAGGGGACTGAGAAATGGAAACTAAAGTACTGTCCAGTCAATTATTGACCTCAGTGCAATAGCGCCATTTTGGTTTAGAAAAGGGGGGAAAAGTCACCAATGAAGGAACGGCACATACAAAATATGACTAGTTACCATGCCACATAACCAGATTTAAAGAGCAGCGAAATCCGAGAAAGTGTTCTGAAACCAGCCACTCAGAGGAGTCACCAAACAGTGAAAAGCTTTCCATTGGTATTGATTCTCTTTTGCACGTGCTTTTATCTACCTTTTAATTTATACCCCAGCATTTGTCTTTATTTACTGACTAAGTCAAGCCTCACTGGATTCTTTCTGCTACAAAGGGATGGATTTTTGTTTGTCTATCTCCAGTTTAGTGTCTAATTAATTTGTGGCTGTTACTTTCATTTATTATTCTGGGCTGTGATTACTTGACTAAGGTCTAAAAGCTGTTTATATTTCATCTCCTTTGTTCTTTGACATATTGTACTTTGGCTAGACTCTGACCATTAACAGGAAAGCATCTTTGGCCAGATTGTTACACTCATTAATTTCAGAGGCTAATATTTTCAAAAGCACCTAAGCGACTTAGGAACCTAACTCTCACACTCACACTCACACTCACACTCACACTCACACAGTCATTTAAGTAAACAATATACTGAACCAAATTCCATCCGTCCTTACACATATGGGGTCAGATCCACAGCTACTGTAAGATGGTGTAATTCTATTGAAGCCCTATTATAAATTTCCATTATAGTCAAAGATGCCACCCAGATGAAACTGAAGACAGAGAATGGACACTGTGTCTTTAACCTTCAGTATTCCTAGGCCACAGCTCTCCTGATATTTCTCAGGCTCTTTGGGCAAATTTGAAAAGAAATGGTTTTGTGAACACTCCAGCCAGGACATAAACTCTACTCAACGATTCTTCAGTCCTGCTTCTTTTGTACTGTTTTAATGATCACTTCATTAGTTCCGGGTGCACGTGTATTTCCTAATTACTCATGGGTGAAACCTATTATCACTACTAGTATTTCAGTACTAATTCATATCACCATGGCGCATGGCTTTTCGGACCTGTCTGCTCCTAGACTGATCTCTCTTTCTCCTTTGCACACTCACATAGGCATGCATTTGCTAACTGCCTTATGTCTTGGTCTACAAAGATACATGGATTTTCTCTGGAAGTGTTTTGTCCAATACACTTACATGGAGTGAGGAAGTTGTATTTCTTCCTTTCTCCTTCCTAACATATGAGCAGATACAGGGCTTCCTATAAAGGGCTACCCTTTTATCTCCATGCTTTACACATACTGAAACCAACCAGGGACCAAATGATACCTCAGAAGCAAGACTGATACATCTGAATATGTGGTGATGGTATTTTCCAGTTTATAGTATCACGTCTAGCTTACTGGACTCTCTGAACATCTGCAACGTGAATGTAATCCCAAGCTTTCCAGGCAGTCTTAACATATTGATACGCAGATGAAGAGCACTGGCATACACAGAAACCAGAAAGCTTTGTAGAGTTCAGGGTATGAAGTCTGGTAACATATCCAGGATATGCTGTAATTTTAAGCTTGATGGCACATGTACATTTATAGATTCCAAGGCCAGAAAGGATCATTGTGATCACCTAGGCTGATCTCCTGTATAACACAGGCCAGACAACATCCCCACAATAATTCCCAGAGCACAGCTTTTAGAAAAACATCCCATATTGATTTAAAAATTGTCAGTGATGGAGAGTCCACCATGAGCTTTGCAAATCGTTCCGGTGGTACAGCAAAAAGTATAGATTTCACATTTCACACTATAGTTTTAGGCAACTGCAATAATTTTACCAGTGAGTCATCAGAGAAATGATTATTGTCAATGTAAAATTTTTCCCGTTACTGAATATACTGGAAGACCAATAAGTAATTTACACAATCTTCCATGTTAGCAGGGTAAGGTAGAGGCAGCTGCTGCTCATGTAGCAGTCATTATACACAAGCCCCTTGATAAATTATAAGCCTCCAGTCTTGTCTTCTGATAGGCACAGAGTACATCTAGCAAGATGCCATCAACACAGCATCTAACAACACACAAGTTAAGGGTACAAGAGCACATTAACTACCCCAACTAGGGGCAACATACACATGACCCTAAATACACATGGCCGTGATGGGCCTGCTGATAGATATCACAGCCCATTGTGAGATGGAGCAGGGCCCATGAAGTCATTCAGTGCCATGCCACAATGCAAACCTCTGGCCCCCTATGCTGACAATGTGCAGGCGCAGTTGGGCAGCATCTTGGTTAGTTGGGTGGGTTCAGATTTCTTATCAAACCATTAATTTTATTGACTTTAGTAACTGCTGCAAATGCTCCATACCGCTGAAAAATCAGGCCAAATTTATTGAGGTGCCTAAAACTGGAATTAGGGGCCTATTTTTAAGCATCCAAGTCTTCAGTTTTTGTCCTCATTTCTATCTGTGTGTCTGTGAGAGAGAAAGAAAATATGGGTGTCGAGCAAACATTTGATGCCCTATTTGAAGCGCGAATGAGGCCTTTACAATTTTGTCCTGATGTCTATCTTTGCATAAATAATAATATAGAAGACATGGGTGAAATCCTGGCTTCATTGAAGCCATTGAGTTCAAATGTTCACCCCTATGACCCTAAAAGATACAATAGGAGACAGAATTTTGATTACAGATGTAGTTTACTTTACAAAGTACATCCACAGTAATGGTCCAAAGCAGTGCATCATACTATAGTGCTTACATTTTTAAGGCTATTCTGACAGAATGCGATTGCATTTATTTTGTAAGAATGGCCCCTTATTTATGGCAAGCATTAACCTCTCTATATACACCCCTCCCCAGGCTCCTCTTGGTCAGAAGTCACAGCTAGAGAAGTTTGCAGCTGTTATGCCTGACAAAAGGAGATGTTAATTACTTTGCTTTGCAGAGGGCTGAATGCTTAATTATTATAGATTTGCAAAACGCTGCATGGCATTTGAAACAGAGTCTGTCTCATTTCTCTCAAACATCAGGTGAGTCAAAACGCAGCATATCAAGAATGGTGTATTGTACAAATGTATAAACCAGCCACATCATGTGGCACAATGCAAAGAAGAATGAAACGCAATGCATAAAATACCAGAGATTAGGAATTTACCTTATGATGTTTTTTCCTCTATCCAAAAGACCCACACCAATTTTGACATTCATCTTGGACTAGCTGGTGTAAATCAGCATAGCTCCTTTGACTTCAGTGGAGCTATGACAGTTGGAATCCACTGAGAATCTGGCCCCAATCTTGTTTTCAAATACCACCAATGTGCTGTCCCCAAATGTGAATTTTCCCTTCACCAAGACATACACTCTCCAAACAAACAACAGCACTACAGAGGGTCTAACCAACTCTATCTAGGCACCAAGCCGAGTAACTTCTTCTAGAGAAAGGGAAGCACTTTCTTCTGGAACCACTATTGTGCTTTTGTTCCATAAAACATCCTAATGTCCAAGACTACAGTTTCCAGCAGAGGTCAAGCAGAAGTTATCTGCTATCAAAATCAAACAATGTTCCATGATATCTAAAACCTTATTCTGTGTGATCTTCCCAATAGGCATAAGTGCAGTTAGATGAAGTCCGGAGGAAGTGTTAATACCTCTCTTGAGTTATCTTATATTTAGACATTTCCACTTCACTTGGCTAGCACAAGTCAAGATTTCTAGTGCATGGGGTTGGGAGTTAAAATGAAAGGAAATAGACTAAGGGCTGAAGTCTCCTTTGTGTTTCAAGTGAAACCCAAACCATTAGTCTCAGAAAAAGCATTTTTTTTGGTATCATCCAAACCAATTGGAAATAATTCTTACTCCCTGAAGATCAGTTCCTTGACAAGTTATGTGATGCTTCAAGCAGTGGCGCATCATGGGTCTCTGGCATCTGGGGGCCTTACTTACATTGGCAAAAGCACCTCGCATGGGAGGGTCCGTGGGCCTGTTTTCTGCTCTCCCCCCACTGTGGGGGCGGCAGGGGGAGGGCATGATGGGCTCTGGTCTCAGTGGCTCCCTCTGGAGCCTGGAGTACACCCTGGCTGCCTGCAACAGGGGGCAGATATGAGAAGAAGGACCTAGCCAGAGCCCCCCCTCAGGACAGTGCCCAGGGGCATGCCCTGCACCTCGGTACACCACTGGCTTCAAGCAGCAAAGAATTCCTGGTGTGCAAAAATACACTGCTACAAAACGCTGTGGAAATTTAGCAAAGTACAGAGCCGTGTTACTGCAGGCATCCTGGCAATGCAACTCGTGCTTATTTCAGCCAGTTAAGATTGATACTTGTGTTTTCAGATGGTGTGGTACCATTCTGAACACTCACGCAGTCTTGTTGCAATTTGCTGTGTCACATCCCATAAGGACAAATCCAGCTCCTCCATCTCAGAAAGCTATGCTCTGCTTTAAATGCCTTCCACAGAGAATAGAGATATAGTCCCACATTGCAGCGGTAACACCGTTCCCCGTTATCTGCAGTTGAGATTGGACAAGTTCAGCCGGCACAAAGTGCTGGACATAAATCAGAAGGGCAGTTTTACAAAGGGCATGTTCATTCTGGTGAAAGAGGCAAACTGTAATGAAGTAAAAGAAAATAGCAACGATTCTTGAATGTGTTGTTCATTCTCATCCTAAATGATTCAACTGATGGGCCCTTTATCATTTCCTTTGGGACATGACTCCACAATCTAATGGACCTCACGGTTAAGAAAAACAACAGAGAAGATTTCCTAATTCAGTTTCAACCTATTTTTCTTAGTTATGTCCCTTTAGCTCAGCCGAAATCAGTGCGGTTCCTCAACAATTCCATGTCTACACACACTTTGCCACACCAGCCCTCCCTGGAGTCCCTAAAATTCACTGTCAAAACTGACTTTTTGGCCAAAATAATAATTTGAAAAACAGTATTTTTACACAGAAAACTAAACATTTTCCAATGAAAACTTTAACCTGAAAACTGAGAGGAGAGCCTACCCGTACCAATTTTATAATTCTGCTGCAGTACCTTATGGGAGTTGGAGGTGAGGTGCTCCCATTCTCTGTGGCATGGGCTTCTTGGCAGGACTTCATCTCCCATGATGCACCACAGCCTCCATGCTTGCTGAGCAGTTGCTGTGCATCATGGAAGCCCTTGGCCACAATGCACCATGGGAGACGCAGTCTGGGCCCATAGAAAAGCCTGGGAGTATGAAGCACCAAAGCTACAACCACTAGGAGGCACTGCAGTGAAATTTTAGAACAGAAACATTGGGATTTTGGCCAACAATGGACAACTGGGAAATGGAAAGTCTAAATTTTCCAAGGAACACAGAATTTTTTCACGAAAAATTTCATTTAGTTAAAAAAAAACAATTTTTTTGTAAAAGCTGTTTAGATCAAAATTTTCAGCCAAACAATTTGGATATCAAAATCAGGGCCAGAGTTGGCCAAAACACAACTATTTTCCACTGTGGAAGTTACAAAGCAATAGGCCAACAAAGTAGGATTGGAATACTAGCATTATCCCAAATTATTCTAGGAGGTACCTCATACCCATCCAGTATTATAGATAGTCCCTTTTAAATCTTATTTATAAGTCCTTTTGTTGTGCACCTCATTTCCTCAGGTCATTGTGTCATATTATCTTGAGACACAATTTAGTTGAGGTATCAGGTTTGGTTGAGAGTGAACAAAGTTTCATAAGCCATATCATGAAGTGGCAAATACAGGGCTAACAGTGCTTCCAAACATGATCTTTTCTAGGTGGGAAAAGTTTAAGTATATGGTTTGTTGGAATTGATACTTCAGTCATCACTGTTAATTTTTTTTCCTTTGATTTTTTTAAAAGTATGTGTTCTTTGTTTAGGTAATTTGGTCACACTAATTGGGACCTTGTGCAAGTTCAGATATTCTCGAGGAGCACGTACTTTTTCATATCAATGATTGAGGAAGGTTTCTGGTGAAAAGAATCTCTGGAATGCACCAGCTGCACCGGGGACCTATAGAAATGTACCTCAGAGGGAACCAATATTATATAGAGACCTTACAGTATATGTTACTTCCGTCTCCCTGTTATACAGCATCTTGATGTGGTATTATTCTCCTCTTTCTCACCGGTAGAAAATAAATCCCAATCCTACACAGCACGTTTGATGGAAACAAGCTAGCCAAACAGACAGTTAGGCTCCAAAGTGCCTTTGATGCCTTAGACAATTTATGAGCCTATGGGTATATCTACACTACAGCGACTGCTGCAACGCTGTTCTGCAGATGCTTCCTACAATGGACAGAAGAGGTTTTTCTGTAGATGGAGATAATCCACCCCTTCCATCAACTGCATCTACAGGAGGGATTAAGCCAATCACAAGTATCATCTTCAAAAATGACAGAAGGAACACCTACACTTAAAATGCTACAGGGGCACAGCTGCCCTGCTTCAATGTAGACACTGCCTATGCTGATGAGAGAGATTATCCTGTCAATATAAGTAATCTGCGTCCCCTCGAGGTGTCTCCCATCGACCTAGCGCTGTCTACACCGAGAGTTAGGTCAGTTTAACTGCATTGCTCAGGCATGTGGATTTTTTCATACCTCTGAGAGTCGTAACTGTGCCCATGGAAGTTCCAAACGTAGACCAGGCCTGAGATTTCTAAGAGCCAACGTCCCATTGAATTTCAAGCGAGACAGATTCCTGAAGTGCCTCAGTCACTTTTGAAACTGCGGATTTGGGTTTCAAAGTCACTGAAGAGTTTTTGCAAATTCCACCTTCATGGGAACATAGATTGCATTGGAAAGCCTCACACGCTGTCAGTTAGCCAAGTGCTGAAGCACACTGAAGGATCAGGCCTGGCTTGATTTGTGAACATAAGCATATGCCTCACTGGCTGGCGTGTCTTTTTTTGGCTGGGCCTGATAGAGTAGTCTCGCCTCTTTGGTGCCCCCTGCTGACAGTTGCCCTGGCCCTACAGTGGTCTGCTTCTTCTTGCTACTCATCTCTCTGCCCAGGTCACATAGCATCCCACCCCCTCAAGAGTAAGCCAATAGACCAACCAGTAATATTCCATCGACTCACATTGGGCCTTCAGCCTGACTCTGGACACATTAATTCTTACCCCTTCTATCAGGGTTTCAATTGTCCTTACCCCTTCTCAGGGGTTTTCTGCCCCATTTTCCTCAGTGGGCACGGAGATCCCAGGCCCTCCTCTCCACAGGTTCTGATCCAGGGGCCCTGTAATAAGCAGCTAAGGCCTGAATATATAGACCCCTTGCTGTCTCCCTGGACCACTTCCTACGTTGTCCTGTCAATCTCTTGCCACGGCACTTTCCCAGACTCCCCGTGTATCAATCAAGCCTCTTCCCCAGCTCACCGCAGAGCGTCCTGGCACTTCCTCTCCCATAACTGGTTCTGCTGCAGGAGACTTGCCTCCACTCTACTGACAGGGCGGTCCCTAGCCCAGCCAGATCTTCCTTCTCCCTGCCGTCCCCCTCCACCAGCACACGAAACACTGGGCAGAGTCATGGCCTCCCTCTCTTGCCCCAAGTGCCTGGGGCTCCGTGTTGTGGACTTAAATTCCTTCTGGGGGTGGCTCTGTCTGCCAGCAGTCCAGATATGCTCTCTGACTCCAGCCACCTTTCCTGCACTGAATAAGAGCCAGAGATCGGCTCCCCCATTCCTGGTCAGCCCCACCCGAGTGGGGTTCAGCCCTTTTATCTCCTCCTTCCATGCTCAAGACCTACTGCATGTGTGGCAGGGTGGGGCTGATTGCACCCACAGGCTCTCATTAACCCCCTCTGGCCCAGAGTGGGGTTGCTACAGCCCACCACAGCTAGTTATTGCAGTTGTATTGTAGTTTTACTGCAAACAGAAAGTTAAAAAAATGCCATTTGTCCACTATCTTTTGCATTTGCCATCTACTTGCCAAATATATTTCCCCATTCACAAGACCAGGCTCCTTGGGGACAGTCATCCTTTGTTCAGACTCTTTGTGTGAACCGACACATTAAAAATCTTGCAATCAGAAATTATTTCGTTTTTTTTAAAAAAACACAGAGGGACATATGTTCCTTGTCTCCACAGAAAGGGAGTCATCTGTGCCCTTCTGCAGTATTTCTATCGTATGATTGCTTTATTTACCCCTCTCCCCCTTTATACTTCTTTTAAACTAAACTAATACCACTGGGGCTATTGATAGTAAGACCTCATCCATCGTTCCTTTTATTCCAGTCCAGCAATGGCTTCCTTCAATTCTAGGCTGGAGGATCTTTCTTTGGTGTGAAGCCCGGTACCTCAGCTTGGTAATGCAAGAAATCCAATACAGGCTGTTCCTTTCATCTCCACACTTTTCATTGAGGAGGTATCAGATGACAGAGTTTTGCTCCTCATCAGTGGGTTTAAAGAAATAGATAAAATAAAGCTATTCAGGCTGCAAGCAATGAAAGAGAAGATGGACAGAGGGATAGAGCAGAATGCTGAAATTTTGTATAGGTCAAGGTGACATTTTCAAAAATGCCTCATTGAGTTAGGAGCCCAAGTCCCATTTTCAAAAGCATCACAGTCATTTAGGAGCCTCAGTTCCACTAAAACTCAACATTGTAAATTGTACGCTTACGGTGCCTTAGTGACTTAGGTGCTTATGAAAATTCTACCTATGTCAACTCAAGTCACCTGCATTTTGGGGAGCCCAGAGGGGAAACCCTTATTCAGCCTTCATACAGGCAAAAGTCGCATTGAACCCAGTGGGAGTTTTGCTCAAGGAAGGGATGCAGGTCTACAGTTCTCAGTCCTGGCAAACCCCAAATAATAGGTTTGAGTCTCATCCCACTCATGTTAATAGGAGACTCGGGATTCACTTTGATGGGAGGAGGATTGGGATTTAAATAGATTTTCTCAATGGGACGTTCTGCTAGGGTGGGGGAAAAGAGCCATTTGCCAAGACCTTGGAACATCCCATAATAGCTCCATGAGCCATACCACAGGGGCTGAAACATCCATGGTCAGTTCACCCCACTGCCACATGGGAGAATTTGGTGAATCGAGCCACATAACTATGACCTCCAAGTCGAACCCTCATGCCCTACAATAGCTATGCACTGGTGTGGATTGATTCTATGTAATCGTCTGCCTACAGCCAGTCAGGAAACTACTCCCTCCTCCCCCTGCTAAAATATTAACACTTTTCCAGTTTTAAAAGAATTTAAATTTAAAATTAAAGAGCATTTTTTTAAAAGACAAAAACCCAAAAAGTTAAATAAAAATGGGTTTCCCCCCCCCAACATTTTTTTTTGTCAAAAATGAAAAAAAAGGTCTTAATGGAAAGTTTTCAACTTTTCCCTGTTACACAGAACTTGACTTATTTCATTGCTTATCACAGTATGTTTGAAAGGAAGGAGCACAGTAGGAAGATCAATATGAGTAGGATGGGACACGAAGGACTAGCCAGGAGGGTGCAGAAGATGTAACCCCACGCAGCAGTGTGGCAAGTCAAAAGATGCAATAGCGTTCATTTTCCAAAGAGGGCCGCTCAGTTTTCAAACCTTTGGCACCACTGCCTTTAAAGCATCAATAGTTGGGCAGTCAAAAACTCTAGTCACTTTGGAAAATTTAGGCCTGCATGTCTAGACCATGATCAGTGGCGCAGTACGGGGTACATGTATAAGTACGTGGCTAATTTAAAAATTAATAGTCACTAGAAAATGAGAAAGACAAGGCAAGTGAGGGAATATCTTTTACTGGATTAACTTCTGTGGTAGGAGGTACACGCTCTTGAGCTGTATAGAGCTTTTCTTCAGGTCCAGGAAAGGAAGCTGAGTGTCTGATCTAAATGCAAGTTGGGACAGATTGTTAAGCAGAAGGGTTAGCATGTTGCAGGTCATCGCTTGAAACCAAATGGGCAATTGAGGGTTAGATTGTTATGCATAAAGGATTTGAAATGGTCAATAAAGGGTAGCAGGCAGTGTGATGTGTTACAAATGGTTGGAATTAGCCATAAAACCAGTGCCCCTGGTAAGTTCCTGGTTTTTGCTGTCTAGCAGAGTTCTGAATTTAAGTTCTCAGGCTCACCTTGAAGGGGCGGTACTGGTTTCCCTTAAGGACACATATTGAAAATATTATATGGAGTGATTGCTTTGTGAAAAGGGTTCACCCATGTACAATATGGTGTTTTTGTCTTGTTTCATTTTATCACTCAAAGCGACACCAGGCCCTGCTAGAATAACAGATGGAAAACCTGCAGACATGTCTCCACTGCTACGATGATCAATACCTTAACACAACACACCTTTCAAGATCCATGAGCATGACACATGCTTATCACAACATATGGTGTCCCTCATCCACTGCATCAAACACCCCAACAATATGTATGAAACCAAACAGTCGCCGCACTCTGGAACAAACTCACATAGGAAAATGACCAAAAGACAACAACACCCTGTCATGGATGGGCAACCACTTTTCATGAATCAGACACTCCATAGTTGATCGTTCAATACTTGCTCTCAAAGGAAATCTGCACAACATCTTCAAAAGGCAAGCCTGGGAGATTAATTTCATAACTCTGCTAGACCCCAGAAACCATGGATTTAACAGGGGCACTGATTTTGACCCATTCCAACAATTTTTAGCACAGTTCACTGCCTGCTTAACTGCCCTCTTCAAACCCTTCATGCATAACAACGTAACTCCCAATTGACTACTTCATTTCAAGTGACCACCTCCAACGTCTGTGACACCTTCTGCTTTATCTCTCTTTTTAGCTCACATGCTCTGCTTTTTTCCCCAGACCAGAAGAAGAGCCACCAATAGAAATGGGTCCAGTAAAAGATATTACTTTACCTACCTTGCTTCTCTCATATCCTGAGACCAACACAGATACAACACTGCAAACAACTAGAAAACATTGCAATATAGTGAAGAACACTTCTAAAATTATCCTTCTCAGATCCCACTGCTGCTCAGAGGCCTTGCTAACCTCTCCCTCCCAGAATCACAGCTGCCCACTTTAGATCACTGCAATTAGCACCAGCAACAAATGTTCTCAGAGGGCTAGGTTTGTAAATGAACCATTCCGTGGTAGTATTACAGTCACACCAGCATCAAAATGTTTTTTCCCCTCCTCTAATTCTGCTGATTTATTATATACCACAATCTTCAAAAACACCAAGAATTCATCTTGCATCCTTTCTAACCTGAAGCCCTAGAAATATTAGTTTAAAACATGAAAGGCTTGGAGACTGAGGCAAAAGCCTGAAGCAAGGGAAGGATGCTTTAGCAAATTATATGGATCCAAAATCATAGAACATAGAGCACTGGGAAGTGTCTCATTCCCCGTCTCCTATTTCCCCATTTGTCCACATCCTATTTCTAATGCCTTTTGTATCCCACTATCCTGTAATCCATTTCCAGTCCCCTGCATATTTCATTTCTCCTGTGTTCCAGTTCCTATAATCCAATTCCTTTGTATCCTATTTTAAATCCCTGAAACCATGTGGTCCCTGCCCAAAACCTTAAAAAATCGGATGGCTTTATTCATTTGAGTTTGGTTTACTAGTGACACTATGATTACTCAAACCTTGAAACAAGAATTTCATATTTCTGGAAATCTTATTTACTATAATTCTGATATGCCCTGGAGTTTATTAGTATTTGAAACACACTTGCATGTACAATTATGTATTCAAAATAGAGAAAAAATAAAAGAAGACTAATGCCCAGCTCTTGTTAAAACTATCACCTCACAACAAATTGGAAACCAGTGCAGATTATTTAATTTATCTTGTTCACATGCCTTCCTAAATTTCTCATTATTCTAGATTCTAAGGACCTCATAATGTAACCTCTCCAAGGTGGACTATTCTGCTTTCATCTCATTTCTTACTCTTCTCCTGCACTGAGTGCCATTCTGCCTTGTTGCTTGCCGGAAGGACTGGGAACTGTGAGTTGGAACAGGGGCATTTTAATGAGCAGGATCTAAGAGGAGTGAGATTGGCACTTAGTCTGACTGGCAGAAATTTGTTTTATAATTGTGGCGCTTTCCCTAGGTAGGCCCACATCCTCAACCTACAAGGAGGCATCTAGTCCCCCTTAACTGAAGGTCCCTAACATCTGGAATTTCCAAGGTTTCAGGCATTTGATTTCTCAAACCCAACATTATACTAAAGTTAGATTTCTATATCTAATAGTTGCTTGGAAGGCAAGCTGGATCCGGTGCTAATTAAACATTCAGTTCTTGTGCTAGAGAAGGCAGATTGGAAAGTCAAGTACAATATAATTTTTCTTTTCACAACATACAAATCCCAGACCCCTAAAATCCCACCTGCCCTGGAAGTTAAGGGTCTAACTAGCTTTGAGGATCTGGGCTAACGACTGCTATACAGCAGCTCAGTGGAATTCACCCTGTTCTCAATAGATGCTTTCTGGGTACTGAAACTTAGGTGCTGGCCCTTATGCCTGCAGGGGCCCAATTCTCCCCCCACAGGCTATAAGTAACTTCCACTCGCTTCAGTGGGAATTTCCTGTACCCTGCAGCAGAGTAAGCAATCCTTAGGAATAAAAATGAAGTCATTTTTCCTTCACTGGAGCAGGCCACTACAGCTGTAGTGCATAGCTTCACAGCAAGGAGTTGGACCCATGTAAGGTAAACACTGAAGGGAAAACCAAAAGGAAACACAAATGAAGAGCATCTCTGTTTGCCTCGAGTCCCTTGTGCCCTCCCTTTCCCTCAAGATTTGTTTCTCTCCTTCTCCCCTGAGATATCCAGTAAGGCAGCAACCCTCACTGGACTGGTTAGCTGACTCTCAAGTACTTCCATTGCTTCAGCAGCAGTACCAAGCAGCTCTGAATGGACCTAAGGCCTTCTTGCTCATGACCAGCTCCAGGATTGTTGGCTAAAGTATAGTTCTTCAGCGTAGGCCCAGTGGAACAGTTCACCATGGTGAGGGTTTCTCAGGTCAACAGCAGACGTCTGAGAGAACCATATGAAGTCTTTAGGCTCATATGCTGACCCTTGTCTTCCACTGGATCTGACATTGCAATTGTTATGCCTACAATCCTGGGCTACCTACAGAGAAGACTTCTGTCACCAATGAAATGAGTACGTCCTACAGGTGCCTGCTAGATGTTTCACAACCAACCACGCCTGAGCTCAGATGTGAGCAAGTCTTTCCTACAGTGATGAGCAAACTCATGGGAGCTCAGAGGAAAGTGACACCATTGTTAGCAACCTAGATGGGCCCGTTGATGAGACAGCAACAAAGTTAAATAGGTCTAGCATGGCAAAGAGACAAAGAAGCGTGGTGTGGGTGAAGCATCACAATGATCTGTGGTGTGAAAGCCAGGTGGGTAAAGGAATTAGTTGGTGTAACAGAAAGACTTTTGCTGGGAATAATGGGAGGAATTAAGAAAGTGAAAATGTAGGTTAATTATCAGAACAGACTTCCTGACAAGGAGATCTGTGGGATAGAAATAAAACAGTGGAATAGGAAGTCACACTGCTTGGCATATTTAAAACAAGAAAGGATAAAACACATTACTTTCCCGACACCAGGTTTCCTATGACCCGGTCTCAGTCATCTGCTGGCACCACCAAAGCTTCTCACATGGAAATTTTACCTAAGGGCATGCCTCTCTCTGCTCCCTTGTTACAAAAACCCTGTCCCCAAAGCAGGGTCACCCGAGAGGAGTGACAAGTGTTCTTTGAAGACTGGTGCAGAAATCCCCATTCACCACAGTTCCACTCTGGGCTGAATTAACAAGCATGTCATCTATCATGTACAGTTAAAGCCTATCAATGAAGTGCAGTACTTCTCAGCTGGCAGCGCCCACTCACTTTTTCTAGCCCTGGACAGTTTTATTTCATACCACAGTTTCGACTTGCTTTTCATAAGCCACTGAGTCTAATTTTCTCCCCATCAGGTCTTGCCACCACCTTCACAGTACCCCGGACCTCACTCCTCCTTGGTAGTCATCATCTCTGGAGTCTGGAGAGATATTTCTGGCAACTTCAGCCAACCTGGACCAGACCACCTCCAGCTGGCAAGTTTCCCTCCCCACATGGGCCTCCCTCCACGGCTGACTGTGGCTCTTAGCAACCCAATGGGCACGCACCAAGTCCTTCAGTTTTGAACCGCCATGTCATTTCCACTCACATATAAATACACCACATTGCCTAACGTTCTCCACAGCAGCAAAGGGCCAGATTTCCTGGCTGCTCAACACCCGGCAGCTGCTACTGTTCTCTATTATGCTCTTCTGGGCAGTAAGCACTTTGTGACACCCCCCATGTCATTCAGGTGCCTAAATGGGAACTGTAGGGGTGACATCTGTGCCCCCAAAGAGTCACACACTTCATTGCTAACCCCTTCCTGCAGCCAGGCCCCCCATCTTGGAGGTGAGGGGTCCAGTGGGGGCAGACTGGATGAGACCCAAGGTTCATCTAGCACAGTATATTGTCTCTGACATTGTCCAGCACCAGCTGCTTCAGAGAAAGGTGTAAGGAACTGTGCAGCAGCAGTTAAAGGATAGCTTCCCCTCAGGGAAATTTTCCTCCTAACACTCGATAGTTTGGGTTATTTTATGACGTTTGAGGGCTTGGATGCCTCCCAAATTCCTGTTTTTTTGTTAGTAATTTCAAGTGGCTATCCTGGTTTAAAAATGAACTGGACAGCAAGCTGGATAATCCTGCTAACTCAACGATGGCTGTGAAACGCCTTGCCAAAAGATAAGAGTGTGTTGCTTGGAGTTTGATATAAGGGCTCCCTTGAGCTAGACTGCAGCATTTCTGCCACTTCCCTGTGCAGGCGGAGGTTGCAATGTGACTCTGCACCTGGGAAGCACCAGCTTGTCCCTCAGGCAAGTGTCACCCAATCTGGGGCTGCTCCATGTGCATGGGGAGCAGGAGGATCGTGCTTTGCATCAGCCAGGAAGCTGGCAGAGGTTACTTCCCCTGTGTGCTGGCTGTGCAAAGATGGATGGGGCTCTGGCCATGCCTTCCCGTTCGACCTTTCTGGATCTATTAAGCGGTCAGTGAAGACCCGCTCGATCGATCAGGACATTGTCCTAGTAAAACTACCTCCTCTCGCGGTGTAGCGCTGATCAACAGGAACACCGTTCCCCTCAGCACAGTGCAGTGAAGACACCGTGCAGAACAGAAGGACAGCAGTTGATGGGAGTTATGCAAGCTACTCTGGGTAGCTTGCGTAACTCCCATTGACTGCCACCAAATGTCCAGGTAAATGTAGACCAGGCCTTAGCCATTTTGCCCCCTAGGAGGGGGACCAGGACACAGGGATTGTTACTTGGGAAGACCCTTGCATAGCTGGATGAGGGTCCTGTTTTCTTGCAAAGCCCCATGCTGTGCAACCACAAAGATCATAAGAACTTGGCAGTGACCCTAAAAGTCCCTTTATGCCAATTGGCAAAGGGTACACTTAGGTCAGAGTAAATCCCAGCAAGTCTGAAAAATTCACTACACCCAACACACGTGTCAGAATAGTTACCATACAAGACACAGTTTGGGTATCATGTGAGAACTGATGTGTGTGCTGGAAATATATTCTTAAAATACAGCTTGGAGGCAGCTGATAAACAAATATGGTCTAGACAAAGGAATGTGGATTTGCTGGTGTGCCTGGATCAGGTTAACAGGTGTATGAGAAAACAAAGGCTAGTGAAAATACATTTGCATTTAAGATTTAAAAAAAGAGAGTGAGAGAGAGATCATACCAATCAAAAAAGCAAATTGACCCGAGGTTGAAGAAAGGACTTAGTATTTGCCCTCCGAATGGTGTCAAGGCTTGCTTTTCAAAGAATACATTTTAAAGGATTTCTGGACTATAAGGGAAAGAAAGGGGACTCCCTCACTTAAGGGACAGAAGAGGCCAGCACTCTCTGAATCGGCGCAAGATGGGTCTCCCAGCCATGGGGGTCGAGGACACGGAGAACTGGCGGCAGGTGAGAAATTGCCAGAGACCTGGATTGTAATCTGCTAAATTTTAGACGCTAGAAAGGGTGGTTTATTTGTAACCATGGTCTGTTTCTATTCTGTCTGCTTCGATCCTTTCAATCTCTGTTCTTCTTTTAAGAAACTCATTCTTAATTTAGCAAAATTCAGCTTAGTGCTGTTCTACTAAAGTGAGGTTTGCGTCCTCAGTCGAGCGAAAAGGAGTTCGGTGTTCTGACTGTCTGGAGACAGTGGATTTGGCCAGTGCTGGGGGCTGGATACATTCAGCTAGGGTGTTTGGGAACTCGGATTCACTGAATGTTTCCTGCTGTTGTGGTTGGTAGTCTGTTGCTGACAATGACAACGATATTGTCGCAATTCTCATCTATGGCTACACATATGACTCTGAAGAGTCGCAAAGGGGGTTGCTGGTGGGATGGACAGACTGCCATGGCATGGAACTGACACAGTTTAAGCTCCAGCAAAGTTCTGTCTTGCTGATGCCACTGTTACCCCTCTGCTTTAGGTTCTGGTCATACCAAGCAAGCATCACACTGGCCCTTTGCATTTATCAGCAGTCCACTGAACAAATATCTAGGGGCACATTAAAACTTCAGCCCTCTGGCATAGACACCCATATCATAATGCCCCACTACATATTAAGACAGGCACTGTCATCCCTTCCAGACAACAGCAAACATTCTGTCAAAGAAACAATTAAAATGCTTTGGCAATAAATGCTTAACAGATGAGGCACTGACAAGCTACTACAAGTGCAAAACATGTTTTCAGCAGATACTGTTAATGTAATGTACTCTGTGAGCAGGAGTTTTATTATCAAACCCACTATAAATCACCCTATCAATTATTGAACCACAATAAAGTATTTATAAATGAGCCTTTAATATAAGATGTGACGAAGATATTTTTAAATCACAGCAAATGTGTGGAAATGTGCTTATCTTTTCATTAACAGAAACTTGTGGAGTGCTAATAAATGAGTTTGCTTTAACTCATGCTCCAGTTACTTTCTATTTCCAGTAGTCCTCACTTTTAGTGGCATAATAAGATTGAGCAGTGTTTCATTTTGCAAGATTCTGTGCCATAAAACAACCTATTTAGCTGAATGCTCTAATATTATCAGGAATAACAGCTACACTGGCAAAGTCAGTTGCTAGATTCAGAGGTTTCCTCTATTAAGACTGCCATGATTACAAGTCGGTGGGGTAAAAGGGTCAAAGTTGCTTTTACAAAGATGTTCTCTGAACTATATTGGAACTTCACTTTCTCACAGATAGAAAACTGGCCTTAAATGACTGCATCGTTTTGTTTAATTTAAGGGTGACTAATAGAGCTGATCAAAACATGTATTATGAACCTTTTTTTTTTCCATGGAGACATATCAGTTTCAATTAATTTTTTTCTGAGGATTTGGTGGTTCAAGACAGACTTTCCAGTGACTTCCACAAAGAGATACCAAGACCCAAATCATAAACCTGACCTTTACAATCTGAAAAGAGATGTTTTGACTCAGTTCTGTTTCTTGAAAATGTTCAAAAGATTTTGTTTCCATTCCAATGGGGAATGAAAACATATTTCAAAACCTCAAAAGATGTCATGAAATGGAATTGAGAGACAAGGTGGGTGAGGTAAAATCTTTTATTGGAGCAACTTCAGTTGGTGAAAAATCAAATGGAATTGTGATTCTCCGGCCAGCTCTAGTGACTAAGTTTATCATCTGAAAGAAAAATAATAATGTATGAAAAAGGAACTGAAAGGAAAGGAGATAGAGTTCACTTTTTAATCAATAATGTTAAATTCTCCACGGTATTTGGCAATCATAGAATGGACAGAAAATATTCAACATGCCATAAACCGTCTAATCTACTCCCGGGGTTCTACTGCTAACCAGCACTGATGGTACACCACTTTCCAGAGTGTCAATCTGCAAGTGTGCCTGTGGGACCCAGAGAGACCTGAGGTTGTACCCAATCTGCCCACAGTCATAGAGAGCAAACATTATGGGAACAGGTGGATCCATTAGGGCAAAACTGGAGAAAGTTGTGTGTGCTCTAGGTTATAGGGTGTTGTCAGTCAGGCATTTGTGCTAGTGTGAGTTTCCTTCTGGAAGCCAGCTCAGCTTCTGCAGCTAGCTGATTCAGCAAACCTCGTAAACACTGCCTGTGAATAATCACAGATTCGGTTCGGTGGCATAGGAGCTCGGACAGGTTTATCGTAAGCGAAGCATGGTGCTAGCACCCCATAGGAGCTACAGGTGCACCAGGACATGTATGCTCATTACAATGAACCGGCTCAATTAATGGTGGGAGTTTCTGTTATCCCCTAAGTCAAACAAAGATGCCCCTGTAAGGGCCATCTTCTTAGACCATGATGCAAACATGTTTCACAGAGTGTCTTTGATGTCAGCTATTGTTCCATACTTTGCCTCCAAATGAAGCATAGCATCTTCATCCATCCTCCTCTCTCTATTTTAAGGTTGGTGTGTCTCTGTACTGTACTTCATGATTGTGTTCATGCACTACTGTGCCTTGGGGAGAGCTTGCGTTTCCTACCTGTATTGTACTGCTGTTCGAGGAGCACTTAGACTGTCTCCCAGGGTTATATTTCTGAAATCATGTATCAGGGAGTTGTGCTTTAACAATACTGTGTTTCTGCTGCTGCTTTTAGGAATGTCAATGGTTTATCAATGCTGTATTTACACCAAGCTCCTGGTCAATGAATTTGTAAGCAGGCAAGCAGTTGCTGCTTCCTAGAGCCTGACTTTTGTTCAGGCCTCAGATCTTGCTTCTAGGCCCATTCTACTAGGCTTCATGTCGCAGGCTCTCACTTTCTACTACAGGGAAATCACTCAGGTAGAAATTCAATATGCCAATGAGCTATTATAGCAATACAGCTAGAATCTCTGAGGTGACTCAGCTCCCCACATGACTGTGAAGCTTCCCATGGTTCACCAGTGAGCTATATGAAACATAGCTCATACGCAGAAGACCATAGGCACAAAACTCACCTCAAATCCATCTGACCACAGCACAAACATTCCCACTGGGCTACATTGCTCCAGTTAGGGAGGCATAGAGAGTTCCCTTCTACTTCATTAATATAACAAACGGATATATTATATAATATAATAGTTATATTAACATTGAACTGCAGCTGTCAGAGTGATTGTGAACAGCAAACCAGCTAATCGGCATGGATTGCCCAAGTTAAATATCTGGTACTAGTACTCAGTCCTGCAAACACCTTCATCCTACTTTGCAGAACAAGATCAAGAGAGTACACAATAAGATCACCAAGGCAGATATCTCTATGCCAGATGACATTGCATATCCCCCCTCCCACACACACACATCTGATGATTGAATTTAGCTCCATCAAAAAACATGAAGCCCTCAGAAACATGAGGCATGCCCTGTAAACAGGCCCATGGCCCTCTTAGCTGTTGACAGCTAGCGATGCACTGCTAGCAGAAATTTTCAATGCTTCCTTCAGAGAAGTGAACCTCAAAGACTCTCTGAGCGAGTCTTAAAAAAGAGAACACACTGGATGTAGAAAAGCCCTCCACCTTTTCACCAGCCTCCTATTCCTAGGCAAGTCATAGAAACGTAGGACTAGAAGTAATCTTAAGAGGTCATCTAGCCCATCCCCCAGCAGTGAAGCAGGATTAAGTATACCTAGACCATCCCTGACCAGGATTTGTCTAACCTGCTCTTTAAAACCTCCAATGACAGGAATTCCAAGTCATTGAGAACAACTGACAGGAAAGTTCCAACAACACATGGCATCAGCTGACATCTTACCTGCTTTACAACTGGGCTTCAGACCAGGAAATGGCCTGGAAGGATCCCAAGGAACACGCAGGAATGAACTCCTCCAAGCAATGAATAGAGGCCACATCTAACTGTACAAGCTACTCAACTTATCAACAGTATTTGACACAGCAGAGCACAAGGTATTACTGGTCTGCATACAGGACATAGGTGAGGTGGACAAAACAGTACTGCAATGTCTCTGATCATTGCTCTCCAAAAGAATCCAAAGAATATGGTCATCTTATCTAAAAGCTTTCCTCTGTGCACTCTCACAGGGAGCCCTCCTGTCCATCCTCTGGCATATCTGCATGGAGCCATTTGGGCAGGTGATGAGACACTACGGGCTACACCACGAGCAAGATATTGCCAACAGTCAGCTGTCCACCCTTTTCCTCAGGTGCAACCAATGCTATCGCAGAGATGTTATAATGCCTGCAGGATATCTGCTCCTGGATGAAAAGCAGCCAACTCAACCAAAGCAATACTGGTGAGGAGGAAATGTTTTGCAGGACTGGCCAGATCATTCTCTTCCCTTTCCAGTGAAGGCATCTTCTCCCTATTGGTCAAAGTGGTGTAAAGTCTTGAGGTCAGCTCTCCTCTTATCTTGCACACAAGGAGCTAGTGCCCATGGGGAAAGACTATCTTCTGCCTCCTTCAGCTTTCTGGGAGACTCTGGCCTCAGGGGTCCATGTGTTATACTTGTAAAAGATAAGACTAGCAGGATCTTATTCAGAGGGACATGGCAATATGCCACATTTATTGTAAATGTAAGAATATTAAAAAGCTGTCACATTCACACACACATTCATATCCAAGAAGTTCTGGAAGCTGGTGTGATATAATTACCAGTCCTTTTATGTGTTGCTCGAGCCAGCCTAGTGGCCAACTAAGCTGGGCACGAGCAGGGAGCCTGGCCTTTGTTGGTTGGGAATCCGATGCTCCAAAATGACAATTGCAGAATGAGACCCAAAGTTGCTTTGTTTTTAACCATCTTTTATACTTGCTAGCTCTCATGTAAGTCTATGGGCCTTGCTGTGTCATGCTGCCTCTAGGTTAGGTATAGCTGTTAATCACCAGCTAATTGCAAGCTCGACCATTTTCTTCTTTTTGTAATATTTGTTCAAGGGTGGATCCTTCTGTACTTTAGGGTCATTGATTTGCACTTTAGGGTCATTGATAGGAATTCTTCAGCTTTCGGGGTTAGGATGGCAGTTGGTGTCTTTACTCCCCTTTCTGTTGTTACAGCAGTTTAGGTCGGTGGGTTTTTTTATGCCCTGAACATCCATTCCTCACTCACAGACAAAGAGAATTTATCAAGATATTTTTTGGTTCAATAGTACAAGTTTCAAGAAAGAGCTCACTTCAAGAAACTAAGAAGATGGAGTCCACTTATGCCACACTAAACAGTACTATACCAGTATTGTAACAGTAAAGGAAAAAGTTCTCTCTACCTCTATCTCACTTATACAATAAAACAAGTAGTCTACATCTAATTTGTTTGCACAGCTACTGGGGATGGCTCACTTTTGACCCTTCAATTCAACTGTATTTAATGGGTCAAACCTTATATAATGGTCTTAGCGAAATACTGAGATACATTCCGAGCCTGTGGTGTTAATGTAAGACACATTCTTCTCAGCCAACAGCACATTACTAAAAGGCATAAACAGCTTAATATTAAAACAACTGACAATGGGTGAAACACATGCATCCAACACTATACTTGGCGCTTAAAGGGAAAGCAATGCAGAGTCTTCAGAAATCCACATCCCAGCAGGCCTAACAGCTGGGAGGACATCAGCCTTATGCTTCATCTCCACCTCACCTATTAAATTCCAGCTGAACCCTGTTCAGGACCTGGAACCAGATCTTTAAAGTTATTAGTGGGCCAGGTCTCAGGCTGCCAAAAGAGCTGCGCTCCTGAGAGATGACGGGGTTAACAAAGCCCAGGACAAAAAGCACAAGCGCTGGAGGTAAAGCATTCTCCACCAAAGGGGCTCTGCTGTGGAATGAACTGCCAGAGGAGATTTGCATCAGCCAGAGTCTGAAGACTTGTAAAACCCCAACCTTCACCAATGAAACCTTTCTACCTTAAGTGGAATGGGGGAAAACAAAGACAAAAGTTCAAGAAGATGAGCTTCATAGATACCCAGTGAGTGAACGGAGGTGAATGCTTTATGAAGTTGACTGGAGATCTTCCCATGCAGATGTAGTTCAGCTGGGCAGTGCTCAGAATGGAAATCCCGCAGTGAGAAATGAAGGGGAGATGAGGGGCTATGATGCTCGGTGGCCATCCCCCCACAGACGTGCTGAAGACTGAACTGTGGCAGCTTTGGAGGTCACAAGAAAAGCAGGTGGCACCTCAAGCTGCTCAGAAAGCCGAGGATAGAGACCTGCTTGTTTCCAACAGAGTCTCCCGACTATGATCAAAGCATCCTTGGTGTTTTACTGAGGGCTGATCCAACTCTCCTCAAAGTCAGTGGCAGATCTCCAGTTACTTCAGTAGGAGCTAGATCTGGCCCCTTCTTTGCTTAAGTATTCACAGACAGCTACACATGTCTGCCAGGACATTTGAGGAAATGGCTGAGAATGTGCTGCTATGGCAATGATGCCAGATAGCATAAAGGCTCAATCCTAAAAAAGGTCTTACCTGAGAAGGCAGCTTTTTCTACATGCAGTGAAGAGCTGGGAAGAAAAGGCTCTAGGTCTAATCGGATCTTTTTATTTCATTTTATATTATTTTGTTGAAGTGCTCTTCATACACACGTCTTTCCTTGTTCACTAATTCCTATTGTTTCTCTGGCTTTACAACGGGACTTCAAGCATTTTTCTAAATGGAATGAAGGGATGTTTATTTTCCCTTTAGCCACTTCTGCTTCCTTTGTGAAAGGGCTCATTACAGCAACAATCTTTAATGAATTAGAACAGAAAACTTATGCCTCCTACTGCAGCAATATTCTAGTGAGACTATTTTACCTGTTTTTCCTGCACTGGAGAAACACAAAGCTGTGCTAAATCCAGATGCCATCTTTTTTTCCAGGGATGCCTCTGGCCCTTAGAATGGAACTAGCAATTATCTAGAGATGGTCAATCAAAGACACCCAGGATAGTTGACACTATCCAGTCAGAAATAATTGATTCTTTAGAACATGAGTTCTCAGTAAAGCTGGTCAAAGAGCAATTTAGATGAATAAAGGGATTTTTGAAGATAATTAATATAGTTGCGGGGTGAGAATGTCTTTTGATGACAGTGGCTTTTGTTTAAAATGAAACAATGAAAATCAAACCAGCAAAATTCGATAAATGATTAGTTTTCAAAAACCAAACTCTGTTTTTTCATAAACTAAAAATACATTTTCAAAATTAAAAAAAAAAATCAATTGTCGGTTTTGTATTTCCTTTAAAACAAATCCATTGGAAATTTAGTTTAGAAATGTCAAAACAAATTAATAGTTTTTATAAATAATTCCCATGAAAAATAGTAGGTATTTTTCAACCAGCTTTAGTTCACAACCTGGGGTCTGGGGTTGTGCCCCCCACCTTTCCTATAATGTGTTAGAAATAACCAAACAGGTTGTCCCTGAGGCGAATTCGGGAGACAGAACCCTTTATTGCCTCCTCTTTCCACCTCGATGTCGCGAGTGAACAATGAGGGGGTTACTTTACAATCCTTTTATCCATAACAGTATGTAAATGTATCCATTTCCAGCAACTCCCCATAGACCCTTATTTGGTTACATTGAGACCTATAAAATGAATATTAACACCTACATAATGAATACAATTATACCCGCCCCTGATTGTTGTTTACAGAATTATTTCACAGAGCACAGGCACATTACCTTGAAACCTACTAACACTCTTTAAAGTATACAATATGCAAGTGAGGGAAAGAAGATATGCTCTTTTCCCACAAGAGGCCTTGACCAGGAGGGGGAATAGTGGTTTATTAGCCTCATTCCTTGCACAGATGGCTAGGAAGGGAGCAACAGAAGAGAGACAACAGGCTTTAGCTAGAATTCACACCAAGTAACAGAAACAAGGTTTGACCCTGTTCCCTGTAGCTTAGGCCTGAACACTTGTCCAGCTTTTAACTCTTTACTCTCCTACATAATGCTAGCTGGGAGTGGGGTCCTAGATAGATCCCAGCTAAATGGGGAGAGGATGCCTGGGAAGAGGAGACGGTCCCAGTCTGGAAAATGGAATCCTGGTGTGGAGAAGGCCAAGAACCACTGCTTTACATAAAAGATATGAATGCAAATTTGGCTACTAACAAAATTTTCCAATTCCTCAAAACTATATTGTCTGAGAGATTTCAAATATAGCTCAGCCAGGTGTGACCACATTGCAAAGAAACAAATAACCCTGTAGGTATTTAAACGATAATCTAAAGGCTCAATTACAAAATCCTCACCTGGGGGTGTATCTATATGGCAACCACACTGTGTGACCGCAGCACATGCAAACATACCTAACTTAGTTTTAATCTAGCTAGCTCAGGTACCAACAGCAGCAACTGTACCGCAGCACGGGGGAGCCCCACAAGTAATCACCTACAATCACCAGCTAGCTCCTACAGCCTGCTCTGTAGCCCATGTTGCCATGGCTACGTTTCTCTGCCACCCAAGCTAGTTAGGTTCAAGCTCTCTCAGGTATGAGGTATGTCTGCTCAAGCTGCAATCCCCCCCACCCCTTCCTCGGTGACTGCAGCATAGACAGACCCAAGGACTATTCACATAAGTAAATACTAACTAACCTGAGTAAGGGATCCACCATGTGGCTGTTACAAGAACTAGGGTGGAGAAAGAGGACATGCCAGTCTTTTCTTTATTTACAAAAATCAAGGTAATCTTTAGAAGTTACTAGAGACGATGAAAAAGCTTTAATTTTTCAACCTGCTCCTGAATACCATTATCTCTTCATTAACAGCTTTTTATCCAGTTCATCTCACCTTTTCCCCTTGACACATTCCTCCTGTTTCCTTAAGTATATGCTGCTCCAATATTATATATGATAAGGACTCAGCGCAACACTTCCCAGGACTGCGAAAGAAAGATCAAGTAGCTCTCTTTTGGAGAAAGGAGCGTTTATGACATCCAAGCATCTCATAAAAATAACAGATGCTGTCCATTCTGTGGGGTCACAGTTGTGACAGCAGCTGAGCTCCATCTCTCAGAACAAAGAGGCACATTTTCTGCCATCACTTATGTGTAAGTATGACATGACTTTCATTAAAAACCAGTGTGACTGATGCACAGCAAGAGATAGCTCCGTCAAGGTATAAATCAAATGTTCAGGAATTGGAAACGTGTGATATGCAAAGATCTAGCTCATTAGAAGTGAGGTAGCAAAGTTGTTGTGTGTTTTTTCCCTACCCTATCTCCATTCTCAGGGACTTGATTAGATGTCGAAGTTACTCCAGTTGCTTTGGCTTTACCATTTTGCAACTTTCGCACTCATGGTATTAACTGTTCAGAGCCAGTCTCATCTAGTCCTAATGCACCTGTGCAGGGAAATATGAGACCTCCTTGCATTTTGACATGGGTAAGTGAGGAGGATGGGGCTATATGCCCAGCATACCCCACCCAGCCACCCACCAGGTGGGAGGGAAGTGCACAGAGGGAGCGAGGGATAGGCAGACAGTTGGCTTTGCACCCCTAATGTGCTGGTCACCATAGCTGAGCTGGTGCCAGGTGTGTTGCATGCAGCACCCAGAAAATCCCATAAATCATAGAATCGTAGAATATTAGAGTTGGAAGGGACCTCAGGAGGTATCTAGTCCAACCCCCTGCTCAAAGCAGAACTAACCTCAGCTAAATCATCCCCGCAAGGGCTTTGTCAAGACACATCTTAAAAAACTTTAAGGATGGAGATTCCACCACCTCCTTGGGTAACCCATTCCAGTGCTTCACCACCCTGCTAGTGAAAAACTTTTCCTAATATCCAACCTAGCCTCTCCCACTTCAACTTGAGACCATTGCTCCTAGTTCTGTCATCTACCACCATTGAGAACGGCCTAGCTCCATCCTCCCTAGAACCCCCTTTCTGGTCGTTAATAGCTGCTATCAAATCCATCCTCACTCTTCTCTTTTGGAGACTAAACAAGAGTCGTTCCCCAGGTGCAGGGGAGGAGTGGGAGATGCTGCAACACAATCTCTTCCTAGGGCTGCCCATGGGATGGTGCAAGAGTTCACTGTCTCCTACTCATGGTTAGAGTGGGAGGAGTGAGAAAGCTTGGTGGAAACACAGCCTCCAGACAGACTTTTGATTGCAGCCATGACAGCCGACACACAAAGCAATTCTGTCCAGTACAGGTACTAACAATGCCACCCCCCTCCTCTGTGGTATCTGAATTTCTTTGGGAAGAGTGTGTGAAAACTGGGAATATCCAGGCATGTTCTCTGGACCATTTCGGGGACACTGCCTTAAAGCCTCCTCCAGGATAAAAAGGCCAAGCTCTTGGAATGTTTAAATAATCAATTATTATTTCTGTAGCCCATAGAACTAGCTTTGGAAATTATTTTATTCAGCAGTACTGCAAGAAACCTACAGGCCTGTATCCTGTAAGACATTGGCTTCAGCAGTTAGCATAAGGCTTCAGGCTATGAACCTTGGCACAGATAAATGGCCCAATGGTCACCCCTAAGTTTTGGTGAACTGGGAACAGCGTGTTTAAGGGGGAAGTTTCTATATAACTACACCAGCCAACCACAGGAACATGAGCTAACACCAGCTTTTGGATATTTGAGGATAGGAACATCTGCAGATGTTTGACCACAAGAGGGCTATGGCAATGAAATGAGTATATGATAATAAATTGAGATCATTAATATACTAACCTATAGGAGAAGGGCACCCCAACATTAGTAGGATGCAGAAATACAAATAAGGAAGAGGGGAAAAACCTCTACTGAATATGCATTAGACATATTGGCATCAAGGTGACGTATTGTAAACGTTGTATCCCAGCTTGTGTGCAGGGAGAGAGAGGTAGCCCTTGGAATATGCCAGGATTATGGCCACAGTTGATAATGAGGAAAGTGTTAGTCAGGAGGAAGATAATGGCTACTATTTCAGATTGTTCTGCCATGGATGGTGTGAGTACATGGATGTTCAGATGTGTATTCTGTGTTATCTCTCCCTATCTTGCTGGGTTAGAAAGTTTGTGACTTTGCTAAATGTATTAATACATTAATACGAATGCAGAAGAAATCCTAATGTGTGAGTGTTGCAACTGTGCACACTGGGGTTCCCAACTGAACAGTAATTTTAATAATACTGGGCATGATTTTGGGACAATAGCTTGTCAAACCTCAGAGTGATAACTGGGAATTCGTAAGTCATTGATATAATTAACACACAATCCACAGATCAGGCTACCCTTCTTTGAGTTCATTTCAGATGACTTCTTCAGTACTGGAGCCAAGAGGGCAGAGGACGTAAGTGTGAATACTGTACCCCTCAAGTGTAGGAACATACTGGAGCAAAGGATCTGTCTATCTACCATTCTGTCAGAATTCTAAGGCATCTATTACCTTGGTACATAAGCACAAGGATTTGCTGTACATGAGATGAATGGTGCATCAAGTCCACACTTCTGAGATAATCATAACAACATATTGCCCTATTGTCCTCTGGCAATCACTCAGCTAATATTTTAGAAGATGAATGCCTCCCATCCCATAATTCACCTAATGTTGAAAGCCAAGGAGCTGTCACGTAGAGTAGCCAATTGCTTAGGTTGTAGCCCAGCACTTCAGAGACCTAGGTTCAATTTTCTTTTCAACCTTGGACTTTCTGAGTGACGTAGGGCAAGTCACTTGGCCTCTCTGTGCTTTGTTCCCTATCCTAACAGTGGAGATAATAGTAGTGCCCTACCTCACAGGGGTATCGTGAGGTTTGCTACCTTAAAGATTGTGCGGCACTCAGATACTATGGATGAGCTTAACACAGAAGGTTAAGGGATGTCTTGATCGCAATCTATAAGTACCTACACAGGGAACAGAAGTTTGATAACACAGCTCTTCAATCTATCATGCAAAGGTATAACCAGTTGAAGCGAGATACATTCAGATTAAAAATATGCCCTATATTTCTAACAAGTAAGTAATTAATCGTTGGAACAATTTACCAAGGGTCATGAAGAGTTCTCCATCACTGGAAATTTTTTAGTCAAGATGGGATTTGTTTTAAAAGATATTTACTAATACAAACAGGAATTAGTTCAGGGATGTTCTCTGGCCCGTGTTATGCAGGAGATTAGATAATCTAATAATCCCTTCTGTCTTTATAATCTACAAATAGTATAATATACAAATACCATACATGATCCAGTGTCCATTTATGTCAACGGGAGCCTTTTGATTGATTTGCAAGGGTACTGGACCATGCTCATAATGGCCAGTGTAGCTGAATCACTGGTAAGCAAACAGCTCTCTCCACCTCTTGGTCAATTCTCAGAAGCTAATGCACACACAACAGATGGTTTACAAATGTTTGTTAGTCTCTATTGGCCAGATTTTCAAAAGTGCTCAGCGCTCAGCATCTGTTGTTTTTCTCACGTGTTGGGTGCTGAGCCCTTTTGAAAATGCGGCCACTACATTGCTAAAATAGGAGATGAATGCGTTTGAAAATCTGGCCCTGTGCCCTGGAATAACAGCCACGATCTGAAATCACTGACGACATAATTGAAGTAAATGTATACTACCAGTTTTATCTGTATTCAAGAGATTTTTTTCATGAGACTCCAAAATGCAACCCAAAAAAAACTAGATCACCCAGAAAAGCATTCTAGAGTCATCAAGATATTCTTCAACAGTGCCACATCTTTAACAAATCTGATGCATTCATAACACACAAATCCCTCTCAATCAAAACAGTCATTAAATTGACTTATGAAGAATACAGATGTGGCCATATGTCGTTTTGGTTCCATGTTCGATGTGAGCATGGGTGAATACAGCATTCCGTTCAGAGAAAACAGCGTGTTGCTGGAAATTAAGCAAAATATCAATACGCAATGGAGAAGCGTGCCTCTACTTTCCCTGTTTGGATCGTGTGTCACAGTTGGAGAAAAATCTTGTGCAAAGCAAAGAAAAGGACACACACAGGCAACCTCCAGCGGCTCTAACATGTATCCATTCACTTGCCTTCCCCCACTGTGTGGAAAGAGAATGGCGGAACTAGGGTAAAACAAGGGAAGACGAAAACAAAGCATCTGCCTGTGCATTTGACTTTGTTTACAGTATGCAGCGTACAGGCACTACACGCAGAGTACACTGCACTACGCTTCACTATGCCACAGGGAAAATAAGCTACCTCCACACTTGTGGCTGTGGTGCCTCATTACACACCTCAGTGAAAGGCTCCGACAGCAGGGACTTTCCGGAGCCTTTCCCTGCTGCCTTCCCACTGCCAGAGCCTTTCACTGTAGTGGGTAAAGGGTCCAGCAGTGCAGAGGAAGCAGGACACTTTACTACTAAAAAGAGCAGTGCAGATTTGGAAGGCAGAGCTGGGGCATGTCGAGAGCCACGTAGGTACATACTCTAGGACTCAGGTGCGTTGGGCACGCTACTCAACTCATCCAAGCTACGCATCATCCCTGCACTGCTATTTATTCTGGTGCAAGATGGGCGTGCAGTGTCTGTACTCTACATGCTGCCTCAAAAGTGTAAAAGTGCCACCACGTGTGATGCGGGCTGAATCAGGGGAATCATTTCCGATATTGTTTGACATCAGTGTGTGATAATTACAATAATTCCTCTGAGATAGGCCGTGTCAGAGCCCGTTAGAAAGGTTATAATTTGTTAAGTGTGATGATATTGTTTTTGGGTAGGGCTCATATTGATATTGGAAGTTATAGATCTGTTTGATGAATCTGCATTTCAACTTGTGTTGTGTTTCTGGGTGATACCCCGGACAGGATGGCAGCAGCGCTGGCCTGCTTCATGGCCCATCAAGAAAACTCACAGGTACAACGGGCCCAGGGGGAGAAGCCAGGGATACACTTGATGAGTCACCAGGACTCACTCATGTGACCCTGGACTCCATCTTATTTCTGTATATTTCCACAAGCCGCATGGAAAAGGGACGTAAAAGGCAGCTGTGTCACATCCAATTTGTCTTCAGTCCTTAGTCTTCACCTACCTCTGGTTCAACTACTCATCTACAACTGAAGGTGTGAACCAAAGGACTGAGACCCATCCAGGTACTGGATGTACCCCAGAGGGACTATTCAAGCCAGTAAACGACACAATTCTACTGAAAACCTGATATATACGGACTTTCAAATCATTTGTATGTATCTGATTGCTTTAATCATTTAACATTTTTCTTATAGTTTGGTCCTTTCCTTTTGTAATAAACATTTAGTTTTAGTTACAAAAGGATTGGCTGGCAGCGTGGTTTTTTGGGTAAGATCCAACTTATATTGATCTGGTACTGCGGCTGACCCTTTGGGCTCAGGAGATCCTCTTTGGTAAACAGCATAGAGATTTAAATAATTTCTCTCTTTACAGGCTGAGTGGGAGCCAGAGGCTGAAATGCAATCAAGGGAGTTATGTGTGTTTTGTTTTAGCTTCTTGATAACCCGTGTGGGGAATCAGAAGCACTGTTTGTGGCTTCAGTGTCACACCGCCCCCCCCCCCACCGGCAGTGCTAGGAGAATCTACTTTCCCTTTGCAGCCTGCCGTTAGCTTGGCATTTTCAGGTGATCTGCCCTAAGCATGGAACAATCACACCCTGTGTGTAAGTAACTAAAAGAGAGCATTGTGGGTTGCACTCCCCTCTCACGTGCCCCTTGTCATGCAGGTTGTAAGCCTGCTGTTGCATATCATGACTCAGTCGTCGAGCTGGGTGCCCTGCTTCAAAACCCTTTCTGGGGTATGATACACTCAAAAGCTATAAACAGATCCTTGCTCTTCCTGCTTACTTATACACAAAACAGCTTCTTACCCTTTCTGCATTATATTGCCTCTCTGGGGCTCAATCAACAGTGCTCCTGCTTAGCCATTGCCTGGGGCCAGTAACAAGCCCTGGCCCAGATTGGTTCCACTACTGCAGCCTAGGGAGAATCCATCCTTACACCTCTGGCTCCACCCAGGAACTGACCTGTTGAGAGCAGGCAGCTCCTTTTATTTTGGCCTGCTGAGCCCTGATTGGCTGTTGTTGGTCCTCAGCCTCTCTGGCTACTGGAGGACTAAATCTCACTAGTTTCCAGAATGACTGCTCTTTTCTTGGACAGGGTGTGGCAGAGTCACAGGGTCTCTAGCAGGGAGCCACAAAGGCCAGGTACACCCCATAACAGACAGAGGCATTCCAAACCCAAACCCTTTCCTATATCCAGAAAGGTGTATAACTAAGGTTCTGATTCTGATCCATCTCTAAGAAAGCCCCCACAAAGACACGTACAAATATGATTTTTAAGCAGAACACATTTTTTTGCTCATAAAACAGAAAGTATACTAAGTGTCTCCATGAATGAACAAGAAGGCTAATAGCATATTGGGCTGCATTAGTAAGAGCATTGCCAGTAGATTGTGGGAAGTGATTATTCCCTTCTATTCTGCATTGGTGAGGCTGCATTTGGAGTATTGTTTCCAGTTTTGGGCCCCCCACTACAAAAAGGATGTGGACAAGTTGGAGAGAGTCCAGCAGAGGGCAACAAAAATGATTAGAGGCTGGAGCACAAGACTTATGAGGAGAGGCTGAGAGAACTAGGCTTGTTTAGTGTGCAAAATAGAAGAATGAGGAGGGCTTTGTTAGCAGCCTTTAACTACCTGAAAGGGGACTCCAGGGAGGATGGAGCTAGGCTGTTCTCAATGGTAGTGGATGACAGAACAAGGAGCAATGGTCTCAAGTTGCAGTGAGGAAGGTCTAGGTTGGACATTAGGAAAAAGTTTTCACTAGGAAGGTGGTGAAAGACTGTAATGGGTTACGAAGGGAGGTGGTGGAATCTCCATTTTTAGAGGTTTTTAAGCTGCGGCTTGACAAAACCCTTGCTGGGATGACTTAGTTGGGGTTGGTCCTGCTTTGAGCAGGGGGTTGGACCAGATGACCTCCTGAGGTCCCTTCCAACTTTAATATTCTATGATTCTATGATTATTCATTTATTGTATTTATTAGATGGCTGAAAATGCAAAAAAGGCACTTTTCCATCTGATAACAATAATAATCTTTAACTTTTATATAGGGAAGAATGCATCAATTACAACTTCCTTTGTCGCCTGAGTTTTCCTTAGAGGTCTTTCCTCTAAAGGCTGGGGCAGCTGCGCATGGAGGGCTTGCCCCTTCTCCAAACAGGAGGTTGGCTCTGCTGGAGTGAGCCTATAGTGGGGTGAAGTAGGCAACTCAAATTCCCTTTGCTCCCATGGATCTTACCCTTGGGGGTTCCTCTGGCAAGGGGTTAGAACCCCATAAGCAGTGTTCTGACGGAGCTGCACAGCCAAGCACAGGGGGAGAGCCTCTTTGGAAGCCAGAGCTAGTGTGGAGGTTCAGTGGCTTTGGCCCTTTGCTAATCCCTCAAGGTCCACAAAAGCCTCAGGGGATCCCCCAGTTTTGGGGATACCCACTTCTGCTGGGTCCTCCAGTCTTGCTGATGGGAGAATGTGGAAGGAACTGCATGAGGGGATCCTTGGGTGGATTTCCTTCCACAGAGCTTCCTCACACGTCTTTTATAATGCAGGCAGGGACAAGCTGCCCAGTTCCAACCCTACTTACCTCAAGATCTCTGGAAGATGAAGACTTCCAGGCTAGATGAATAGTTGGATGGAGTATTGGGCATGGATTCTGCCCCCTCCTTACTCACAGTGACGGTCACCTGCCTGGTGCCGATGCAACTCAGCGGGAGTAATGGCTGCCCTTAGGGTATACGTGTTTGACATGTCTTGTTAGGGAGGTGGCGAGGATGAAGGCCCTGATCCTGAAAATGGCTCTGCATGGGCCAACCTCTCTGTCCATGCACAGCCCTATTAATCAGAGACTCACTACTTAACTCACAGGATCAAGGCCTGTGTATATAGTATATCCTCAGCTCTGCTGAGGGACTGGTAGCAACTTGTCCTCGCAGGTAGATAAAATTGAAGGCAGCACGTAATTCTTTCCAAAAGGCCAATGCCTCTGCTTCCATCTTCCATAGCGTGCTCGCTAAATCCTCCACTGCTGACGTGTTGCAGGAAGTTTTAAAATCTGACTGTAAAGCAAGCTGTTAATTTTATGCTTTTCATTATGGCTGTTTGTTAGTAAAAGTGTGCTCCTTCTTGCCCTGGCTTTAGGTGAACATGAATTGTTTTGCTCCTCTCCTTCCAATCCGATGAGCTCTGTTATTGCTATATATATCCTCGACCATGTCCAGCGGTCATCCCCATAGTTAAAAGCAGTCACTGTTGAGGGGCTTTTAAAATACACAGATGTGATTTTAAAACAAATCTCTGAAAATGATTACATCCCACACATTCTCCTAGCATCAAACAGTTTAGAATTGCTCAGTATCATGTTGAAGGTGTTTTTGCTTCTCCAGCAGTGCGTGTGATTGCATTTGTTCCCATATAAAATTACCTAATATCTCCTGCAACGTTACTGTTTGCTGTTTTAATTACTGCTTTGCCAAGGCTGCCTCTCTCTAGTTTGTGTGAACTTCTTGGGCAGTCTAAGGATATTTGCATCTCTTGAGTTGGGATTAGAGATTTAGACACAAAGGTTCCCAAAATCTCAGCTACAGCTGTGCAAATAATCCATTGTTTGGTTCACTGGCAATTCTGGAAAAAAAATTAAAGTTTGTTTCAGGAAAGCTTTCAAAATGTTCAGCAAATCAAAAAAAGAATCAGGGCAAAAGAAATGTTGAAGTAGACATGAAGGATTTTTTATTTCAAGTTTTTTTACCGCAGGGTTTTGGTTTTTTTTATTAAATTGAAGGGAATTTCAAATGGAAAAGTCATTTCAAAGGGAAAAATCTAAATGTTTAATTTAGAAAATGATAAAATGATTTTTCATTTATTTATTTCTTTATTAGAATTTTTTGGAGGAGATTTTTGTTTCGCTTTATAATATGCAATAGAAAGCCACAATTGTCTATCTAGGTACTTGCATGATCCTCGTCATAGTAGGGTCTGAGAGCTTTATAACCACTAAGAGATTTATCCTCAATACGTGGAGGAACAGAAAAGTCTCATCCTCATTTGACAGGTGGGGAAATCAGGCAAAGAGAGACTGAGGCACAGATACCTCACACATTTCTAGGGAAATATAGCATAGATGGAGCTCCTATAAGATGAGTTCATAACTGGTTGGAAAACCGTTCCCAAAGAGTGGAGGCCGGGAGGGATCAGTTCTGGGTCCAGTTCTATTCAGTTTTCATAAATGATTTAGATAATAGCACAGAGAGTACACCGTATAAAATATGTGGATGATACCAAGCTGGGAGGGGTGGGCAAGTGCTTTGGTGGATAAAATTAAAATTCAAAATGATCTGGAAAAGCTGGAAAAATAGTCTGAAGTAAAGAGGATGAAATTCAATGAGGACAAATGCAAAGTAATCCACTTCGGCAGAAACAATCATTGTACACATACAAAATGGGAAATGACTGCCTAGGAAGGAGTACTGCAGAAAGGGATCTGGAGGGTATGGTGGACCACAAGCTAACTATGTCAATAGTGTAACCCTATTGCAAAAACAGCAAACGTCAGTCTGGGACGTATCAGCAGGAGTGTTGTAAGCGAGACACGAGAAGTAATTCTTCTGCTCTACTCAGCATTGATAAGCTCTCAACTGGAGTGTTGTGTCCAGTTCTGGGTGCCACATTTCAGGAAAGATGTGGACAAACTGGAGGAAGTCCAAAGGAGAGTAACAAAAAAAAATAAAGATCTAGAAAATATGACCTATGAGGGAAGATTGAAAAAATTGGATTGATTTAATCTGGAGAAGACTGAGGGGGGACATCACAGTTTTCAAATGCATAAAAGGTTGTTACAAGGAGGAGGGTGAAAAAGGACTAGAAGCAATGAGCTTAAACTGCAGCAAGGGAGGTTTAGGTTGGACATTAGGAAAAGATTCTCAACTGTCGGGGTAGTTAAGAACTGGAACAAATTGCTTAGGAAGGTTGTGGGCATCTCTGTCGATGGAGATTTTTAAGAGCAGGTTAGACAAACACCTCTCAGGGATGATCTAGTTATTACTTAGTCCTACCTTGAGTACAGGGGCCTGGACTAGATGACCTACTGAGGTCCCTTCCACTCCTATGCTTCTATGAAAAATGGACCAGCTCCATTTACTTCAATGAAGCAACACTAATTTACATTGGCAGAAAATATGGCCCTGAAAAAGTTCCCCACAATCAAACAGGAAATCTGTGGCAGCATCCAAGAGCTACCTTCAGATCTCCTGCCTTTTGTTTGTAGCCTTTAGAATATTGATGAATTATTATTCTGAATGGTATCTCAGACAGTGACCTGTGCCTGTTGTATGCAACAACTTAACAGGAGGCATTAGAACTGTAATCAAGACAATCTGCTTGTATGTGAATTTCAAAGAGATGTAATGGCCTAGCAATCATCAGCTCATTCATTTGTAGTAATAGAAATCAAGGATAGATGCTATGTGCATTTGTCTGTGTTTACCTATGCTAGAAGATTAACAATGCAACCAGCTTAGTTTGTGGATGCTAATTCTCTTTCATGTCTTAATTGCCTTAGTTATATATGTGACTGTGTCCCCTTAACTTTAAGATTAGGTTATTAGGACACTAATAATATTATAATATTAATATTATAATAAAATTATCTATTACAAAATTATCTATAAAAATAATAAAAAAATTATCCCCACTGTGGCCAGAGGGATGTGCCCTACCAGTGAGTGCACCCTGTGATGCTCACTCACCCCTTCCTTAATCCTATACACCTGTGGTGTAGCTCTACTTATTGCTTATCACTTAAACCTAAAACTCAACCCTAATCTATTACGCATAGATTGATGATATATGTGATTAGCTACGCAGCCCACTGCCTTCAACTCAAGCCCATCTTTCCTCTCTGTGGACATAAGAGAAGAGTCTTGCAGTACTTTTGTTTGAAACACCCTTAAATCATCCATCGTGGGGCCTGTGCAAAATTGCCATAGCTATTTCCCTATTCTTCTGTAAGTTCTCCAGGGCACGGAACACCCTTTGGTTATGTGCTCATACAGGGCCTCGCACAATGAAGCTGTGATGACTGAATGGGCTCCATAGTCACTACAGCAATTCAAATAATTCAAATCATCATCATAGTCAGGCAAATTCAAAAAATTGAAGGTAAAATTTCACTAATTTGCTATTGAGTGAACAAGGTGTTGAATACAAATGGACCCAGGTCTCTAATGAAGCTAGCATGGCTTAGAACAGTGGTTCTCAACCTTTCTAATGCTGTGACCCCGCAATACAGTTCCTCATATTGCGGTGACCCCAAACCAAAAAATAATTTTGGTGGCTACTTCAAAACTGATGACGTCAGCAAGCGCCGGACACACGTAATGCACTGCTATGGACTGTGGAGCGTTCCCCCCGCTTCCCCCGCCCCTTAGGCCCCGGACGGATGATGCAATCACGTCTGCGCATGCGCGCAGGCGTTCAGTTTGGAACGTGCATCCATAACGGTGTGCGTTCCAGCTGAATAGCGCTGCTACAGATGGTAGCGTGACTTCTCAGCAGCTAAAGCCATCGGAAATATGTATTTTCCGATGGCTTTAGGTGACCCCTGTGTTTTGGTCGTTCGACCCCCGCCGGGGTCGCGACCCACAGGTTGAGAACCGCTGGCTTAGAACATGGAGCACTGGAATAAGACTTAGGAGATCTGGGTTTAATTCCAAACTTTGCCACTGCACTGCTGGGTGACCCTGGGCAAGTCATTTCACCCTGCGTTCCCGTACCTCAGTTTCCCCAAATGTAAAATGGGGGGATGCTTACATCTGTTGTTAAACTATGTTAACACCTATGGATGAAAAGTGCTATATAAGAGCTAAATATCCATATCCTTGCCTCCATTCCACCCCTGATAACCTTTAGGTGAAAAATACTGCAATAAATTATCATCCTCTCTAGAAACAAAGCAGATACGCTTTTAAAAATAAAAAGCATTTGACAAAACTGTGAGCATGGTACAAAGATCCCTATTGGATTGTTGCTGTCGAAAAACAACTGCTTGACTTAATTCTTAGTACAACAGGGAATCAGAAAAAAACGCTTTTAGCCTGGGCTTTCAAAGAGCCCTAAGGAAGTTGGGTGCTCGACTCTTGTTGAAAGTCAATGCAAGTTGGATGGTTAACTTCTTTAGTCCCCTTTGAAAACTTTGTACACAACTAATTCTGAGTGCTTTCTTTTTTACAGTTCTTTTAAATGAAAATAACAAGATTGCATTTCCAGAGAGTACGTCTCCGAAGACAAGTTGACAAACTTTGATAGGAAAGTAGTTTAAACATGTTCAGAGAAAAGGAGACTCATACAAACAACCAAAAACACAAAGTGAAGACTTTCACAGCAGGATGAGAATATGAAAGAAGGGGCTGCAGGCAAATGGGTATTGCTGAGGGATAAAATGTGTCCTCTTGCCTCCTTCAGCTAACCTTCAAAAAAAAGTCAACAGCTTCCAAAGAATCTTTCTTTAAACTTCTTTCCAAAATGTACCCAGGAACTAATTCAATCAAAGTGGGGTGGGGGGATAAAAACCCAGGGTAATTTTAGTGGGAATAAACCCAAGCTGCTTTTCTTCTTTATAAAATTACTTGAAATTCCTTTTTGAAATAAAAATGTGGCTTCCATTTCTAAATAATCAGACCTCCAGAGATTTCATATCACTTGTGAAGTTTTTGTTAAATTTGTATGCCAGCATACTGCAAGGTTATTTGAATGCAAATACCAAAGGAAGCAGCTTTCTTGTAATAATGAAAAAGGTCGGTTTACTTCAGAATAGTCTTTGGGAACTTGTTTCACATTACAGACTATACTACACACAAGCTGAAATCATCCATCAGTGTATTTTTAAGTCATGGGTCAGATGCACAGCTGGTGTAAATAAATTCAACCCACTGACTTCAATAAAGTTGCATGCATTGAAACCAGCGAAGAATCTAGCCTGTTAGATCAGACACGCAAGCCTGTACAATACATAACTTAAAACATGTGCTTCAAGGTGCCACAGAGGAAGGAATCTACTGCTGGCAGATCTGCCAAGAATGGACGCTTGGCAAAAACCAAGGTCAAGTTCTTTGCAGGATCTTGTACTAAGTGATGTCTTTAGTAAAAAGTCCCATTCTAATCTGAAAAAGGACACTATGGGCTGCATCCTGAGGTGGCATAGACTGCTGTAGCTTCACTGACATAGTAGAAACTATAATGATTTATGCTAGCTAAGGATTTGACCCTGAAAAGTAACTTGGTGTTGTACAGGTCCACGTTTGTTGCCTTTCAGCAATGCTATATCAAATTCTTCAGTTTTACAAATAAAAGGATTTTTCCCCTTAATCTTCAACCCTGCAAACTCACCCTGAGATCTAAAAGTCAAGCTGAGTTCTTTCATTTTCATAGATCTGCTCCAGTAATAAATAATTTGCAGCTCAACTTCTGCCTCCAGTTTCCTTGTGCGACTATCTTTAAATTTTGTTCTAATTTACAGTTAGGATACCTTGTTTCCTTCATTAAAGCTTAGGGAACAACTGGGGGGGAAGGAGGGGGCGGAGGGGGGGAAAGCATTTTGCAATTGGAAAACTTTGATTTGTGCTCATGGCCTTTTTGCAGTCCCTTTCAATGAACTTTAAAAAGGACATGCTTTACTAGCACAAATAATAGAGAACAGCACAGTTTTAAAGAGTTGTAAAAGTTGTTTTTTGCCCTCATCCAGGTTCTGCAGTAAGGTTATAACCCATAAGCATATATGTTGAGATGACTCATCAACTAGTGGCCCTCCATCTATGCTGATTTGGGCCGTTGTCACGTAGACACATACACAATTTAGCTAAAAAGCTTTTAACTGAGCATGAAAAATATTTTTTCTGTATCGAAGAAGTGTGTGGGGTGTAAATGTACCCCAAATGTGTTGCACAATTAGCACATACTTTTAGTGGTTCTATAAACACATCTGCATGTAGTGAGAGTCTCTTGTACTGTAATAGTCAGCATATGCTAATGCACTGCAGTGATGGCGGTTGCTGCCTTGAGCCAACCTCAGAAAGACTGGTCCTTCATATCCAGGCCT
Organism: Mesoclemmys tuberculata; assembly: GCA_007922155.1. Lineage (NCBI taxonomy): Eukaryota > Metazoa > Chordata > Testudines > Chelidae > Mesoclemmys > Mesoclemmys tuberculata. The sequence goes on from ML675617.1 coordinate 31,609,743, forward strand.
GTTAGGCACCCTCAACACAGAGTCGACTGATGCTGTATCTCTTTTCCTAACGCTTTTGAAGGGATGTTATTATGTCTAGGTGTTGAGCTCCAACCACTGCAGATTCTGGAGACTCTGGAGGGGAGCTTTTGCGTCGCACAGTTCAAGATGGGGAACAAACAGGCATGATATTCGGCTTGTGACCTTATACAAATGATTTGCAACTATGAAAGGAAGTCACTGTGTGATGAGCACATATTAGGCAACAGGAGCTTTTGTGCCATACAGTACTGAGAGCTGCTCCGAGAAGGATGACCATGTTTCCATTGATTGTTCATCATGTTCATCTTCAGACAATGAGCAGGTTGTGGTCAGCCCTGGTATAAGACCAGAAGAAATGTAGTTGGGGACACCTTCCTCACCAGTATTCAGCTGTCTGAAGATCTACTCAGTGTCAATTTGATTTAGATAGAACAATGTGACAAAACAAGCCAGCTATACTCAATGAAATGCAGTCGCATTGCAGGAGAGAAAAATTGTGATCACTGTTCTGGTTTGCTGGGTCATTCACTTCTGGGCCACTTCTTAAACTCCAAAGAAAGACAAGTCAGTAATAATGCTAATGATGATGCATCATGACAAATCTGTGGAAAGATACAAAAAGAAACCCCCCATAATTGGAGAGTGATGAAAGTGATTAAGGGGCTGGGGAACATGGTTCATGAGGAGAGGCTGAGGGAACTAGGCTTAGTCTGCAGAAGAGAGGAGTGAGGGGGGATTTGATAGAAGCCTTCAACTACCTGAAAGGGGGTTCCAGGGAGGATGGAGCTAGGCTGTTCTCAGTGTTGGCAGATGGCAGATCAAGGTGCGATGGTCTCAAGTTGCAGTGGGGGAGGTCTAGGTTGGATATTAGGAAAATCTTTTTCACTAGGACGGTGGTGAAGCACTGGAATGGGTTACCTAGGAGGTGGTGGAATGTCCATCTGTAGAGGTTTTTAAGGCCTAGCTTGATCAAGTCCTGGCTAGGATGATTTAGTTGGGGTTGGTCCTGCTTTGAGCAGGGGGTTGGACTAAATGACCTCCTGAGGTCCCTTCCGAACCTAATCTGTGGTTCTATGATAATTCCCCACTATGATGGCACTAAAAGTAGCATCTGTGACATGGACCATCTACATCTACGGGCATAACCTAAATTGCTTGCTTTCATGCTTTCCTTGTAGCTGCAATGGCGATTAGCTCTGCTCAGATCCAACACCTCCGTCTGTCATCTTGAGCTCACTTCTTACTCTCTCCTTCCTGGTTCTATAACAGTTTAGTCTGCCCTTTGTCCAGCTGGCCTTCATCATCAATTAAAGCGTGTCAACCCTGCCTGTCTTCCAGGTACAGTCCGTCACAGGGCTAATTGGCCCTTTTTACTCAGGCCTTGTGTGGAGTAGGCACTTCAGCACAATGGCCAGTGGTTCTTTTCTTTGACATGTTTGATGTTGCCAGTACTGTAAGCTTCATTGTTTGGATCAGCAACAATTCTGCTGTCCTGACCATGTTTCTTATCAATCCAGGAGAATGACTCGTAAATGCACATATAAAAGGAAGACTCCTTGGTACCCATCATTTCAACATGCCCTTCAAAGCTGTCCAAACCATCCAAATATGCCCAGCAAAACGAGCCACCACAGGAGCACCTAGCAAACTCAACAATGGATACTACCACGTTTTCCCAAGCTCAGCTGACTCAAAGAGTCACAAGCTATGTGGAGAACGCAGTGAATTTGTACGTGCTCACCACTCCACACTAATGCTGATGTGTGGAAATTGCACATAGGTTCATACTGAATGAAACGCCGGCAAGTTCTTTCCATTTGCTAGTTAAATCTTTTTCATCTAAAAAATTAAAGCATTGTTCTTGGTTTCTGAATGAATTTGGGGGACAAACCACCCACATGACAATTAATGCAACTTTTTTCTCCACACTGGATGACAATTGACCCTGGCTACAATTATTATAGATACAATAAAATAAAAATCTATATTTCAAACATTTGGGCCTCCTAACTCCATGTTTCGGAACTTAAATACAGGCTGCCTCTGTTCCTGAAAGAAGGATAGTCTTGTAGCTAGTCATCCAACTGAGATTTTGGAGATGTTGATTCAAGTCAATCTCTGCCACCGGCTTCCTGTGTAACCATGAGCTGCAGTTGTGTCAATGTAATGTAGACACTTACTACAGTGACAGAAAGGGTTCTGCCATTGCTGTAGTAAATCCTTCTCTCTGAGAGTCAGTAGCTAGGCTGATGGAAGAATTCTTCCACTGACTTAGCACTGTCATACTACGCCATAGATCATCTTAACTACACCTCTCCAGGTTGTGAATTTTTACCACCCCTGAGTAACATAGCTAGGTCAGTCTAGCTTTCTCATGTAGACTAGCCTTCAACATTTCATTAACCTGCAGTTCTGGCAAAGCTGTCTGGTAAAAAAACTGCTAGTGGATGTGACTATCTGAGTGGATCACTATGGGCAATAATGTTACTAAGACCACAGGAGATCAAAAAGGAAAGAGAAGCAAACCACATCTCCCTCTCACACATGCTCTAAATGTGACCAAAAAGGTGTTGCTCACCCAGCAACATGCTGTTCCCTATCCACGCCAAAGGAAACCTCTACTGCCATTCTCATTGCATGAGATATGGAAACATAGCATAAGACATTGTGTGCTTTGATTACTGGTATAGATTCTATTGACCCATTGGAGCCTACACTATCCAAATGTGATTGAAGATGAAAAAGTGAAAAAGAGGCATTCAGGGAGCTTTTCTTTGTAGATGTCATTACCAGTGCAAGGCTTGAATCTGAGCTCTAACGAACAGCACAGAACTATGGAGAACTGGCAAAGAATGAAGCCAGTGGTATTCTACAATCCAACTCTAAGGTGATGTGAGACCACAATTACAGTAGTAGAACAGGGATGAGATTTGCAAAGTCTCTAAGCATTAGACACACAAACTTCCTTGCAATTTACTGGGCATTCATCACCTTAGACTCTTGAAAGTTCCAACTTGAAACATTTAAAATCAGATCCTCAGCTGGCATGAATCAACCTAGCACCACAGATTTCAACTGGGCTCTCTCGATTTCCGCCAGTTGAGAATCTTACCTTTTGAATACCATTAGCTGAATATTACAGTTCCAGAACGATGTGTAGATTAAAAGAGAGAGTTTTTGTTTTAATAATCCAATATTTAAAGGTGCCACTAAGACTAACAGGAACATGAAAAGGGCTGAAAGGTCTATTCTTGTATGATAACTCTAAGATCTCTTGTTTCCCAGTTCAGTGCCCTAAATAACAGACCCTGTTGGCCTTAGTGCTTGGAGGGAGAAAATTTTGTGGGGGAAGGAGAGAAACTGCATAAATCTTCTTTGAACATATCGTGTAGCATTTCAAGAACTACAGGCAACATTTGCACGAACTAACGCATTTAGGAAAATAGGCTTATATATAGGGAAAATACCTACTGAGACAAAGGGTAGGCAAAAACTTCATGTCCCTGTTTCCCAATTTCCATTTCCCTAGCTGGTAGGAAGATTCATATCATCTGCCTGAACTCTCAGTAAGGAAGTAGAGCCCAGAGGCAGAGTCAGCACACATTGGTCTAACACAAGAAAAAAGAAAATACAAGGCACAAAGAAGCAATGATTTTGATATCCCAGTGTTAACACAGGCCAATGGTTTTGACAGGCATGGGATGCAGGTGAAGTAAAACTCGGGGCAATTTCTAGATCAGAATTAATGGGTTCTAGCAAGAGTTGCTGACAGAGCAGATCCAACAGTTAAAAAACTGATTTGCAATTATTTTCACCAATGCCAGTTCAATTTCTTGTGATTTGGAGGGTCATATTATTTGCTACTCATCAGCACATGGAAAGCGGCCAAGCATTCCTGAAAACATTCACCAACAGTGTCATGTCATGACATTTTTAGCCAAGCATGCAATGCTACACACACTTGCATTCAAGTCATGACTGGGCATGTATGGTGCACGCAAGGTCACATTGTGCAAAGGACTTCAAATGGCCTCCTCCATGTGTCTTTGGGGGCTAGAGAGAATCGTTCTGCCAGCACAGCTGATCAGAAAGGCATGCAATGCACATGTTGTGTACACAGACAGCATACTACTGCATTGGAGTCCCAAAAGCTTCATAGATTTTACACCAATTCACTGAAAATTCCCAGCCGAATGGCATTACAGCTGGTCAGAAAATGGAAAAAACACAACTTTGCATGGAAAAAAACCTGAATATTTTACCCTGGTTTTTTTGCGGTTTTTTTTCATTTAAATTCAACCCAACCACTAGCCTTGGTATTTTAACAGTAATTTTCTCAGTGCCCAAAAGGATGTATGATGAACATGAACATAAGGAGTGTGTTCCTGAGAATTTCTAATGAAAGTGGAAACCAGAGTAATTAGGTTATAGTTTTTTCAGCCAGCAAACTACATAACACACAGGCTACTGATTTAACAAAAGGTCTGAAATAATCATTGTAATTGGGATACTCTTGACACTCAGAAATCCCTTATCCAGGAAAGCACTGAGGCACACACTTAAGTCCCTCTGAATTGAAGGGGATCTGTTGGGTCGTTTGCTTTTTCTGAAGAACCTAACTTTAGGCACCTGTTTTGGTTTTGTTTTTTAAATCTTGAGGAAGGTCTATTTTCAAATAGAATTAATTTAAAACCTAGAACTGTGTGTCATCAGAATGCTTCATTTCAACCTGTACTACATTGCGTTTCCCCCTCCCACATGTCTATAACATTGTCTTTGTCAGCACTGAATGTCAAATGCCAGCATACTGCCCCATCATCTCCCTTTGTTTAGGTTCCTCTGGAGTTACTCATAAGCTTCTCTAGTCCTGACTATCCTAAATAATACAAGCCTTTTGCCACATCACTACTCACCTCCTTCTCCAGATTTTGAATATGGAGGGATTTTTTAACAAGTTTCCTCACTTTTTAGAAAAGGGGATTTTAGAAATATAGTATCACTGTGCTAATTTCTGGTGTGAATCCTCTCCCAAAAATGTTGGGCTTAATCATCTTCAGTTACTCTTACTTAGATATTCAGTTATAGTGCCTCCCTGAACCAGCTCCTTAGCATGAAGTTGAAAGTAGCTTGTCTGTCAAAACATGCCTTTTTGGAAGGCATACTGTATAGTCAAACACAAGTATGGGGCTCAACATAGGAGTAACTGGATGAAATTCTCTGGCCTATGTTTCACAGGAGGTCATAATAGATAATCTAAAGCTCCCTGCTGACCTTAAATTCTATGAATCCTCTTGTGTGCTCTCACACTAGCTATTTCAAGGATAATTTAAATTGTCAGCAACTTGATGTTGAAAACTGCAGTTATATACTATTGTTTTCCCTTGACTAAAATAATGCACTGGTTGAATTTGGCTTAGGCTATGTACACACTGATGGCAGCAAATTCACTGCCATCAGATCGATCTTTCTGGATAGATTGAGTGGTCAGTGAAGACCCGCTCAATTGATCTGGAAGTCGATGCACTCAAACCACCCCCCTTTAAACACCATAGCATTGCGTCAATGGGAACGCATTTCCCGTTGACACAGCACAGTGAAGATGCCATGCACAACGGAAGTGAAGAAGTCGATTGGCATTACATAAGCTACTCTGCACAGCTTGTGGAATTCCTGTGGATTACTGCCGAATTTTCAGGTAAGTGTAGACCTGGCCTACGGGAAATAGAACGTTAATTCCACAGAGAAGGGACAGCCATGCTGGACAGATGTTGTCATGTCATTGGCCCATTTGAGAGTAATAGACAATGTGGGAAGGAGAGAAGCAAACTACTACAGAAAATAGCTAGGATATCTTATTGGGAAATTGCTCTCGACCACATTCTTTAATACCAAACTTCTGAAAAATCAGAAAATAATTCACATTCTGTGCCATGCAATCAAGTGAAGAGGGTGGAGTGCTGGGAGTTAGGATACCAGGGCTCTCCTCTGGTTCTGCTCCTAACCTAGGGGACATTTGAGGGATTTTCAAAATTTCTTATGGCCATCCAAATCCCATTAAATTCCAGCCTTTACTTCTCTACAATTTCCCCGTCTGTAAAATGGCAATCGTGATACGAAACCCCTTTGTAAAGAGCTTTGAGATATAAACATGAAGGTGTAGGCACGTATGATAGTACATTGAATCATATTCTATACACATGTGGCTTCAACAGCCTGTGCCTCCAAGAATTGAGATAGCTCTTGTTCCAGAGGTAGGTGAAAGGATGCTCCCTTGGAGGGTAAGAAAAGAGAGCTGCTGAGGTTTTTCAAGTGTGCTAAGTAGCCATGCAGCCTGGGGAATCCAGTCACAGCAATCCCAAGTGCTCCTCTTTACTGCTCTGAGTCACAATGGAACAAATAGTTGGAGCACTAAAGGATACAAAGTGCCCCCAGTTTAAAATTTTTAACTTGGGGAATTCCAACCCTCATCGCATGCCAGAGCACTATTGAGCAAAGAGTGGAGGTCTCTTACGATGAGTACCTTTGAAGAAATGTTTTTCTGGAGATGCTTTGGAAGAGAAAACACTCTTCCCCTTCCCCTCCCCTCCACACCCCTTCTCCAGTTAGTGTTATGTTTTAACTTTCATTCACCCATATTTAAAAGGGAAAATGGGATGACCCAGGTAATTATAAACGTATCATTCTGACATTGGTCCCAGGCAAGATTTTTGAGTGGTTTATATGGGACTCAATTAATAAAGAATTAGAGGAGGGTAATATCATTAATGCCAATCAGCCTAGATTTATAGCAAATAGATCATGTCAAACTTGATATCTTTTTCTGATGAGATTGCAAGTTTAGCTGATAACAGTAATAATAGCACTGATGTAATATACTAGATTTCTGACTTGGAACCAAATGACATTTTGATTTAAAACCTTGAACAATATAAAATTAACATTTCACTGACTAAAAGCTGGCTAACTGATAGTCCAGTGGTCTGGACACTAGCCCAGGACTTAGAGCAAGGACTTGAGCCCAAGTCTCCTATCACAGACTTCCTATGAGATCCTGAATCATTTAGGTTCTCTGTACTGCAGTTCCCCCATTTGTAAAATGATGTTCCCTAACTTACAGCTATGATATAAGGATAAATACATTAAAGACTGCGGGGTGCTGTGATACTCCAGTAATAGGGGGACATATAAGAACCACAGACAGATTTTTTTCAGCACTAGTGTCACAGAAGCTTAAATTAGCACATGGAACATTTAGCATTATAAGTGTGGCTATTAAATACGCACAGTGAGACATTGTAAAAAAGGTGAGACCACAAGGTCCTGTTTCAAATCACAGTTCAGTTCCTGAGGAGACTTGCCAGTTTCAAGCACATGAAACATGAAAAAACAGCACCTGGAATTTTGCTCTTGGCAGAAAAACTTCTGTTTCCAATTGTGTCATGCATCTTCAATTCCCTCTGATTTTTTATGCTCATCCTGAGCAAGTGCAAGTCTAAAGATACCAGGTTTGCGTTGCAGAAAGGAGCTTTGATATCAGAGTGTTCTTTTAAGCAAAGGCAAATCATATTGCTATTTACCAGTTAATTTTGCTTTCTATGGCTTGGCCAAGACAGCACAGACTGTGTGTGCCTCACTCTTGTTGACCTATGACCCGTTTCATGATTGATTTTAAACCGATTACAAGTAGACTAATACTGTAGGGGTATATATTGACGTCTCAAGTGCTTACTAGTTTGGAACATGGATGGGGACAAGTAGGTGAACATAAATAACTGGGTTAAGGCCTCATGGAAGTAATTCTGCTAAAGGCTGGATGTTAGCTAAAATAGCATAGGCCTAAGGAGATAACTCCAGGTCACAAATTCTGCATTCTCATTCTGTGAGATCAACAAGTGACCATGAACAAGTACAGTGCACCGCAGAATTCTGCAAGAGGGGAGTTTGGGCAATAAGGCCATAACTACGTAACTAGGCAGTTTTAACCACATTTATGTATCAGAAGTATTCAGTGATGCACTAGATTAATATTAATTATTGGGAGCATGGCTAGAGAAACCCAAAAGGCCACATAGAGCTAATAGGCAGGCATCAATCTTGTTATGGTCACAGAAGGTGGTCAAATATGGTTACATATCTGACAGGTTACACAGAACAGCGGTATGAATGCTCTGTTTGGTTGCCTATTTTCAGGTTCTTCAGGGCTCCTGAATCAGTATCAACTGCTCCATGGCCTTCTGTGTGGTAATCCACTTACTGATTCTTCATAGAATCACAGAATATTAGAGTTGTAAGGCACCTCAGGAGGTATCTAGTCCAACCCCCTTCTCAAAGCAGGACTATCCTCAGCTAAATCATCCCAGCCAGGGTTTTGTCAAGCCGCAGCTTAAAAACCTCTAAAGATGGAGATGCCACCACCTCCCTAGGTAACCCATTCCAGTGTTCCACCACCCTCCTAGTGAAAAAAGCTTTCCTTATGTCCAACCTAGACCTCCCCCACTGCAACTTAAGACCATTGCTCGTTGTTCTCTCATAGCCACCACTGAGAACAGCCTAGCTCCATCCTCCCTGGAACCCCCTTTCAGGGAGTTAAAGGCTGCTATCAAATCCCCCCCGCATTCTTCTCTTCTGCAGACTAAACAGGCCTAGTTCCCTCAGCCTCTCCTCATAAGTCTTGTGCTCCAGCCCCCTAATCATTTTTGTTGCCCTCTGCTGGACTCTCTCCAACTTTTCAACATCCTTTTTGTAGTGGGGGGCCCAAAACTGGACACAATACTCCAAATACGGCCTCACCAATGCCAAATAGAGGGGAATAATCACTTCCCGCGATCTGCTGGCGATGCTCTTACTAATGCAGCCCAATATTCCATTAGCCTTCTTGGTAACCAGGGCACACTGCTGACTCATATCCAGCTTCTTATCCACTGTAACCCCCAGATCCTTTTCTGCAGAACGGCTGCCTAGCTCATCAATCCCCAGTCTGTAGCTGTGCATAGGATTCTTCCATCATAAGTGCAGGACTCTGCACTTGTTCTTTTTGAACCTCATCTCTATGTGGCCTCATCTTTTTGAGCGTAAGTACAGAATGCAGTCATCTCTCCAGCTTTGGGTGGATGGGTTGTTCATCAGGATAGGTTTGTGCTGGTTAGTAATTTCAGAGTAGTAGCCGTGTTAGTCTGTATACGGCAAAAACAATGAGAGTCCTGTTGCACTTTAAAGACTAACAAAAGACTACAAAAAAGCTTCAAAAACAGACTTCAGTGAGAAATCCAGAGCTAGAGCTCATATGCAAACTTGACACAATCAGACTGGGTCTGAATAGGGACTTGGAATGGTTATCTCTTTACAAGAAGTAATTGTCACTGTTCACACAGTCTCATCTTCTAATCAACGGCTGGGAAAATTTACGTTAACTGAATGGACTTTGTTAACCCTTATCCTCCCCATTGTTGTTTCTTACCCTATACATATACACCTCCCATCTGTGATTACCATTTCATGTATCTGACTATGTGATTTGCAGCCCACGAAAGCTTAGGCCTACAGAAATTTGTTAGTCTTTAAAGTGCTACAGGACTCTCGTTGTTTTGGGTTTTTTTAGTACTTTCAGGTTGTATAATTATTTGGTTTCTATGTAAAGCTATAATTGGTTCTATACTTCTCTATCATAAATTGCCTCAATCCCTGAAAGAGAGAGGTTTCAGGGAGAAACTTCATGTAGCCTACTTTGGGGAAAGAACCTGTGTTTGTGGATAAAATAAGTGTGGAAAATTTCTAGCATCATTATTTAACAAGGCTACATTTTGGCTGCGTGCCTGCTCCCATTGGGGTGAACTGAAAAACTCCCATTGACTTTTGGGGTGCAGGCCAGATTCTCTGACAGGCTGGATGACGACCAATCCCCATGGTGCTTTGCATCAGGTTCCTACCTCTGCTTCTGCAGTCTGAGAGTCTTTCAGATCTCAGCTAAATCCATCTACCTGCTGGTGCGCTAAGCAGGTGAGCCTGTTTCAGCCTGATGCTGCATTGCTCAGTAGAGGAGGAGTCTGAGTCACAGACAGATTACCCATTACATGGGAATATAAAGGGGCCAGTGCTGTTTTGCACCACTTCATCCAGAGAAAAAAATGTCTCTGATTTAGAATGACAAGAGAGAACCTGAGGGAGGAGGGAATGGGACCCTCCAGGGTGGTGAGTTCTGCCCCAGGGTGTGCTGGGATGGCAAGTGTAAGTGGCCTGGGCTTGGGGGCACACAAAAGGAAGAAGATCCTTGTGCACCGCTGCCTCCTGCATGGGATATGCACAGTTTGGCCCCTTGCATTCCCCTTGCTGCAGTCCCAAAGCCGGAGAACCAACTGCTATATCATGGCATTTGTCTCTCCTCTGAATCAAGTGTACGGCATGGGCAAATCTGAGAGGATGCGTGGTGGTGGGCTTTCTGACACAGGGAAAAGACAATTAAAATATTCGTGGAAGCAGTTAAAATCTTACATTAACCTCACCAGCTTACGGAAGCTCAATATATTATTTCCCCATAGCCTGAGCACACAGACTGAAAGAGAGATTCCATTAAATGAGTCCTCCCTTGTCTTCTGACCTACCATAATAAAAGGCTGTAAAAAAAGTTAAATCATGGGGTTGTTCTTAGTGGCTTTCCCCACCCAGAGCTTGTCTACAAAGGGGCATGTAGGAAAGTTCATTCAAATTTAAAGGTCCCTAGTTCATAATAATGAAACGTAAGAGAGCTTTATCTCTACAGAGGGGAGGGTGCAGGCCAAAAGAGGGCCTCTAAAATCTTTCTGGGCTGTGAAAAGGACCATCTCTGCCCTAACGTGTTTATTTGCCTTGCTGCAAGAAGTGCAAATGTTGTTCACAGCCGTGGCTGAAGTGACAGGGTGCACCTGCTTAACTACAGCAAAGAGAAAGAAATGTTTGCTTCTGACCTGAGAGCGGCAGTCAGGAAACTTTTCATAACTTTTCTAAGGCTACAAACGCATGTAGTAGCATTGGTGATCTTCTTGGTTAGAAGCGGGCGTTCTTTCCAGTATCTAGATGCTGTTCTAAAACTGAATTCGCTCAGCAGGAGGAAGTGAGGTACCTCCGTTAAAGGTGCCGCCACTCAGACATCCCGACAGTACCAGATTTTTCAGGACTCTCCGACATTGAAATCCAAACCCCCCTACTCCAGTTGAAACAGGCCCCATTCAGGGCCTCCCAGATGTTTGGCTCATCCACCGCATCAGACAGGCCTCATTTGCGTGGCATTGCATCCTGCGGTAGCCACTTGAGACATCGGGGGATGTGGTTACAAGGGTTGTTACACTGCGGTTACTGCTACCTCATCTCACGCTGTGGCAGGGATGGCATGCAAGGAAGCTCCCACACCTGGCATGACCCTCACACAGCCACGGCACAGGTGCTATCTTTGCTCTTGGTGGAGACTGGTGAACACTAAGTGTGCCTGGCAGGGGGAGCACGATCTCCTAAAAGGGGCAGGTATCAGTGATAACAGCCCTTCCCCTCTCCCTAAAGCCTGCAGAGGGCACCACCAGTCCCACTGTGTGCCAGGGTGCCTGGAGGAGTGAGTCACCCTGAAGACCCAGCCCTCCCGTGGCTCCCTGTGGTTCAGTGTGGCTGTGCCCTGTCCCCTGTGCAGGGCTCTTTGCTCATTACACACTCTGCCCCTGGCTGTCCATCACAATCAAAGGCCCAATCTGTGCCCCACTGAAGTCAGTGGCAGGATGTCCATGAGGTTGACGGGCCCAGGAGTGACTGCTGGTCCTTTTGCAGACAGCATTTGGGAACAGACCGCACCATTTAAGCATAGTCCTGGACTGGAAGCAAGCGACACTCCCTCACTTGAGGAGAGTTTAGCTCAGAGCTTCCCCCAGGCACAAGGGAGCTAATCTATGGCCCCACCCCCTCTGGGACAACGTGTGTTCACCCAGGAGCAGGGATTGGGAATTTGAGCAACACTAGTGGAAGCCAACTATCTACAACCTAGCACCCACATACACACACGAAGGGACCAGTTACCATCTAACCCAACCGTATAAACAAGAGATTAGGGGCCTGATCCATCCCCCAACAAAGCTGATGGGAGCCAACCTTTTGGCTTACGTGGGAATTGGATTGAGCCCCTAGATTTTATGAGCAACACCATTTCCACAATCCTGTTGGGTTCTCTGCCAAGCCGGAAGCCATTCATCTTGTTAATTGCAATAGGAGGTTTCAGGTTGGGGATATGCCCTTGGTCATTAAATTTTGACAGCTCTAGATTGGCTACTTTGTTTGGAGGGAAAAGGAAACACTGAAAATTGACAGGCAACCCCTGAGAAAGTTGGTCCACTGCCAAATATAGTTGCTGTCGGCCATACGGTTTTCACATCCTGCCTAGTATTTCTGAACATTGCACCAACACAGTTGAAGCATTGGACTAATCTAACATGACATCAGTGTTTTGGTAATCACTCCCAGACCCCTTCTTGCCTGTCAGCCGCCAAGAATGTTCAGATGGATTCAGTTTGGATAATGTGTACCTCATATTGGACTCGATACAAAAACTGTACTTTACAATAGCACACAGTTAGTGGGAAAGAATTAAGGCAACCACCAGTAATAGTGTGTCTACAGGGTTCTGGGAGAATTATCGTAAGCATGCATTAATCTGCCATGCCTTATTAGTTACTAAGAAGTATTAACTTGAGCTAGCAGGTGCTGATAGGGTAATTAAATAATGTGGGGATTCTTTTTCCACAAGTTTCGAGTATATGGAAAATTTTCCTGTGACTTCTACTTCAATTTACAGAGTTAGTATGTGTGGTTACCATAGCAACCCACAGCACAGTGACAGACAAGTCTCATGTAGCTGTAGTATCGTTAAACTTTTTGGGTGCAGTCATGAAGTCCTTACTGAAGCAAAAGTTGCCACTGATATTGAAGGGAGTTTGGAGTGAGGATTTTGGGTAATCAGGCCTTGTGTGAATTATTCTGAGCACTGAGAGGACACCATAACATTTGATTTGTAAGATGCATATCTAGAAATTGAAGAGAGATTTCCGCTTAGTTTGGTGTCCTGAGTAGACCTGGGCAGGAAATGGTTTTCCCACCACAGTTTTTTTTTGAGATTTCAAAAATTTCCTGTTCTGCACTGGGAATGAAACTAAGGCCTTTAGAAGTTTCAGACAGTGCAATGCTCCCACATCTCGGTGAGTGTCTGTCTTCCACTCTCTCTTCCATTCTGGACCTGAGAAACCTTCCCAACAGAACTGGTACATTTCCATGGAAAATTTTGGTTTCAGTGAATGGGCATTATCCAATAGAGACAAAAAACCCACATTCCACTGAAAAATTCCAAATCAGCTTTAGTTCCAAGTTAAGGAATATCTGTTCCTGCCAAAAACCTACCACCAAAGTTGCTTCCCTCGGCTTTGCCTAGAGTTAGTCAAAAGAATAAGGATTATCCTCTGCAGTATCTTATTTGTAACTAAACACAGCAGCAGAACATGTTAAGGTGATGGAGCCCACAAAAGTAGAGGGCACCATGCACTTATCTTCAGGCCAAATCACTCCCTGCATGGGAATAAAAACCAAGGAGGAAATTGGAAATGTCACAAGTGGCTGACTGATCATTATTTGGGAAGGAGATTGGCCTCAGAAGGAACAGGCTGAAGCTTCGAAAGAAAGAAAGAAAGAAAGAAAGAAAGAAAGAAAGAAAGAAAGAAAGAAACCACTTGAAAGATTGGGCAGAAGATCTGAGGAATGGGAAAGTACAATTCAGCAGAGCACTGATAAAGAACTCTGGTCCAACAGCCTGGGTGTTCAGAATACACGCCGAAGTTTGACAACACACTAAACTACTGAGCAAGGTCGGGAATACTGATACAAAGCACTGATACACCGAACAAAGTGTTGATATTCTGAACTGGAAGGGGGTCCATGAAATGTGATACAAAGCACTGATACACCGAACAAAGTGTTGATATTCTGAACTGGAAGGGGGTCCATGAAATGCTGCTATCCTCTGACTGGAGCCAATCAAGGCTCAAGGCAGTGAGCACAAAGTGTCACAGCATAGAATCATAGAATAAGATTAGGATTGGAAGGGACTGCAGGAGGTAATCTAAACCAACCCCTGCTCAAAACAGAACCAACCCCAACTAAACCATCCCAGCCAGGACTTTGTCAAGCCACAGCTTAAAAACTTCTTAGGACAGAGATTCCACCATCTCCCTAGGTAATGCATTCCAGTGCTTCACCACCCTTCTGGAGAAAACATTTTTCCTAATATCCAACCTAGACCTCCTCCACTGCAACTTGACCATTGCTCCTTGTTCTGTCATCTGCCACCACTGAAAACAGCCTAGTTCCATTCTCCCTGGAATCCCTTTCAGGTAGTTGAAGGCTGCCAACAAATTCCCCCTCACTCTTCTCTTCTGTATACTAAGCCTAGTTCCCTCAGCCTCTCCTCATAAGTCATTTGCCCCAGACCCCTAATCATTTTTGTTGCCCTCCACTGGACTCTCCCAATTTGTCCACGTCCTTTTTGTAGTGGGGGGCCCAAAACTGGACGCAATACCCCAAATGCAGCCTCAGCAGTGCCGAATAGAAGGGAATGATCATTTCCCTCACTCTGCTGGCAATGCTCCTACTAATGCAGCCCAATATGCTGTAAACCTTCTTGGCAACAAGGACACAATGTTGAATCATATCTCACTTCTTATCCAATGTAACTCCCAGGTCCTTTTCTGCCAAACCTCTGCTTAGCCAGTCGATTCCCCAGTCTGTATCAGTGCATGGGATTCTTCCATCCTAAATGCAGGGCTCTGCACTTGTCCTTTTTGAACCTCATCAGAGTTCTTTTGGCTGAATCCTCTAATTTGTCTAGGTCACTTTGTATCCTATCCCTACCTTCCAGGGTATCTACCACACTCCCTATCTTAGTGTCATCTTCAAACTTGCTGAGGGTGCAATCTACCCCATCCTCCAGATCATTAATGAAGATGTTGAAAAAAAACAGTCCCAGCACTGACCCCTGGGGCACTCTGCTTGTTATTAGCTGCCAACTAGACATCTAGCATTGATCACTACCCATTGAGCCCAATGATCTAGCCAGTTTTCTATCCATTTTATAGTCCTTTCATCCAACCCATACTTCTTTAACTTGCTGATAAGAATAGTGTGGGAGACTGTATCAAAAGCTTTGCTAAAGTCAAGGTATATCACATCCACCGCTTTCCCCTCATCCACAAAACCAGTCATCTCATCATAGAAGGCAATCAGGTTGATCAGGCATGACTGGCCCTTGGTGAATCCATGTTGACTGCTCCTGATCACCTTCCTCTCTTCCAAGTGCCTTAAAATGGATTCCTTGAGGACCTGTTTCATGATTTTTCCAGGGACTGAGGTGAGACTGACTGGTCTGTAGTTCTATGGATACTCCTTCTTCCATTTTTTGAAGATGGGCACTATATTTGCCTTTTTCCAATTGTTTGGGACCTCCCCCAATCGCCATGAGTTTTCAAAGATAATAGCCAATGGCTCTGCAATCACATCAGCCAACTCCCTCAGCACCCTCGGTTGCATTGCATCCGGCCCCATCGACTTGGGGATGTCCAGCCTTTCTAAATAGTCCTGAACCTGTTCTTTGACCACTGTGGGTTGTTTCACAGAATACTAGCCATGAAAAGGCTGCAGACTCTTAAGCTAATCTGGAGCAACAAAAAAGGCACCACAGATCAAAACAACCCATAAATTTAGTGTGGAATGCACCTGAGAAGCCGATCTAACAGGGAAGGGTCGGTTGAGACCAGGACCCGTTGCCTCAAAAAGCTTACATACTTGACAAAGGGTGGGAGGGGAAATGATTGTCTAAGGTCACACAGCAGGTCAGAGTCAGGTCCCCCAAGTCCCAGTCCAGTAGGCCATACTCCCTCCAGTTTCCAATAACAATCATGCTAAAAATCATATGCTGTGACACAAACATGATTTTTTTCTCCCTCTTCTTCCCTTGAAATGTAGTGGGCACCTGACTTCCAATGTGCTTGAAAGAACTGTTACTTTCTGCATTTATTATCCTTTTATTATTTCACTGAGCCACATGGCTTCACACATAATTAAGGATTTAAATAATGAATACATATTAGCATAATGTAAATCATCATAGTTCCCCATTAATGGAAACTGGTGTTAACTGTCTGAGAATTGCAAACATTTGAAGGCATCCATTCAGCCTAATATATCTTTAAATTAAAAACTATCTGCATATTATAAATTACAATAAAAAAGACACTTTCTACTACCCTTAAATTGTTCCATACTCAATCTGCTGCACATCTGTTGGCAAAACTATATTTCTAACGCCCTTAAGAGAGCCCTGAATATATTACTGTCTTGAATTAAGGCAACATGCAACATTCAAACCATGATTATCTCAACCAAAATTAAATCCTCCAAGTTAACATTATGCATGTCTATTCAAATTAAATTTAGTAAGGTCAGTTATGAAAAACAATTGTGATCTCACCACTTACTGAACTCATCCATCTTTTTTAATAAACTCATTACTGAGTTATAATTGGGAAGGTTCTCTCATGCCAGGAATGGGAAGCACAGCTTTTCTGAAGGCTTTGGAAATCCTGCTCTGTCTTCTTCTTCAGGGGCTTGGAGCAGCATTAGCAGTCTATTAACATCCCTAATAATGAACTCAGTAGACGACGAAGACAACAGAACAAAATGTATCCTGGAATTCAGTGTTGCCTGACTTTCGAAACGTAACAAAAAGTTTTAATTACTGATCCTATGATCAGCTTTGGAGAAAGCTCCTGAATTAGCACCCAAGGGTTACATATCTACCTTGGGTTATAAATATAACCCAAAATATAACCCGTCATGTTTTATTCACATATCACTGAACTAAGGTAGGTCATTTACAAACAGTCTTATATTAATGCATCATGTTGATTTAAACCACAACTTGGAAATCTGCTCAGCCAGTGATGTCTTGTGCTTGCTGCTGACCATTTTCTATTTATAAGATCGCAACACAGCAGTGGCATAGTGATTTCCAAGTTATCACAGGACCTGGCAAGATTTTCTCCAGTCTCACTGTACTTTTATTTTGCTTAATGGGACAAAATGCTATTGTGAGATATTGCTGCATTTCACAATAAAGCTCTTGAGGATTTAAATGGAAGCACTAAAAATCACTCTATGCATTAGGTGCTTATCTAGGGTGCCTGCCCATCATCCCAGGATCCACACGCTACTGTCTGTAGAGGATAGACATTGTATTTCTCTCTACCACTCTATAGAATAGCCTAGATTGCGTCACAGTGTAAAAAACAACAACAGTGAATGAGTCTTCTCATGACAAGCTGCCTAGAGAAAGGTCATGGATCGAACTAATAAAAAGACAAGTGTTAAATATTGTGACAACCTAGATTCAGTTTCCTTTTCTGGCAGGTCTCCCATCAATGAGGCCCATTAAAATACCAAAGGGAACTTAGATGATCATGCTCCAAATGTTATACAAGCTTGATTGCCAGTGACATGATAGTTCTAATTAGAAATATCAAAAGAAGCATTTGCAAAAGCATCATTCAATGAGCCAACTTTTTGCAAACCCCTGCTGTTCATTAGGAGTTAGAGAGCTGAGAAGGGGCCTCCCAAATCCACAGAACACAATTTGTCTTGGTTCGGATACTGCTGCTACTAGAGTACATTTAGGCAGCTAAAGACAAGTGAAGTGGTAAGTAGCAATGAATGAACTTCAATAGATCCAGAGAGTCATTTGGAATAAGTACACCAAGGTTCATCTGCTTTTCTAAAAGACTGCCAACATCTTAGATTGCAACACGGGGAAAGGAATAAGACCTGCTTGGTAATGTTTTCCAAAGATCGCTTTGACTGGGTTATCACTCCTGAGTCTTGGCTACTTTGAGTTGTTTCCCTACACTTTTTGGTATCTCAGGCAATTGTAGTGGATAAAACCATCATCCCACTGCGTACCCCATCCACCCCCTCCCACGTACTTGTGGTTCTGTGACAACCCAGAAATTATCTACCCCAGAATTGAATCACCCACAATACCAGTTTGTAAGCATGTGGAGTGAGGCCCGTGCAGCTGCTCCAATGTGTTTGAGATGGAAGCACACCTGATGCTACTCTGTCTCTGAGTGAATGAGCCTTGTCACAGCCTTGCAGTACCAGGACAGCCGGATCCTACCCATGCAAAATGAAATCGCCAAGGGGCCCTTTTAAAGTCAGTATCACCTGTGGCATTCGTGCCAAATGAAATGAAGACTTTCTAAGCACTTGGGTCCTCTCCGAGTAGAAGGGCGTTACTAAGCACGTATGGCAGAGCCTCTCTGGGATGGGCAAGCAGGCATTGGCAGGCTAATGAAGGTAGGACCTCATCACCCACTGGCAGAGGAATCTCAGCAGCATCCCTACCGTTGTAAAGCTTGGTGTGCAGGAATGAAGTGAAATCACTGCTACCAGGGAAATGGCCTGCTGTGGAAATAAACATGAGGTGAGAGGTGCTGATTGGCTCAAAGACAGTTTTCACAAGCTTTCTCAGAACCACATTAATGGACCGCAGCTCAGAGGTGGTCTTAATGCAGGAGGGTTGGTTCAGAAGTCTCAAAGCCACCCACAAACCTGAGAGCAAAGGGTTGCAAAACCATTGATCTACCCTTCATCAAGTTCAGGAGACATCCACATGCCAAGACGGCCTACTGCTCCCCTTAGGGACCAGAAAACTGTGAAAGCTCACAGGGGTTCTATTCACCTAAAAAAAAAAGGACCTGAGAAACCTGTCCATATGGCATCTTTAGAGAAGAGGCTCTCTCATAAGAGTGGTAGCACACTCTGCTCCTTGTTAGGTGACAGATGCACCAAAATTACCCTCTTTTGTGGTATTTCAGCACTTCTGCTCCTAAAAGGAACCCAGCAGCATAGAGCTGGGAAAAAATAATGACAGTGGTGATGGTGGAGGAAACAAACTATGTCATCAAACCAGGATGGTCTTTCTTGAGTTTGGTTTGAGTCCAAGTTGAGATTTCCGAAGTGTGGAGTGGACTGTTATAATTTTCTGTGATCCATGGCAACACTAAAATGCGATGCTTCATTTCTCTTTAATGATTTTCAGAGGAAGGCTTAGAACGCAGTCAAAAGAGTGGGAAATGATTTTATGTCTGTTATCATTTGTACTGCGGTAGCACTTTGGAGCAATGCTAGGCATTGTACAGAACAAAAAGATGGTCCCTGCCCCAAAGACCTTTCAATTTAAGATTCAGACAAGAGACAAGAAGCGGATACAGACAATGCAACAGAGGAACAATGAGACAATACTAAGCAGCGTGATAGGCAGTGGTCTCAACACCGAGGCTGCCTAATCGGTGACAAATGTGTTGAAATAAGTTTATGTCCATGCTGTAAAACAAACACAAGCTTCATCGTTCTAATTTTATGCAACATGATTATCCACAAGTTCAAAACCTTGGTCAGAAAATTCAGATCAATTTTCTGAGTCTCTACAGCCATACCTAGATTTAGTATTTGGTCTCTAAGTTTCTGTTTCGAATATAAAGTTCAATCTGGGTGAAAAGACCGAAAGACTGAAACGGTTTGAACACTGTGGGCAGATCTTCAGCTGACATGAACTGATGTGGTTCTGTTGACTGCAGTTTTGCTCCACGGATCCACACCCGCTGAGGATAGCAAAGGGTTGCAGAAACACGGATCTACCCTCCGTCTGGTTCAGGGGTCCTCCTCCTGCCACAAGTGCTCTTCAACATGAACGAACAAAACCAAAGTCAAATGTCCCTTTATTTCAGAAGTGCATTTTCAGATTATTGGCTTTCCAGATTCTGCTGAATCCACACGTTGAGCCCTGCTGCAGTCATTCTGCAGGGCTTGGAAGCACCACTGAGATTATTGTACTCAGCCTCTGACAGTTCATGGTGGGGGGACGAAGCAGTAGACTGGGTTGGGGGTGGGAAGATTATGGGCCTCTGTTTTGCTCTCTCAGTTCCATTGTCCTGTTGCTTCCCTAACAAGGAGGGAAGTAAAGCAAGTGTGGCATACGTGACTTCCACAAAAGGGTAATTGTGTAAATGGCTGCTGCTTCCACAAACCATTTACAGAGGAAATCTTTCCCTCGGGGGAAAGATGGCAAGATAAATTTGCTCCAAAGAGGTAACGAGTCAAATGCGGTGTTTCACTGTGTAACGGGGTTCCACTCACTGCTCTCTTGCACCTCCTGCTGTTTAGTCTGGGGAATGAGCTCTGCAGGTCCCAGCACCCACATACAGTTGTGTCTCACCCGCCGTGTCACAATCTGTGCTCTCCCCACCCCCTTCCGGGGGATTCTGCAGTCCCAATCTAGCCACTCCCTTCAGTGGCAGCTGCAGGCCGCTCTCTGACCCTCAGGGCTCCCAGCCACTCCTTCTCCAGCGCTGGCTACTGCTCTGTCCAAGGTGCTAACCTTCCTCAGCTTGCAGGGCCACCAGCCTTCCCTAACTGCCTTAGCCCAGTTTCCATACTATCTAAAAAATGACAGCCAGCTCTATTTTCAAAGCATTACAACAAGTTGCAGCCATGAATTCCCAGAAGTGAGTCATGTTGCTAAAGCTCTGGGCTGCACTTTGAAAAATTAGGGACTAGTTTCCCTTTATTCCTGATCTTCCTGAGAAACATGCCTTGGAACAAGTGTCAATGGAACAATCCATTTTTGCCTCTCTCCACTGGCTGATGTCTTTATTTATTAAGTATATATTTTGCGTAAGCCTAGCAGTGATAAGAGGGATTATGTTATCGGAGTAGGTACTGCGTCTTAGAAATCTCACAGAAACTGCCATCCATCTCATGGCCATTTCATCTCCCATGAAGCATGGAGGAATAATCTTATCTGAAGAAACACCGCCTCTGGGACTGTTTGCTCAAATTCAGCCAAGATTACTTCTCTGCTTTTCTCGGGCCAGATATATTCCTGAAAGAAATCAAAGAGAACAGCTCACATGTGGATATTGTAAACAGAGCAGTGCCCAGCCTGAGGTCTCTCATCAAAGGTCTCCTAGACAAATCCTTGGTCAAGGATTGCACTGGATTCGCAGCCATTTCTTTTTCTGAGCAGACTTTGTTTGAAATTAGCATGGGGAGCTTTTTCAGATGACCTTGGAAGTGCTTCCCAATAGAGTTTCACGGCTTAGCTATCACCTCTTCTTGATACGCCCCCAACTCTTCTACCCATGGAGACCTAGCCAGCTGCTACAGTAGCTCGAGAAGAGCTGGGTGGGAAGTGGTTTTTCCAGCCAGAAAAAACTTATCATTTCAAAAAGAAAAAATCCTGCTCCACTTGTGGCTGAAACCAACCCCCTTTGAATTTGTACGTGAAAAAGCAGAGATGGAGACGTGCCCCCAAACAGCCACGAGCCCAGCAGTTATGGCACTCACCTGGGCTCTGGGACATCTCCATTCAAATCCCTGCTTTCCTGCCTGGGGTCAGGGACTCAAATCCAGGTCTCCCACCTCCCCAGTGAGTGCCGTAAAACCCTCAGCTATTGGTGTCTTGGGGTACAGTTCTGGGGGGTATTGCTGGGAAGGAATCAGGTAGATGGAGACAAGGGGACAGACGGGGGCACTGAAGGGAAGGGAGGAGGGGAGGTTTAGGTAAAGATAGGTGTGGGGGAAGGGGTCAG
The DNA here is from genome assembly GCA_007922155.1 of Mesoclemmys tuberculata. NCBI lineage: Eukaryota > Metazoa > Chordata > Testudines > Chelidae > Mesoclemmys > Mesoclemmys tuberculata. The sequence goes on from ML675617.1 coordinate 31,631,462, forward strand.
AGTCAATCACCAATCAACACAGGGGGGAGAATGCCCCGAGCAAACAAGCAGCGAGCAGCCTGATGCCATCGAACGTGTCTGCAGAACCTGCATTTGCTCCTGAGGGTTTGAATTGGTTGGCTCCTCCCTGCAGTTTTTCTCTTCCCCAAGCCCACGGGGTTCAGGGGAGGGCCACCTCTGCATTGCTCTACCCAGCGAACCAAGTGCCCTTCCCATTGCTCATGAGTAACTGGGGCTCAAATCAGCATCCACTGAAGGTGGTGGACAGATTCCCATTGACTTCAGCGGACATTTGCTTGTGCTGTTGACTCGCAGAGGTTACTTGCACACTACGGGCTGATACTAAACCGCTGCTTACTTTGCTCTGCAAGTTCTGGAGTCATTCCAGGCCGTTCTTTATGAACAAGCTCCAAGGGTCTAAAGGCTGTCCACCTCATAGCCTCTCTTTTTAGCCTTAGAGCTCTTAATGGAACCTGGTGCAGATCTGTTAAGAGCCCAGTGATTCATTCAGAGCAATTGGTTTTTTGCTAAAGTGGCTCTCTTCTGCTGTATTTTAACAAGATATATTTGTGATTCACAGCACAGGAAGGACATGTGAGTACTGGAGGAAGAAGCATGTAATGCCTTATTTTTTAAACTAGTCGGAGAGTGCTAATAACTACAACAAAGCAAGCTCTCTCTTTCCAACAGCAGAGTACAAGAATTCTTTATTAGGCAAAAATTTTGATCGGCTTTCAATAGGAGCAGGCCCTCAGTGTGAATGGGCAATCTGACTCTGAAATCATAAGCTTCAAGCCTCATTTTCTGTCTTCACTGGCAAGATCAGCTGCCAGACTACTGCACAGGGCACCACAGAATGGGGAGGAGGTGAACATCCCACAGTGCTGAAGGAACAGGTCCAGGACTATTTAGAAAGATTGGACAAACACAAGTCCATGGGGCCAGATGCAATGCACATGAGGGTGCTGAGGGAGTTAGCTGATTTCATTTCAGAGCCATTGGCTATTATCTTTGAAAGCTCATGGCAACTGGGGGAGGTCCCTGATTACTGGAAGAAAGCAAATATAGTGCCCATCTTCAAGAGAGGGAAGAAGGAGGATCCAGGGAACTATAGGACAGTCAGCCTCACCTCAGTCCCTGGAAAAATCATGGAGCAGGTCCTCAAGGAATAGATTTTAAGGCACTTAAAAGAGAGGAAGGTGATCAGGAGCAGTCAACATGGATTCACCAAGAAAAAGTCATGTCTGACCAACCTGATTGCTTTCTATGAAGAGGTGACTGGTTCTGTGGATGAAGGGAAAGTGGTGGATGCTATATACCTTGACTTTAGCAAAGCTTTTGATATGGTCTCCCACAGTATTCTTATCAGCAAGTTAAAGAAGTATGGGTTGGATGAAAGGACTAAGAAATGGATAGAGAACTGGCTAGAGCAAAGGGCTCATCGAGCAGTGATCAATGGCTCCATGTCTAGCTGGCAGCCAGTCACAAGTGGGGTGCCCCAGGGGTCGGTCCTGTGGCCAGTTTTGTTCAACATCTTCATTAATGATCTGGAGGATGGGGTAGATTGCACCCTCAGCAAGTTTGCAGATGACACTAAGCTAGGGGGAGTGGCAGATACCCTGGAAGGGAGGGAAAGGATACAGAAGGACGTAAACAAATTGGAGGAGTGGGCCAAAAGAAATCTGATGAGGTTCAACAAGGACAAGTGCAGAGTCCTGCACTTAGGACGGAAGAATCCCATGCACAGCTACAGATTGGGGATTGACGAGATAGGCAGCACTTCTGCAGAAAAGGACCTAGGGGTTACATTGGATAAGAAGTTGAATATGAGTCAGCAGTGTGCCCTGGTTGCCAAGAAGGCTAATGGCATATTGGGCTGCATTAGTAAGAGCATTGCCAGCAGATTGTGGGAAGTGCCTCTATTCGGCATTGGTGAGGCCACAGTTGGAGTATTGTGTCCAGTTTTGGGCCCCCCACTACAAAAAGGATGTGGACAAGTTGGAGAGAGTCCAGCAGAGGGCAACAAAAATGATAAAGGGGCTGGAGCACAAGACTTATGAGGAGAGGCTGAGGGAACTAGGTTTGTTTAGTCTGCAGAAGAGAAGAATGAGGGGGGATTTGATTACAGCCTTTAACTACCTGAAAGGGGACTCCAGGGAGGATGGAGCTAGGCTGTTCTCAATGGTAGTAGATGACAGAACAAGGAGCAATGGTCTCAAGTTGCAGTGAGGGAGGTCTAGGTTGGACATTAGGAAAAAGTTTTTCACTATGAGGGCGGTGAAGCATTGTAATGGGTTACCTAGGGAGGTGGTGGCATCTCCATCCTTAGAGGTTTTTAAGCTGTGGCTTGACAAAACCTTTGCTGGGATGATTTAGCTGAGGATAGTCCTGCTTTGAGCAGGGGGTTGGACTAGATACCTCCTGAGGTCTCTTCCAACTCTAATATTCTGTGATTCTATGATTTTATGATCTAGGTCTTGTGAAAGGACCAGAGTTCAGCACCCAGTATCCTCTACTTGGGTCATGTCATTTAGGTGCCAAAGGCCTTGTGTTCACTACCCAGAATATAAAAAGTGTGTTCTTAACTCAAATATTAGTGATGGGAAGACAGTTCCTATTTTTTACATGAGTTAGCAGGTCACATTAATCTTTAGGCTCCCCCAGAGTCTAACGCAACCTGCAAACTTACATGAAAATTAAAAACTGCCTTCTGGTCAGTGGAATTTTAACTGGAGTTAATTCATTCAAGTTAAGAACACACTTTTTTTTTTTCCAGTGAAGACGTGACCTAAATGGAAGCTGTTGTACTTTGGGATGGCACAGAAGGTTGGCTTTCCAGAAGCTCTCAGCATTAGCTCGACTCTGTCAAACCCAGTCACATGAATGGGAGCAGGGAGAAGAAATGGCTTATTGCTTTCAAAAAGCCCTCCCTTAGTCTGGGAGTTTAGAAACAGACCACGCTGCTTATTCATATCAAGATAAGTCAGACCGCTGCATATTTCAACCTTATTTCGATTAGTCTCCTACTCTTATGATTCAGCATTTGTGTATGGTATGGGTCAATTTTTCTCTCAAATAGGCGACACCAGTGAAAGCCAGTGCTCTCAAAAAATCAGTGTGGACATAGCCACTCTGGCTTACTGGCCAAACGTGTACCCACTGGGCAGGCATGTTTGCATGTGGGCAACTCACCCAAGAGGCCAGTCATGCCACCACCTGCATTGCTGTTTTCAGTGCACTTGCTAGAGCAGAGCGAGAGTGTGTCTGTCTATCCACATGTGGAGGCATGCTGTCAGTTGCTGTGCAGACATAGCCTGAGAAGAGAATTTGGCCCTATAATCACAGTACGTAAACCTAGCACGGCCTTGTGAGCTACGTTTTGCTGATTATTAGGGTACTATAAAACTGTATTCATGCCATTCATTGGTCAAAGAGAGCTTTTGGTTCATAACACGTTCTGATACTATAGAGTGTGGGTCAAACCCTGCACTGCTTTACACGTGAGCAGGATTTGAGCCCCAATTAGTTATGAAGTGCAGACATCACTGCACCTGAAAATGGAATCTGAATAAATTAGCACTTTCTGCACTGTAAAGTGCCTGTTTTAGACCATTTTGAGGCACATCATCTCTAGGCAATTATCACTGGATTCGCACCAGATGAACCCTTATCAAGTTGTGTTACATTTCAAATCTTTATTTCATGCCCACAGACTTTCCCCCTATGACTGCGAGGCTCCACACACTACAGCGCTTCAGTTTAATGGCTCTCTAGCTTAACAAAACTCCTCATGGTCATTAAAAGGAAATGATTGAATTAATTCAGGAACTCAAAAGCGTTAAGTTGAACTGAATTTCAACCTCAAAAAACAGACCAACCGAAGTCCACTTAGGCATAGGAAGGGGAAAAAAATGGTAATAAAAATAGCTAGTGTTCAGTTCTAATCAAACCAATCTCTCTCAGAAGAAAACACTCTAATGAAGCACTTAATGACTATTTAAAATTGTTTTAACAACTGATGCTTTTGAAAAGAATGTAGAAGAAAATTTCCAAAGTGAAAGCATTATGCAAATCATGCAAATCCCATGAACACTAAAAAGTAGGTGTCTGTTCAGATAAGACATGTAGAACGGACTATGTGTTTCCTAGGTACAGATAGTAAGTTGTGTGTCATGTGTGTATAAGGACAGTTATTTAGCAAAGGGACTTCTTTCATATTAGACCATGTAAGAGATCATGGATTGTTTGCTCCATGTAGGAAATAGGCAGCCTCTTCCTTAAACTAGATCTGAATAACCCATTCTAGAGTAGTTTTGGTTAACGTTTTTAAAATTTTATTAAGAGGTGTACTCTGACCAGAGCCTCAGATTGAAGAACTCCCCTAGCCCCTTAGTTATAGAGGTAGCTAAGGTTCATGATCCTATGGGGAATTCTTCTCTGAGCGATGCCCTATTTTTCCCCTTCTTCTATACTGATTTCTTCCCTCCTACTGTTTGCCTTTCCCATGACCCTTCCAGTTGCTTAGGAGGGATGAAAACAAGCCCCTCAACTGCTGCAGCCCTCCCTCTTTTTTCCCAAAAGGTTGTGTGTGTGTGTATAAAGAAATACTTCTCATCCCTACTGTGAATCCCATCCAAAAGTCAGACAAGTCCACCAACCTTCAAACGTCCAGACCACCTGACTCCTCCTCCACATCCATCCCAGGCTGTCCCAATAACTCCAGATCCTTCAGATCACACAAACCAAAGAGTTAAATAACTGGCAGATGCGGTGTCCTGCTATGAATGATGTGCTCTACCAAGGCCAGTTTCCAGCTGTCTGGACTCTAAGTACCACAGAACTGACCACATGTGTGCTTGCCCTGGAATTATGATATAAACTAGCTCCCCATGACAGAGCGTGCTGAGCAGTTCAGCTTCTCATCTAGTCTAGTCATGTACCAAAGCAACAATTCCCAGCAGGATACTTCCTTTACAGATCTTTTCATGGAAAACTGATTTCCCTTGTGGTTAACTGTATCTATTGTCAGCACTGTTAATTTTCTTTTTCTTCCACAAGGTAACAAACTACTGCACGTTTTATCTGGAAGGGAGAGATTGCTCATACATGTTGCATCACAGGAAAGCTTGATGTTAGCGATTGATACAGAGGAGCAAAGACTTCTTAATCCCAAGGAAAAAACACTGTAAAAAGGAAGACTTCACTAGTTTAGCAGACCACAGTTACCTATACTGCTCTTCAAAAACTTTCAGTTAGTTTCCTTGGATGGTATGTCTGCTTACACTGTACTTTAATAAATCCTATTACTTAATAACCTGCAGATCAGCTGGAACACATACATGATGTGGCAGCTATGACAGTATGATTCCATTCAGAAATATTAATCCGTACATGGCACATCAAATTCTGACTTCATTTGGATCTAAGCAACCACAGGGAGAGCAATAGGAGACCAATAGCAACCAAGAGAGCAATAGGAGCGGAGCAGAACTAAGGATGAAACTTCATCCCCACTGTCCAAAGCCAGGTTCTAAGTCACCAGTTGGGTGGGCATGATTAGTGTCTCAGTCACCACAGTGAGTCGGAGTGAAAAATATCCCTACTCCCATTAAGTCAAATGGATGGAGGAAAAAGAAGAGAAAGATAATGGAGGCCGCCTGGTATGAGAAGTTAGAGAGGGGCAGTTGGAGAAACGTAGTGGGTGGGACAATTTTAAATTGCTTCCATCCATGGGCCAGGAGGCCTTCTCAGCAACAAAAACTCACTCTTGTTTCTTCTTTTTTCCTCTTTCCCCAGCAAACTGGGCTTGGGTCACCAGATCAGTCTTTCCCAGTTGTGCTGGTCCAATGCTCACTCCATGTCTATTCCATCCTCCCAGAACAGCTAGCAACTGTTTTCTGGGTCATCTCTTGTCCTCCAGCCATGAACTCGTCTCATATACTTCCCTAATAGGATTCTCTTCACCCATCTTTTTTGCACATGCTCATACCATCTCAACCTGCTCTCTTGAAGCTTCTCTCCGACACTGCACACTTTGGTCTTACTCCTGATGACATCATTCCACATGTGGGGGACATGAAGTAGCTGAACTACAATTCCCATGAGGCAATGAGGCACCATAAATAGATGCAGTTTTATGTTCAACTGACTCAAAAAGAAATATTTTGTTTTGATTTTCCATAATGCAAAAACAATTTTAAAAAGATAGTGTTGAGGAAGCTGCATCTATTACATCTATAAGATTTTGTGACAGAAAATTACTCACCCGCTCTAGTAACCACATATGCTAGCTGCTTTAGTTTGGACCATATAAAAAAAATGAGACCACGTCTGTATGATCCAGTGGACAGACTTCATAAATACATTACAGACCTCAGCTTCCACAATGCACAGCAAGGAGAGCATAGAAAGGTGGTTCAGAGAGGGACTGAATGCAACATTAAGACACATGGCAAACTCCATCATAAAGAACGTAAACTTTTCTAGACCTTTCATTTAAGAAGTGGACTCAGCACTTGTGTATCTGTGCTCACCTAGGAGCATTGAAACTAGACCCAATTTTTTTCTGAGTCCCCAAAGAAAGTAATGTAATGCTGAAATGGTAATCTCACACTCAACTTGGAATTTTTCTTGAGTGAGAAAAGCTAACACAAAATAAATTCCCACAGGATTTGCCTCTAAACTTACTAAAGTTGACTTAGCATAGCAAAAGAAGGAAAGGAATGCAAGAAAAGATGTTCCATGGTATTGTACAACAGTAACAATATCTTAAAACATTTTTAAAAGATACTATTTGTAGGCCCTGAACACAATAAGTCAATTCATCTGATGGGGTCATTTTTATATTGCAGTACTGCTTCGGCTAGGATTTTCAGAAGTCTTCAGCACCCAAAATAGGGGCTTTATTTTTAAAAGACCTCAGTGTATTAAGTGCTGATTTCTTTAGGAGAACTGCCCATGAGGGATGCAAGGGGAGCTGTTGGGTACTGAGTTGTATGGAATATGTAGCTCTTAGTTAGTGCCTAAACAAGAGATGAGATCTTTTGAAAAACCTGATGCTGATTGCGGGTCCTAAGGACTTGAATATCTGGTCATCAGGGTCCCCAAGCATAGATCAGGACCTCATTGCATGTCAAAGCGTATGACAAGATGAAACAGGTGGTTATATGGTGAAATGAAGATGTGAATGGTCAAGGTAACACAAGGTAATACAGATGGGCGCACAAGGCCTCAGTGGTCCAATATCCTTGCCCCTTGGCCCTCTCCCATAGAGCTATGGCAATTTGCACCAGACAGAGAGCTGCCCCTTCATGGGCATAGCTGCACAAGAGCTAACCTTATATTGTTATGGATGATGGGTTGTCAAACCAGAGCCTTAGAAGACCCAATAAGATTTTGTCCAAGCAAATGAAGAAGAGGAGGAGGTGGCTCTAAAGATATTTAGTTGGTCAGCCACTTACTTTTAAGGTCACTTTTAATGATGATTTTGCTTCAAGATCTCACCAAAGACTTTTCTTAATGAAAACTGAACATAATTCAAGGTTTGAGTTTTGTTGGTCCTGAGATTCTGAAATGACAGGAGGTTTTTACATAGATGCAGAAAACAGATCCTAAAGATTATTTATACTCCTGAGGGTCACAACAGACTAATAATAAGAGGATTAATGGTGGTCCATTCTTTTTCAGCATTTAAAATCCATTTGAATGAGCAAGCCGTTTTTCAGTACTCGTGTGCGGTGACACTTATTTTTAGGTTTGCTTTTGTAAGCAAGTAGTTTTTAAGTGAGGAGAAACTTGGGGCATGCAAGACAAATCAGACTCCTGAAAGGGGCAGAGTAGTCTGTTAAGATTGAGAGCCACTGATTTAGACCACTACAGCTACCTTGAGAGCTAACAGATTAGTTCACCATACAGATAATGGCCTGATATTTCATCAGAAATAATGATTTCTCCCAGTTCCCTTGGAAGTCCCTGGATGTTGTAGGTAGAACAATTTATGACATTATTCCTTCCTCCATCCCCCTCCCCCCAAAATTGGGGGTTTTCACTATAAACTTAAAACCCATAGCTATGTTGGTTAAAAATTGAAAACGTTGGGGGTTTTAAACCAAAAATATGTTATTTTTTTATGGAAACCAAAATATTTTAATTCAAAACAAATTCTCACACAAAATTGTCCCCGAAGAAATATCATTTTTCAATGCAAAAAAACTTTTCAGTCCAAAAGCTTCCATTGGCCACTGTTGCAAGTACTCAGCAACTCTGCAAATCAGCCCAGGAGGGTCTGCAGAGTGAAGAAACTCAGAAAAATTAAATTTTGAACTGAAAAAGTGTCAAAATTGACCAGGACTATTTCTACGATTTGTGTAAAGAAACAGAGAGATGTGTAATTGTCAGGCATTGATCAATTGTGTAAGAAACTCTACTGATAATTCATACCAGTAGAACTTGCTGCAAAATAATCTCTGACCTTGATACTCAAGAGACCTACTTAGAACATCCTGGAAGACAATGATATATTTCTGCACACTAACCTCTGAACAGTTTGCCTCTTCAGCTTCTTGAAACAAGCTAGTTCCAATTAAAGAGAAGAGGTGGAATATTTCAGACATTTGTTTTAGTGACAGATTATCCAGGGGTTATGATGTCATAGTGCCAAAAATACAAGGCAGGAAAAGCTGGTTTATGGCTCGCTTCAGATTTAGAATATGTATTATTGGAATATTGTAGAAAATATTTCCTCATTACAAAAACTGAGCTCTTACAAAGAGCGAGCGAGAGAGAGGAAGGATGGATGGTTTTGTGGCTACGATAATAGGCTGGAACACAGTACTTCTGCCACAGACTTGCTGTGTGTCCTCAGGCAAGTCTCTTCATCTCTGTTTCAATTCCCATCTGTAATGTGGAGATGATAGTGCTACCTTTCTGGGTCTTGTCTATTTGGAGTGTAAGCTCTTCAGAGCAGGACCTGTTTCTCACTGTGTGGTTGTAGAGCACATCGCACAATGGGAGCCCACATCTCAGATGGGGATCTCCTTTTAAGGGGTAGCTTGCAGATGGAATTTCAATCATGTTTGGAAGAGGAATGGGATCAGAGAATTTCCTTAAGGATAGGTGAGAGACAACAGTATGACTGAAAATGGAAGGAAAACAACAAAAGGACAGTAAATGACTGATGATGAGAAACAGTGATGGGATGGGGAGGGAATTAGGTTGGTTCGCAGGAGAGAGGAATGAAATCAAGGGGACTTGTTAATAGAAGTTTGATTGGTAAGGAGGCTGATCTAGGGGATGGGGGACTGGACCTGTTCTGCCATCAACACTGGGCAAGTCACTGATGTTTTGCCTCAGTTTCCCTATCTGTCAAATGGGGGTTACTACATCACTATCTCACAGCAGTATCACAAATCTAAAATCCACGAAAGATGGTGAGATGTTTAATCGCTTTCGTGATGAGGGCCATATAAATCCATAGATAGCTAAGCACGTACCTCAGCACTGAACACAGGAGGCAAAAAAGAGCATTGTGGAGAGAGGACTGGAAAGAGGGAGAGAACTGAAGAGATCCTGATGGATATTGTCACTTTAGTCTTTCAAGGTGCTTACAAGGCAACAAGCCAAATTCATCCTAAGTATAATTCAAATACAGTCCTCCCAGATATAACGTCACAGATGTTGAGAGGAGAATAGAGGTTAAATATTTTGGGCAAAAGAGTTTTCCATCAGCAAATGCCATTTCTTCAAATCTAAATGTCAATTTCAATGGTAAGAACTCAAAGGAATTCAACTCAACATGGAGTATTGTGTTCCTAGTTTCTCATTTCATTTTGTTCGGACTTTGTTTCATTCCAACTTTTTCTTTTTTAAAACTTTTTTAAAACTTTTCATTCATGTTAATATTATATTTAATTTATATACATATATTGATATCTCTATAAAATTTATTATATTCGTTTGTCAAAACTTCTTCTAAACTAAGCATTTCAACAAGGTCACTTCAATGTTTGTATGATGAACTTCCCAGGGACAGAAATTCCTTTTTCTGACCATCTCTAGAAGGGAAGAAGATGAGCAAAATGAGGATTCAGAACAGAATTTCCCCCAACTTCAAGGTGATTTGGTTTCTAGCCCATTTCTTTTTATTATTAAAAGCTGATTGATCATTGTTCAGCCACCCATTCACTCTGGAAAGATGATAAAAATCAAACTACAAAAAATCATTCCCCCCCAATGTTTCCTTCATAACTCTTCGCTGCCTATTGATTTCAGTGCCACAAATGGTGCTTTTGTGCCGTATCCACAAAATTCAGTAAGTCTTGAATATTTCTAGTTGTCAGTTGGAGACTAAATCAAATTGATGTAGCACCAGTTCAGCTCCAGTTCAAATCGTCAGAAAGAAAAGTTTAAGAGTTTGCATTTGTATAATGAAAAAGTGTCCCCAGTTACTAGCTTATTTATTTGTAAGCATCAATCCTATGGTTTTAATTAATTAATTAGTATTAATACTGATTGATTTTTGGTGGATCACACCGCTGCTGTATCTGACCAAGTGAAGTTATGCTAGCTGGGTTAAAGGTGTTTTTTTATTCTGCAGGGAACCAGTGATTAAAGAGATTCTTAAAAGGATATTTGAGTTTTTTGGCAAACTAGAAGCGCCACCCAGGAGCAAAATAAGACTGGTAAACCACCGCTAAAACCTTTTCATTCTATTCCGCAAGTAAAGATACTTTTGGGGTTGAATTTTGAATGTCTGTCCTCAAATTTACAAGAGAGTTTGTGCTTGTTAAAGCCACTGCAGGAAGCTTCATTATAAAAGAAAGTTGGTACATGTGAGTCCAGGCCATTATTTCCCCTAGAAGATGAATGGGCCAATTGATCTCTTTGAACCTAAATGTTTTATTACGGATAGTAATTGTCTTATGGTGCCCATTTCATGCTTGCCAGGTCTGCTGTCCTCACTCCAAGCTGCTCCTTGGACATCTTGCACACAGAAAATTATTCACCCAACCTGTCACCAGTATTTATTTGAGGGCATTTTTATGCCAGAGCTGATGTTTTAAAAGCTGTTGTGACATTACTTCTAGATTTTTTTTCCACTTCTCTCTCTTTAAATGGACTGGGGAAAAAATCCTCTCTCTACATGAGGGACATGCGCTTCCTATTTTGTTTAACTAGAAGCAACACTGGCATCTTGTCAGCACTGGAAGGGCGGTGCCTAATATTAATAAAATGGAACAGATAGCTTTGCACTCACATGTCTAAGAGTAAGCTAAGGCCCCTGGAGATGTCTACAGTTCTTAACAAGCAGTGTTCTGAACTGATCCAAGCATCTGGGTTACTCAGATCAGGATTAAGTATTGCAGCAGGGACATGTGTCTGCCATGAGCTATACACTTCTATTTTACAGATAAGGGAGGAGGTGGCACTTTGGCTGTTTCTCACATACACCTCCTTGTGTAAGATTTAAAAAACCATCAGTAAAAACAAACACATGCTATGGGACTGATCCAAAGCCCGCTGAACCCAGAGGAAGTTTTCCCATTGATTTCAACAGGCTTTGGATAAGCCCTGAAGAAATCAGAAGAGAAGACTACATAATGACTGAAATAATCTGAAAGAACTGCTATTCACTCAATAGGAGCACTGTAATGGGAAAAACAATGAGAGTTGCTCTATACAGACTAACACAACTACCCCCCTGGAACTTTTATAATGGGAAAAGGTTGTAGGGGTAGAAAAAGACCTGTTGTGAAAAATCAATGTTGAGAAAGAGATGGAATAGATTCAAAGTAAAAGCTTGGACATGGAAATGGAGAATAAAGAATTATTTTCGTTTCTCAGCCTAAACATCATTCAAATTAGAGCTGGCCGGAAACTGGAATTCCCATTCCCTGGGAAATTCTGAAATTAAAGGAAGTTCAAAACTGGAACAAAAACAAGTTGATTTGAAAATAGGAATTGCAAAAAATTGTTTAGAGAAAGTCAAGGAGCCTGGCACCTAGGGACCTGTCACCTTAGAAGCGCCAATGCCAGGGAGGTCCACCTGGCAGATGGGGAGAGGAAAAGAGCTGCAGAGCTGGAAATAATTTTCCAGTGATAAATCACAACTTTTTCAAAATTTTGATTTGCATAAAGTGAATTTTCTGTTGGAAAAATCATTCTGACAGCAAATTCCCAACCAGCTTTTATGAAAGGAGAATAAAAACTGAAAATATATGGCCCTTTCAAAGAACCTTAACCAAATATTCTGGGGAAGATTTTCACAACCGCTCTCAGTATCAGCCCAATTCTGCTTCTATGAAAATCAAGGATAAAATTCTCCCTGGCTTCATGTGGGTAAGGCCAATGTTGAGTGTTGGAAATCCCACCCTATAACTGTTTAAAAACCTAAATGCTGGAAACTCCAAATTGACACTTAACTTTGTTGATACCAATTCCTTATTGATAAGACATCAAATAACTCAGGTCAGTTTATTAAGCATAGATAAATCCACACAATACAGAAAGGATTAATACTTTACCCAATCTGGAGAACAGGTTTGCTATGTACAGCTTCACTGTTCCAAAAGGGTGAGTGTAATTTTGATTTTATTTATATAAAAGGTAGTAACAGCAAACATAATGTAATTAATTTCCTATTGTTGTACAGGGGAAATATCAAAGAAGCCCACCACAGAATTTAATTTCAAAAGGGGAAACGACGCAAAAATGAGGAAACAAGTTAAATGGAAATTGGAAGGCACAGTCACAAGAGTGAAATGTCTGCAAGCTGCATGGAAACTTTTAAAAAAACATTGTAAAAGAGGCTCATACTAAATATATATCCCAAATTAAAAAAAAAAAAAAGAAAAGAAAGAAACAAGAGGACCAAAAATATGCCACTATGGCTAAACAGCAGAATAAAAGAGGTAGCTAGAGAAAGAAAGGCATCCTTTTAAAATTGGAAGTCAAATCCTAGTGAGGAAAATAGAATGGAGCAAAAAAGCTGGCAAATCAAATATAATTAAGCAGGCCAATAAAGAATTTGAAAAGCAACCAACAAAAGACACAAAAACTAAAAAGCAAAATTTTAAAGTATATCACAAGCAGGAAGTCTGCCAAACAATCAGCGGGGCCCCTGAACAATTGAGGTGCTAAAGGAGTACTCAAGGATGACAAAACTGTTGCAGAGAAGGTAAATTAATCCTTTGCACTGGTATTCCCTGAAGAGGATGTGGGGGAGATTCCAGCACCCAAGCCATCCTTTTTAGGTGACAAATCTGAGGAACTGTTCCAGAACGAGTTGTCAATAAACAAGATTTTGGAGGTCATTGGTAAATTAAACAGTAATAAGTCACCAGGACCAGATGATATTCAACCAAGAGGTCTAAAGGAACTCAAATATGAAACTTCAGAACTACCAACTGTGATATGTAACCTATCCTTTAAATCAGCCTCTGTACCAGATGACTGGAGGATAGCTAATGTAATGCCCATTTTTTGAAATGGCTGCAGATGTAATTATGGCAACTGTAGGCCAGTAAGCCTAGCTTTAGTACTAGGCAAATTTGTAGAAATGATAGTAAAGAATAGAATTATCAGACACATAGCGGAACATGTTATGTTGGAAAGGAGACAACTTTGTTTTTGTAAAACAAATCATGCCTCACCAATCTATTAGAATTCTTTAAGAAGGTCAACCAGTATGTGGACAAGAGTAATCCAGTGGATATAGTGTACTTGGATTCTCAAATAACCTTTGACAATGTCCCTCACCAAGGACTCTTAAGCAAATTAAGCAGTCATGGGATGAGAGGGAAGGTCTTCTCATGGATCAGTAATTGGCTAAAAGATAGGAAACAAAGGGTAGGAGTAAATGGTCAGTTTTCAGAATGGAGAGACATAAACTGTAGTGTCCCCCGGGGTCTGTACTGGGACTAGTGCTCTTCAACATATTCATAAATGACCTGGAAAAAGGGGTGAACAGTGAGATGGCAAAATTTGCAGATAATACAAAATTGTACAAGATGGATAAGATCAAAGCTGACTGTGAAGAGCTACAAAGGGATCTCACAAAACTGGGTAAGTGGGCAACAAAATAGCAGATGAAATGCAATGTTGATAAATTCAAAGTAATGCACATTGGAAAACATATCCCAACTATACATACAAAATGATGGGGGTCTAAATTAGCTGTTACCACTCTAGAAAGATCTTGGAGTCACTGTGGATAGTTCTTTGAAAAAGATGTGCTCAGTGTGCAGGGGCTGTCTAAAAAACTAAAAGAACATTAGAAATAATTAGGAAAGAGATAGATAATAAGACAGAAAACATCATAATGCCAGTATATAAATCCATAGTACGCCCACACCTTGACTACTGCATACAGTTCTGGTCACTGCAGCTTAAAACAATATATTAAAAATGGAAAAAATACAGAGAAGGGCAACAACAACGATTAGGGGTATGGAACAGCTTCTATATGGAGGAAAGATTAACAACAGTGGGACTGTTCATTTTAGAAAAGAAATGACCAAGGCGGGACATGATAGAGGTCTATAAAATTATAAATGGGGTGGTGAAAGTGAATAGGGAAGTGTTATTTACCCCTTCATATAACAAGAGAATCAGGAATCACCCAATGGAATTAATAGGCAGCAGGTTTAAAAGAAACATAAGGAAGTACTTCTTCACACAACACAGAGTCAACCTGTGGAAGTTGTTGCCAGGGTATTTTGTGCAGGTCAAAACTGTGACTTGGTTGAAAAAAGAACTAGAGAAGACCATGGAGGATAGATCCAGCAGTAGCTATTAGCCAAGATGATCAGAACACAACCCCATGCTCTGGGTGTCCCTAAATCTATGAAGCTAGAAGCTGGGACAGGTTGAAAAGGGATGGATCACTCAATAAATTGCCCTGTTCTGTTAATTCCCTCTGAAGCATCTGGCACCAACCACTGTCAGAAGGCAGGATACTGGACTAGATGGACCATTAGGCTGATCCAGTATGGCCATTCTTATGTCTCAGTTGTGTACAACAGAAGATTTTACAGATTTTACTACATTACCACAAACCATTCATTCCTTTTCTTATCTAGTTATCTACATATTTGCAAGATTGCAGATACATCCGTACCAATTATCCCATTTACCCCTGAAAGATAGAAGAAGTGCGCTAGGCATGGTTTGTTATTTGGCTTTACTTCCAACAGGTTCTGTATACACATCAAAACAGATTACAGATAAGTCACCTCCTAATAAGTTTCCACAATAAGCATGCTGGGAAATGCAGTTTGTAGTCATACAACTTAACATGAATACAGAACGTTTTTGGAAACATGCTATGTTGTCTAACATCAACCTTAACTCTGACTCCGAACTGATGGACCGTACAGTCCAGAGACCCACTTAGACACCTATCCTGTTCACATTTCCAAAATGAAGCACTGACCATATAATCCATACCCAAATTCTGGTAACGAGCTAGCACTAAAGCTGCTCAAATAAAAAAAGTGTTTGGCACTAACTGTACCAGAGCATATAACTTATAGTGCTTTGGGTTCTGAAACAAATGCTACAAACCGGTTGTACACATCATACACCCATGATACTCAACACTCCTGCAATGGCTAATGTAAAAATGGGGCATTAAACACATTGTCTTACTGTATGCATGTGAATCAGCCCAGTGTCCAGATGAAGAGCTGAAGCTATCTTTCAGGTCATATTAGTGTCTCGAAGCAAAACAAACCAACTTTTCTAGCACAAACCCAAGAGGCTGCTGGCAAAATAAGAGCACCTGTAGGTAACAGGCAAGATAAAAAGAAACTTATCTGGACAAAAAATAAATACATCTATCAATGTCCTACTGAAAAGGACTCCCACAAAGCAGGAGATCTAGAAGAGCTTCATGGTTTTATGGGCCATTCTGATCCCAGTGAAAGATTTTTAATTTAATTTAAAAAAAAAAGAGGATTTTTTAAACTTCCACTGATGTCGCTGGAAGCACTCCAACAAATAGCGTTTCATCTTATACTTAGAATGTAAGCTCTCTGAGGGACCACCTATATATCATGTTTGTACAGTGCCTAAGAGAATGGGCCTAGGCCTCTAGATGCTACTGCAATATAAAAAAATAAATTATATGATTTACTGTGCCATGCCGACTTATTGCAACAGAAAGGCAGGTCCACTGAAAGGTGATAACAGTTCACTGGGCATGAAAGCATGTCTTTTGAATTACTCATGAGTACTCCCAAAAGCAATATCCCAGCCCTCCAAATCCTTTCTGCTTTTCAAAGGGAGACTCAGGAGACACTTGATCATTCAGACTGGTCATCCATGTAGAGCAGGTAGTATCTAGTAGAGATGCAGAAACTTCAAGGTTCTAGTAAAATCTTTCTAGGAGGTTTGCCCTGAACGTTGGTGGTCTGGAAACACAGTTGGAATGCTCCCAAGAACAAGCTTTTCTTCTCAGGTGTGTAGCAGTTCCTGGTTGATAAATCCACGCAAAAAGCCTTTTGGGGTATACCTACTTCTGCCCCAAGCCACAACATGCAGAGCATGCTGCGTGGTCAATAGTATTACCCAGAAACTTGTCCCGGACTTCAAACTTCAGAGGGTTTGGAAGTGGCTTTGAAGCAAAGGTCAGATCTTATTTTATCTAAACTGGTTCAACCATCCCTAAAAATCACTCATGAGGTTAAAGTCATTGTAGAGGGGTGGGCCATCCCTCCCTATTAGTTTCAGAGGTAGGCCACACCCACTCCCTACCCTGCTCCGGCAGGGGTTGGCCCAGCCCAGGTTAGGGGAACAGTCTCTGGGCTCAGGCGGGGTAGCCCTAAAGCAATACCCCAAGCCCCAACGGGCAACACGCAGTCTACAGACCTCCGGCGGGGCAGCTCACAGTCTGACAGCCCCTGACGGGGCAGCAAATAGTCTCAAAGGCCCCCAGCGGGGCAGCAAATAGTCACAAGGCCCCCAGTGGGGCAGCAAAAGGTCTCAAGGCCCCTTGTGGGGCAGCAAACAGTCTGGCACCCCCAGAGGGGCAGATTACAGTTCACAGGCCCCCGGTGGGGCGGATCACAGTCTCAAAGGCTCCAGGTGGGGTAGCTCACCCATCCAAGTACTAGCCAGGCCCAGGATGGTTTACCTTCCAAATCAGGTGAGATAGGGGGCATTCGATCCCAGGCCTGGCTAGTACTTCTATGGGTGAGCCGCCCCACCAGGGGCCTGTGAACTGTGAGCTGCCCCGCCGGGGGCCATCGGACTGTGTGTTGCTCGTTGGGGCTTAGGGTATTGCCTTAGGGATGCCCCGCCTGAGCCTGGAGACTGTTCCCCTAATCAGGGCTGGGCCAACCCCTGCCGGAGCAGGGTAGGGAGTGGGTGTGGCCTACCTCCAAAACTAACAGGGAAGAACATCCCACCCCTCTACAGTCATCAAAGTACTTCACTACGATACAAGTCCTGAGGCACACTTTCAAGCGCTCTCCCAACTCAGATATCTCTGGCTGGAGCATCCTCTACAGTAGAGATTCTGTTTAAGACGACCTCTTCTTAGAGAGAACCCCCTCAGCTAGCTCTTGCTCAGCCCTTTCACTGAGACTGTTGTAGGATGCCCAGGCTGTCTCCTCTCTCTCCCTCTCTCTCTCTGTCTCTCTCCCTGCTGGGCTTCCCTTTATTTTCCTTGTGTTGTCCTTATATGGATGGGGTTGTGCTCACTCTGCTTCCTATGGCTATACCTGTGTGCAGAACTAAGCAGCCATTTTGGTCTGAGAGCTCAGGGCAGACTGTCTGAGGAGACTCACACTGCACTCTCCCATATAGGCCCTGAGTCAGCCTTGGCCCTTTCACAGCAGCTCAGCAACCACAAAGGGCCCATATCTTGTTTCACCAAGTCACAGGGAATAGCCCCAGTCCAGGGGCAGAAAAGCCCAGGCAAATACTACCCCTTGTACTTTGCTGTGCTTGGTACCTCTCTTGTGTCTTTGCTCTCGGTTTCTTGCGGCCTTGTATTAAAAACAGCTGATACTATTGGTGAAATTTTGTTCCCCCATGACCCAGTCCTTGTCAGTGGGGCACCACAAAGGAGGTACAGCATGGACTGGTTCATTTATTTTAGGGTTGATGGTAGTAGGAGCAGTACTGCAATTGCAACTGCTTCTTCTCCCTTATTCTCATTCTTTCTTGCTTCCCATTCCCCTTGCTACATCCATTCCACTGAAATGCCACGTCAATGGGCACTGTTGCTCCCGTTATTTCCCCTTTACCATTGATCTTCACCACAGGCTGGAGTTTTACAGTTTCTAATGGAGAAGGGATGTTCAGTTTGATCCCAGCACTTCTTCCTTAGGCCTCTTCCTCTAAGGGGCAGAAGAATAATGCCAGTGGCATAAAAGACCTATAGCAGTGGAGCTCTATTAGCGGAGGAGTGGTACTAGAGGCAAAGGATTGACAGGAACAGCAGCAACAAATCCAGGATCACTAGGAGGCGCTAAAATGTGTAGTGTCCCCCACTCGCCATCTCCCCTCTTCTGCTGGGCTAGCTACAGCTCTGCACGGCTAAGGAAAGGACACGGACTTGGGCATTTATTTACAAGCCTATCAAAATGGTAGGTTGAATATCCATAGGCATAAAATGTGTGTGTGATGGGGACGGGAATAATGAATGGGGCTTTCCAAAGAACTTACTAGAACCTGGCCTGGACACAACTCTTTAGCACTATCTAAGGGCTGGCAAAGTGAAAACAATTATTTTAGCAATCCTTCACACATCTTTATGTCCTGAACTAGGTTCCTGTGCTCGAGATATCCTTTCCCTTTCGCCGCTGGTAGTCTGCTTCTCCTGTTGCCAGGCAGAGACAGTGGAGGTGATCCAATGATCACCAAATCCCCCTGACATCAATGAAAAGACTGGATCAAGCCTCAGCTCAGCTGTCTTTTGACTACTAATCCTCTTTGGGTTCTGCCAATTTGATCTTCCACCATGAGATGCAACTATTAATAAAACAGTATTACCTAGCTCGTTTAATCAGTCGTTCTCAAAGCGCTTTGCAAAGGACATATGAAGTTCTCCTCTGCAAGCGGGACCGTTGTATGGCTGTGTCACCCCAATCCTTCATGCCTGGAGCCTGTTTTACTCTTCCCCACAGTGTGAATCCCCACTCCTGGGTCAGCCCATGCACAGCCTATGGCAAAGCAAACTGCCCTCAACTAAATGAGTGAGTTCTTCAGGCCAGCCCCTCTTGGGATCATGCACTCGTATGACCAGCTGACACCACCAGTCCCAGATGCAACCCTAGGAACTGCCATCTTACAATGTTCAGTGCTGCCTACTGGACTCTGCGAGATCATTGGTTCATCAATTTATCAAAGAAATTTACGTGCACCAGCTTTGTCACCTCAAATGGAGTCCTAACACACTTTAAACCACATGTACGGCTTCAAATAAAACAAACAATCAAATTTATTAAGTACAGAAAGATTTTCAGTGATTATAAGTCAGAGGAAAGCAGGTCAGATTTGATCAAAAGGAAATAATTGGTAAATAGCATGCTAAACTAAGCTTAACACTTTTAGCATCCTTACTCTCTTTGATGATTCTCACCCCAGGCTGTCTGGCCTGCCTCCAGCCAGCCCTTCCCGCTGCGATCAGCATTTCAGTTGCTTGGTGGTGTTTGCAGATGGAAGTGGAAGAGAAAAAGAGATTGCAAAATGTCTCCTTTTTAAAATGTTCCTTCATCCCCTTTTAGGGTCAGGTTGGCAAACAGTCGTCCATGTATGGTTCTTTGTGAATTCGTTTGTCACCGTATGGGCCAGCCCTTTGTTTCTGGAATGCTGATCTGAGTTGTTCTGTACAAGTCCTAATGAGGTATGAATCACCATTCAGCTCTGCAGAGATTTGCCTACATCTGTCTCAAGCCATGGACATATATTTGTGAATATTACATAGTGAAGCCTCAGAACCCTACACATGACATTGCAACAAACATATCGCAATAATGTTCAGTATGCCAGGAGCATTCCAAATACATCTTCAATGACATACTTTGCACGAGACAATACACACTTACACTGTAAGGGTGAACATCGGGGGCAGTGTATTACTGGAGGTCAATATCACCATCCCCCAATTTACAGGTGGGGAAACTGAGGCACAGAGTGGTGCAGTGATTTACCCGAGGTCACCCCGAAGGCCAGAGGAAGAGCCAATTCCAGAGTCCCAATCTAGTGCTCTAGGTCACTCGACCTCTGAGACTTGCTTCACACAAGGTGAATTCAAGCCAAAGACTGATTTTAGCAGCTGAGAATCCTAACTGAAAGATCCACTGTGCACACACATCCCTGGTTACTGCTGCGAGGACATGAGGCCAACGAGACAGTCCCCAGCACCCGTAGGCTATGTCTACATGGCATTTTAAAGTTTGTGGCTGCGAGTCCAGGTCTACAGCCTCAGGCTTGCAAGCCTAGGGCTACAGAGCTAAGAACAGCAGTGCAGACATTGCAGCTCTGCCCTCCTCCCCAGTGTCAGAACCTGAGCCCAATGCGTATATAGCAGTTTTCAGCACCATCGCGTGAGCCTGAGGCCATAGACCTGGGCTCTGAGACTTGCTGCTGCCATTTTTAAAAAGGCAGCGTAGACAGGCCCATCGAGGCTGCACCTTGAATGTCTCTCCTCTGCAAACATGGAGCAACACTTATGTGGCAGCAAAACCATAATAGTAATTAAACAATTATAAAGTCTTAGCTGAAGGATAGCACCTCTGACAACTGGCCACTTCTCATGGGGAGCAGGCGGTGTTCATCTGCCAGCCAAAACTCAGAACTAAACCGACTCCTCCCGAACTGAAAAAGAAAGATGTTTCAAACTCTTTCATAGACGATTGGGAGGAGGCAGGAGTTACTGATGCACTGATTAAACATTTAACTAGAAAAGGAAATGAAATACACATCTGGAAAGGAAAAAAAGGGAAGTCAAATGACACCATCATCTCCTGGGATTTCTTGTCATCTTTGTTCTTCCTTTTCTGTGAATCAAAACATGTATTTTGCAGAGAAGATCCTGCATATAAATAAATATCAAATAAATTGATCTTCATGCAGGCTAAGTATAGGAGGATGTGTGATTAAATCAATGTTCTCAGGGGAAACAGCATTCTTTAATAGCTGGCTTTAATAATAATATTTTCCATTTCTATAGCATCAGTGGATCACCCTGTGCTTTATAAACACGAATGAATTTAAGCCTCATAGAGTAAAAAATTGCGCTGGGAGTTATAGGTACAGGGTATAATATTTCAATGCTTTTTTGGTGGAGAAACTGAGACGCAGACTGGCTAAAGGCAATATTTTCAAAAGTGACTGAGGCCACATCTACACCTTCTAGCAGAATAGTGGCATAGCTACAGCAAGAAATATGCATCACACATGGTGCAGATATGGACTTGGTGACAGAAAGGGTTGTCCATTGCTGTAGGAACTCCACTTCCCTGAGTGCTGGTATCTACGTTGATGGAAGCATTCTTCTGACAGTCTAGCTGCATCTACCCTTGGGGTTAGGTCAGCATGGCTATGGCACTCAGGGGTGTGGATTTTCACATCCTTGACAGCTGTAGGTATATTACCCTAAATTTTAAGTGTCGGCCAGATCTAAGACTCTTTTTCAAAAGAGACTTAAGCACTCAAGAACCCAAGTCAATGGGATTTAGGAGCCTAAGCCACCAAAGTCCAGATTTTTAAAAGTATCTAAGCACCTAAACGTGCCAATAGATGCCTAGTGGGATTTTCAAAAGTGGCTTAGGTGCTTTTGAGCATCCCACATGGTGCTGATCTGCATCTTTAGACACCCAAATGCATCTTTAGACACCCAAATTCATCTTTTGACACCCAAATTCCCGATTCCCTGCAGCTTGAGGTCTTCAAATCTCACTTTTGAGGATTTCAATAACTCAGTCATGGGTTCGGGGTTGTTATAAATGTGTATGGGTAGGGTTTTGTGGCTTGCCTGGTGCAGGAGGTCAGACTAGATGATCATATTGGTCCCTTCTGACCTATGAGTCTATGAGTCTAAATTAAAAATCTGGCCTTTAGCCACTTTTGAAAATATTATCCTTATTAAAATAGTACCTACTGACTATCCAAGCCCCAGGCCCCATGGAACTAGGCACTGTGCTCTCATTACCCCCAGAGAGTTTATAATCAAGCCAAGCCAGTACATCTGTTGAAGAGGAAGTGACTTGCTCAAGGTAACACAGCAAGTCAGTAGCAGAGCCAGGACTGCGTTTTCTAGTGCAGTGCTTTTCCTACTAGATCACACTGCCTCCTGAGCTTTAGCATGCTAATAGGAACAGAAGAGAATTAGTTTCTGACCCTTGTGATGTTCACCTACTCTTGCAACAACAGGCTCTCCCGTAAACTTGAGATCCTGCATGCAGTAGCCCAGGGCCCCACATGGGGTGGGGGCAAGGAAACACTTTACCAGGGCCCATAGGCCCTGAGGGGCCCAGCCCAGGCTGCAACCCCCATGGGTATGTGTGTGGGAGGGAGCTCATGTTACAATCTTGAACTGGGCCCCAAAAAAGTTATTCTTGGGCCCTGCAGTAGCCACTTGGTACATAAGAACGGCCACACTGGGTCAGACCAATGGTCCATCTAGCCCAGTGTCCTGTCTTCCCACTGTGGCCTATGCCAGGTGCTTCAGCAGGAATGAATGTACAGCATGTGCACGCATGCCTGGATTCCCTAATCTGCATGTATTCCTTGTCTGTTAATTATTTCAGATGGGAAGTATGCTGAGTCCAAGTGGCACCGAACCCCTGTAGGCTGGTGAATAATAAATAAAAGCCTTCTTTCTTTGTTAGCATCGCACGTCCTTGCTGACTGAGCCTCATGCTGGGCCGTCAAAGGGAGCATATGTCTTTGCAACAGAGAAGCAAGATGTCAGACCCTTAACTTCACTGCAGTCTCCGAGGGAGTCCTGCTGTGCGTGCCTGTCAATTAAAGCACCAAAATCCTTCCTGAAGCCACCTGAAGCGGCAGCGCTGCCTCTGAACTGGAACTGAATTGACCTTTCTTGCGTTGTCACTGGCCGCCGTATCCCACTTGAATTATACATTTCGAGCTGGATCCTGGCTCCTACCATGGGCAGCCTCTTATTGGCTTTTGTGACAGTCAGATCAGACCCCCCCCTCTCAGTTTTTAATGACTCAGTCTGTGACGTTTGTTGAGCTGCGCGTGAGCAGGTTTCCCAATGACAATCGCACTGAAGACAAAGAGATTCAAACATCAATTTCACCCACTGCCATGGAGTTACAATGGCGATGTATCTGAAGCAGTGCATGTCTTTAAAAAAGAAACACACACAAACATGTGCGCACACATTAAGCTGAGAAGATTCTATAGTTAGGCAGGACTGATCGTCTCGCCCAGG
This sequence comes from Mesoclemmys tuberculata, assembly GCA_007922155.1. Lineage (NCBI taxonomy): Eukaryota > Metazoa > Chordata > Testudines > Chelidae > Mesoclemmys > Mesoclemmys tuberculata. Next base: position 31,654,869 of record ML675617.1, read on the forward strand.
TAAAGCAGTGGAAACAAATTTTCCAGCTATCTTCAATAGTAAAACAAAAAACATTTCGGCAGCAGAACATATCCCCTTAAAGAGTTGCATCTCACAAAACACCTCTTACAATGGAGGACACGGAACATTATTTTCTTGCTACTAGATTACTCTTCCCTTTAGCTCAATGCTTTCCAGACATTCGGGCCAACATTTTGATGAGTGGTCCAGGGGACAGGGCACTGGACTGAGAGGCAGGAGTCCTGAGCTCTAGTCCCAACTTTGCCACCAACTACTGTGTAGCATTGGGCAAGTCTCTTCCCTCTCTGTGCCTTAGTTTCTCTCTCTATCTTCTTTGTTTAGAATGGGAAGTCTTTGGGAGTGGTTGTACAGATTGTAAAATTGCACAGCACCAGCCCTAACGTGCCTCTGGCCCAGAAGCAGTGATCCTAAACAGCAGGATCTTCCCGCCAGCCTGACCCTCTAATCCTGAACCCATGCTGCTTTCTAACTATGCCCCTAGGTTGCTCTAACTCTGCCCCCACACTGTTGGGCAGGGGGAACACACTCTTGAATGGAGCCTCTGGGTGTAATTGCAATACAAATAATAAATGCCTATAGGCACATCTTGAGGGGTGCATGGAGCTGAGCTACTCCAAGAAGGAAGGGTGACCATGGTTCCTGGATCGGCCACACTGAGAATGCCTGACTCAGGGCAGACTGCAAGAAACAGGGCAGACAAGCCCCCAAACTGGTGGTTTATTCTACAGCTAGATTCACCAAGGGTATGTCTACACTGACAGCAGCAAAGTCGGCGCCGTCAGATTGACTTATCTGGATCGATTGAGCGGTCAGTGAAGACCCACTAGGTCGATCCTGAGGTTGACGTACTAAAACCACCTCCTCAAGTGGCGTGGCGTTGCATCCGAACAGTGCAGTGAAGATGGCGCGCAGAAGAGAAGCACAGAAGTCAATGGGAGTTTCGCAAGTTCTTTGTGTACTTTGCGTAACTCCGGTCGACTGCTGCCAAATCGCTGAGGTAAGTGTAGACCAAGCCTCTGTCAGTAACAAGACAGCTTCTGTATTAACATGCTGGTTAACCAGAAGTCAAACAGAGCCCCCTTTAGGTGATCCAGCCTTTGGCTCCTGTCTAGACAGCCAAGTCGAATATTACTTGATGTTCTACCAATCCCAAAGGATTGGACACATCGCCCACCAGGTTAATGCACCTTTCAGATCTTGCCCACATACACGCTCGTAGCCATTCCTTGTTAATTAAACCAAAGATTTAGTCAGAGAAAGAAGAGTTATGTATGGTTAAGAGATTAATATACAAACAAATGTGTGTAAAGTCCTTAGGTCAGTTTCATAGCAGTGATGGTAAGGCTCTTGATTCATAAAAGTCGTTCTGGAATCAATTCAAAGGGTTATATTCCAATAGGCAGTCCAGGTGAGGAATCTATTAGTTTCTCCATGAGAATTCCAGGGTAAGCCAGGTGTCTACCTGGAGACCTCAGGCTTATGGCTTAGACCTTCTCTGGTAAAGTTTAAGCAGACCGGAGATTAAAAGTATCAGGCCTGAAGTTTCCTTTATAATTGAAGCAGGTGAGGCGCTAACAGGTAACTCCACCATGTGGGCTTTGATGAAAGCGAGCTGGCTATTGGTGATCTCTATTCAATGGGTCCTTTCTCAGATAATGCCCCTGGCAATGACCATTCAAACTAGCAAGACAGGGCACAGGTGGTCGGCTAGTAATTACAAGCTGTGAGAAGATATTAGGACCATCGTATTTTTACACCACAAATCCCATCTAAATGATAACCCTTTTTGGTCTCCAAGTCAATAAAATCCAGCAATGAGGCGTCATAAGATAGGAACAGGATTTAGCATCAGCAAACTGATTATATTGCATAGTTAGAGTTCTAATAGGACGCAGGTAAACATAGACACCTTTACCACCTCTTCTTTGATTCTCTGGTAATACAGGCAAAGAGGTTAAGGGTTCTAGTCTACTTTACATGGCTTTGATGACTATCTCCAGGGAACAGCCCTGTTTCCCATTGCAATACCCTTTTGATGTGTCCATAAGAGTTGCTTCCCATTTATCCAGCTGGCTGATTGTTCAATCTTCAGTGGCTCAGTATCAGACCTTAATTCCTCCCTTCCTCCAGAAAGAGAAGTAATTCGCTATGGCCGCTTATCAGGTGGAACCGATGCCTCCCTTTGTGCACTGGCAGGATGGAGTCAAGGCTCCCATGACTTCCTTTCTCTCTCCACCCTCTTGCCTGCTCTCCCTCCATGCATCAAGCCTGTGTGATGGCAGCCTCCGGAGCTAATAAATCAGGGATTGAACTGGGGCCAAAGGAGAATCTGCAAGGCATTCACCAATGCATTACATCTGAATGTAGACAGGGAGCATGGATGGGAGTGTCCCTGTTCCCTGCAAGTGCACAGCTAGTCAGGATCCCAGCTTCTGCCCTCATCCGTACAGCAATACTACTTGAGCCTCAGTTAGAGGATCTCTGATCACAAAGCACTGATTGGGGGCCAAATTCAGAAAATAACGATAGTGATTTGCCCCACATAGTACATGCAATCAAGAACTCACATGACAATCTGGTCTCCTCTGTGGGGAAACTCACCAGCTGCTCATCAGCCCAACAGCTCAGGAGAAGAAAGGATGTGACCTGCTTTGAGTGTACCTGCAAGAGGAATTTAGGCCGTCAAGGTATGTCTACACTGCAATTAAAAACTCACGGCTGGTCTGTGCCAGCTGTCTCAGGCTTGCGGGGCTTGGGCACGCATGGATGTTTAATTGTGGTGTAGACATTCAGCCCGAGCTCTAGGATCCTGCAAGGTGGGAGGGTCCCAGAGCTGAGGCATGGGCCAGCTGCGGGTTTTTAATTGCAGTGTAGACACGCTCCTCCCCCAGAGTATAATGGCTTGAACTTGAAATTAGTCAGTGCACCCGGGCTAACACCTCTGATCTCACAAAGCAGGTCTTTCTTTGTTCAATGACTCTTTAGCGCTTCTGTTTTACATCTAAACTGAACAACAAGAGGCCATTCCAGCAGCATAAGTGCCTTCTGTTGAATCACCAGCACCATTTCCTAAAGCAACTGGACCGTCCTATCATTTCCAGGTCCAGATGAGACAGTTTTGATCATCTAGACTGACCTCCCAACTAACTCAGGAGAAGCCGTCCCCAAATCTTGGCCTCAGTGACCCACCAAAATCAGACGGGATGTCTCTTATGTAAGCCTTTACCCAGGGGGATCCTGTCCATGCTGTCAGAGCGTCTACATTCGTAGTAGAAGGGGTGTGGTTGCTGCCCCTACGGTATGAGCTCCGACACGCAGGACACCACTGTGAGCTCATTTCATACCCCAGTGATTTATAATGACCCCATGCCTGATGGCCTGCAAGTTATGCTCTCAGAGATGAGAGTTTGCAGGGCAGGGTATGAGGCAGGGGACAATTCCCGCAGTGAGAAGGGAAGCTATGGGAAAAAGGACGCGTGAGAATCCTGCCGTATAAATCTGGGGCCACATAATGTAGCTGCATAAAACACAAGGCTTGACTACAGAGCAAGTAGCAGAAGCTGATTATAAACAAGACGCACATTTTGTAATGGGCTGGATCACAACCCATAAAGCGCACCTCTCAGACCTCTGCTATATGCCCAGTTTGATCCTGTATACATTTCATGGTGTGATCTTCAGTAATGCAAATGAAGTTTCTAATACAGTCAAAAACACAGATAGTCCATGCTTTACGGGGTCCATTATCAAAGAGGTGCTGTTGCCTGGTAGCAAGTGGAAAACCTGCATTGCCGTGGAGTACCTCGCTGAAGTCACCTGTCCTGCGTCAGTTACGTTTTCCATAATCCCATTTAGAAAAGGAAGATGGCACCTCTTACTCTTTGTGACATGAAAATCATGCAGAATAATTAATCCCCATTATCTCTGGTGGGGAGAGATCCTTCCAAGACAGGCATCTAGGCAGTGGCAAGATTAAGCTGAGAAATTTGGTTTTCTATGGGGGTGAGGTATGTGCCTTGACAGGCAAAGATTGTGTATCTGCTGCTGGCACTGATGAACAATGACACAAGATTTACTTCAATCGGATTAGGACTTTATTCCAGTAATATTCAGTCCCTATAAAGGAAGCACACTGTGGACCTAGATAACTAAGGCTCTTCTGTATGCAAAAGTGGAAACTTGACTGCAAATATACAAAAAGAAATTGAGCCCTAACCTGTAGTGACTTCTGGATCAATCTGTTTAGTGTTTCCTGAAACACCATATAGTATTTTAAGAGACACTGAATTTTTTTCTCCTGAGTGTTATGCAAAGAAAGAAGTATTTCAATGTGACCTCTCTCCCTAGGTCTTCCAGCATTTCATTTCTTCCACTTCTGGTGTCATATAGCATCTTACTGATTCATAGATTTCAAGGACAGAAGGTACCACTGTGATCATCTAGTCTGGACTCCCGTATAACACAGGCCAGAGAACTGCCCCAAATAATATCTAAAGCAGATTTTTTAAGAAAAACACCCAATCTTGATTTTAAAATCATCAGTGATGGAGGCTCTACCATGCCTCTTGGTGAATTGTTCCAATGGCTAATTACTCTTACCATTAAAAATTTACACCTTATTTCCAGTCTGAAAGTGTCTACTTCAATTTCCAGCCATTGGATCAAGTTAGACCTTTCTCTGCTAGTTTGAAGAGCCCATTATTAAATATTTGTTCCCCAGCTAGGTACTTATAGATTGTGATTAAGTCATTCTTTAATCTTCTGTTTGTTAAACAAGATAGCTTTCAGTCTATTACTATAAGGCATGTTTTCTAGTCCTTCTGTTGTTCTTGTGGCTTTTCTCTGATCTTTCTCCAATTTATCAACATCCTTCCTGAATTGTGGGTACCAGAACTGAACACAGTATTCCAGCTGTGGTCACACCAGTGACCAATACACAGGTAAAATAACCTCTTAACTCCTACTTGATATTCTCCTGGTTACGCATCCCAGGATTTCATTAGCTCTTAGCCACAGCACCATACTGGGAGCTTATGTTGAGCTGATTATCCACCACAACTCCTATATATTTTTCAGAGTCACTAAGAACTGATCCCTATGAGATTCCACTGGAAACAGACTTGCTCAACGCAGAGTCCTCATTTACAGCTACATTTTGAGACCTATCAGTTATCCAGTTTTCAGTCCATTTAATATGTACCATGTTAAGTTTCTGTCATGTTAGGTTTTAATCAAAATGCCATGCAGCACCAAATGCCTTGCAGATGTCTAAGTATGTTATGTCAACACTATTACCTTTATCAACCAACCTTGTAATTATCAAAAAGAGATCAAGTTAGTTTGACAGGATCTATTTTCCAGAAACCCATGTTGATTTGCATTAATCATATTACCCCCTTTAGTTAATTTTTAATTGATTCTAGTATCAATCATTGCAATATCTTGTCCAGGAGCAATATAAAACTAACAAGCCTATAGTTAATCCAGATCATCCCATTTACCCTTTTTAAAAATTGGCACAACATTACCTTTCTTCCAGTCTTCTGGAACTTCCCCAGTGCTCCACGACTTATTGAAAATCAACATAAATGGTCCAGTGAGTTTCTCAGCCATCTCTTTTAAAACTCTTGGATGCAAGTTACCTGGATCTGCTGATGTAAAACTGTCTAATTTAGGCGCTTCTGTTTAACATCCTCCAGAGATACAAGTGGAAAGGAAAGAGTGTTATCAACAATATATGATGAGACTGCATCATCTATTCCCCCCCAGGTACAGTACAGGAATATTTATTAAACATCTCTGCTTTTTCTGTATTATTGATCATTCTACCATATTGTTACAGAAGAAACAATAAGAGTTTGTCACAGATTTACAACTAAAAAAATCATTCCTTCAAATATGGAATATTAAAAGGCTCTTTAGATACCAGATTGCCCTGGTTGTAATAATGAAAAAAAAAAGTCCATGAATGATGATTACTAAGGGAAACAGATCTGACATTAGAAAGAGCAAAATGCAGCCAAAAAAAAAAATCTGAAACACAAATTAAAACCCAATAAGAGGAATAAAACATTTGACTGAGTATCATTGCTTACCAGCACGGGAAAGTTAATGTACATTAAAAATTGGCCAAAAACAGAAACACAGAAAGCAGGAAACAATGCCAGTGACATAGCAACGAGCATGCTCAAAAAAACAACAAACACAGAATGGGGCCCATATCCCAGAAAGATGTAGGATAGGATAACCTGAAATAGTTTGTGCACTAGCTCCGTGTGTACTGCAACAACCAGCAGCTGGTATTTTAAAGCATTACCCAGTGCATGGAGGGGACTGTAGGTGATGCAGTGTAAAGGCACATTTGAAAGGAAAATTCCATCTGGTTTGTTCCATTCAGCCAGCTGAGAATTCCTAAGGAACGGAGCACTTCTCCCCAGGAACAGAGAGAGACAGAAACAGAGAGATTTATTTTAAAAGGCATTTGAGAACGGCTAGAATCAGCATTTCTGAGGAACCTGTTGGCAGCAGCCAACGGGAAGAAATGGTATCTGTGACACAAACTGCGTGACAGCATTATGTAAGAGATTATCAAGCAGTGTCTCACCCATCTTTGGCACTGCATTACTACTCAGTGGGGGAAAAACTTGGTTTAATATTTCAACTTGTTTTAAAGTTAAACTTCCGATGTCACTTAAGCCCAAACAGTGCTGAGAAAGGATGAAGCTTCTATGGACATATATTAGGTTTTCACACAGTCATTGCCACACATGGGCTTGCTTTCTAGAAAGACAGCTGACAGCAGCAAGACACAGAGGTATCCTGGCTTGCAACCATTTTATAGTGTATTTAACACTGTATTAACACTGCTTCCATTTGCATCTTCAAGACTGCTGAATGGGTGGGCAAGGGTTTGAAGTGGAAGGAGATGCAGCATAGGTGAGACAATACAGGAGTGGTTGTATGGTCTAGTTAGTGGATTACTTCCCCTGTACATAAGGAGAGAGAAGGGAAGGAATTATGCTTCTTTGAGACATTATTATTACCATAGCACTTAGGAGCCAGAGTCATGGACCAGGACCCTATTGTGCTAGGTGCTGTACAGACACAGAACAAAGAGGGAGTCCCTGCCCCAAAGAGTTTACCATCTCAATTTTGCCCAAGGATGCTCCGGGGACAGTGTAGCTATACACCACCCTGCAAAAAGACTAGGCTGTGCTTTTACAGTGCGGCCCTAGCTAAGTGGTTCACATGTTTTTTTAAGGATGCTCTGAGAGTCTAAATTTAAGTTTTCCTTGTTTGTGCAACTGTGTCTTCTGCTAAGCACCAGTTTGACTGTGGAGCTTTTATGCTTACATTTTAGAACTCTTCACCACTCCTCTAACCACAAACATGTTCCTTCTCCTGTTTCCCAGGCTTGCTACTGTTTCAGAACAATAAAGCTGACATTGTGGATGTCTTTCTAAAGGAGCTGTTCAACTCAGGCAGAAGTTACTTGGTCTGGTTCTCTGGCCTGTATTATACAGGAAGTCAGACTAGAGGATCACATTGTTCCCTTCTGGCATTCAAATTTATGAATCATGTAAAAGCGTTTTCCTGAAAACCTGTCGAATGAAAGGGCTTTTCCCCTCCATCGCTGTTTTAAATAATTTTCCTATTCTAACGGCCAAGGGGACATTCTCTCACTATTTTATTGTATATTTGGCATTCCCTTATACACAGAATGGTATATGACACATTTTAAAGTGGCCTTATAAACGGCTTCCTGAGTAGTATTTTCATATTCAAACATCAAAGTAAGCTAACAGCATTATAGAAGTATATTGATTATGCACTAATGATTTTTTCCTACCGTTGTTACGACTACTCATCAATGATAAAATATATTCCATAAATAAAGCAGATTGCAACACTGTCAGGAGACACATTACTAACTCATAATTCAAAGTTTCTTTCAGATCTGCTTCACCTTTTTTTGGTTTTTAAATAGTTTGCATGGAAAAACACTGTTTTCCTGCCATAAGTCTGGCAATTAAAGTAAGTAACTAAGAGCGAGATTCAGTTGTGTCTATTTCATGTTGAGTTGTCAAAATTTGGCTCATGGAAGTCAACAGGATTACTCATGCAATCATGTACTGACGTTACCACATAATGCCATTGAAATTGAGATTCGGAATAATAAGGATGTCCATGGAATACCATTCTGGGCACTCACCTATGATTTTCTTGTGGCAGCTCAACCCCATATTTTGAAAATGTTAGCCACACTTTCTCCTTAGAACCTCATAACTATCAATAGCGCTTTGTTGTACAATTAAAGCTGTTTAGATAATTTGGTAATGACTGCATCACTTATTTCTGTTTTCTCACTACAAGAAGCTATGGAGAGTCAATTTCCTACTGAAACGTTAGTACTTTTCTAATAGGTGGTTTATGCAGTTTTTGGTGACACACTAAATCATGCAATATTTAACGGTGGCAGAGATTGGTTCAGTTTTACAGTTGCCAGTAAAATAACTGAATGTTTGTCCAAGTATTATCAAAACCTGAAAATAAGTAAGTGAAGCTCTGGCTATAGAACAATATCTTGTTGGGGGTGAGGGGTGATTATTCCCATTGAAGGCAACAGGAAAACTCCCCTAGACTTGGGGTAGCTCCGTTTTTGGATGACCAGACTGAGACACTTGGAAAAATGCCTGATTTTCACAAAGTGCTGAGCACCCATTTTTTAAAAATCAAGCTCCTTTCAGGCATCTCATGTCGGGCACCTAAAATTACTAATCAGTTTTGAAAAATCCTGTCCATGTTGCTTAGCAGCTCCTGTGATATGTTCATTCACTTCTGCTGCCCTTGACCTTAATGGAAGTTGAAGGCACCAAAGCAATGAGATCTCAGTCAGGCCTTCAGAATTCTTCCCGTAGGTGCTCAGCACTTCACAAGTTGAAGCCTTCATTATAGGAGCATGTCAGGGGATGGGGTGTTCAGGTACAATCCCTGCAACACACCTGTTGGCAGTACTTTGAGTTATGTCACCCAGCAGTGAGAACGGACTGCCATAGGTCGGGGAATATGGGCCCTCCCTGCTCCTCCAGGTTGAAACCCAGGGCCCAATGAAGCAGTTATTCAAAATAAATGTGTTGCCTTGGGGATGCATGCCCCTACACCTGCTCCCTGGGCCACTTCCTACCCTGGCTTCTGTTCCTCTGTTGATGTTACTGGCTCATCTCTGTGCCCTTCTACAGTCCTCTCTCTCCATGCTCCAAAGGGTCTTCCTCTTGCAATCATGGCTCGCCACTGACAATTTCGATGGGTGAAAGGCCTCTGGCAACTTGGCATCGAAGGCTGGGCCAGGGTGGGGCTTTGGTGGCTTGTCAGCAGGAGTCTGCAACACACAACTGCTCCCCTGCTTTGTCTGCCCAGACTGAGCTAAAGTGATCCATTTTGAGCTCAGCCTCCACTGTGGGTATGCCCAGGAGGGGTGGCAGACTGAGGGTTGTAAACCCCATCGCACATCTTCCCCCTCAGGCTAGAACCCAATGGTGTGTCTTTCTCCCATTCTCCTCCTCCCTCCAGAGAGAAAAAAAGAGTCAGGATTTGTGTGTGTCTTTCCCAAGCCAGGGAGCACCTGGAAGTCATAAGGCTATAGGGAGAGGTACCATCTCATAATCCGGGCATTGTATCTTTCATCAAGTTTAGCTAGCAGAGAGGGCTGTGGTCCAGGATGAGTAGAAAGGGATTTCCTAACAGGTAATATGGTCCATTTCACCATCTGTGCTTCCTTCTTGATTGTTGAGTAGTTTGTTTCTCAGGGGACGAGCTTCCTACTCAAATATGGCCCAGAGACCCACTTCTGATGTGTCCGGCTGGAGGATAAATGGCTTTGAAAAACTGGGGTGAAAGAACTGCCCCCCAAGTTAGCTAGTCTTTCAAAGTCTGGAAGGCCCTGATGAATGCCTCTGTCCATGTCAACTTCCTGGGTTGGGCATTTTTTTATGAGGTTAGACAGGGGGGCAGCCATTGTGGCAAAGCCAGGCACAAACTGCCTATAATAGTCAGTGAGGTCGAGGAAACATCATACCTCTTCTTTGGTTGAAAGGGCCGGGTAATTGGTCAGTACCTGGACTTTATCTAGAGGGGGTATAGTTGGCCTCCACCCACAGAGTACCCAAAGTATGTTACTTCTTTCTGTCCCAGGTGGCATTTGGCCTGGTTTGTGGTAAGCCCTGCCTTGGAGGGCTTGATCAACCATGGTGACATGGATGTATGTGGTCCTCCCAGTGTTCCTATAGATGACTATTTCATCAAGGTAGGTGGCCACGTACTGGTCATGGGGGTGTAGCAGTTGGTCCATTGTCTGCTGAAAGATGGCAGTCATTCCATGTAGGTCAAAGGGCATAGTCACAAATTGATAAAAGCTGAAGGGGGTAGGCAAGGCAATCTTCTCCTGCGATGCCCTTGTCAGGGAGACTTGCCAGTACCCTTTGGTGAGGTCCAACAAAGAGATATTAGAGAGACTGGGAAGCACTGAGTTTAACTCATCCACCTGAGGCATTGGTGAGGCGTCAAATCATGATATCGCATTCACTTTTCTAAAATCTATAGAAAACCTCTATGAACTGTCAGGCTTTGGCACCAGTATGATAGGGCTCCTCCACTCACTGCAAAACTCTTTGATGAACCCCAGGGCCAGCACATCTTGGAGCTCCTCACAGACCACCTCCCACATTTCCATTGGCCGGAGTCGATTTGCTCCTATTTTCTGGCTGGGTATTATAGCAGTGGGATGGGGCATTAGATATGTCCTTCCTGGGAGAACAGAGAACACCATGGGGAAAGTCTGAATCGGCCATAGTATTTGGGCCTGTTGTCTCGAGGTAAACTGCAACCCCATCAGCATGGTGGTTGGGTCTGTCAACACTTGATGCCTCAGTTCTTGTTCCAGGGGCAGAGCACTACCAGAAAGCACTCCTGAACCTTCCAGGCCTTCAAGAGGTTGACTTGTATCTTCCTCCACCTCCCAGGTTTTTGGCTTTCATAGTTAACTGCTCCTATCCTCCTGATTAGTTCAAACAGGCCTGCCACTGGGCCAATAGTTTTGACTAGGATGTCAGGAGCAACAATAACATCCTATCACTTAGTTCAAATGTTTGCAGCTCAGCCCCCTCAGTGTAGGAGCATTTCTGTGTCTGCTGGGCTTTCAGAAGGTTTGCTTTAGTGAATTCCCATAGCATTTGTAGTCATTCTCACAGCTGGAGCACAAATGGCATGGAGCTCACAACTCTTGTTCTTCCCAGGCCTCCCAAAAGAGGTCCACAATCCCCCCAGGCTATCTACCATACAGGAACTCCAAAGGGAAGAACTCTGTGGAGGCCTGAGGAATCTCATGTATGGCAAATAACAATGATTGTAGTAACCAGTCCCTATGCTGCAGATCGGTGTCAATGAATTTCTTCAGCATGAACTTCAGAGTCCCATTTAACCAATTCATCAGCCCGTCTATGTGTGGGTGGTAGATGGAGGTCTTGAGGGCTTTGATCTTCAGCAGTTTACACAGTTCCTGAATCAATTTGGACAGAGGCTCTAACTTTTCATCCATCAGTATTTCCTTTGGTATCCCAAGCCTCACAAAGACCTTTATGAGCTTGTTTGCATGGTAGGCACATTCCGTGTGCATAGCAGGATGGCTTCGGTGTACCATATGGCATAGTCTACTGTCCGTAGTGTATGTAACAGAATCCACATTAGCCTCTGGCAGAACTTTTTTAGTTCCAGCAGATGGCGTTGTGTTTCCTGAGCTTGGGCTGAAGGTGTCTCTCATCATTTGATAAAAGTTATTAATAGTGGAGCACAAATTTGGGCCACTGTTTTCACCCTCTTCACCCTCGAGGATGGCTACCTGCTTCTAAGGATGGCTCAGAGTCTAGTTCTCTCATTGTTCCCACAAAGTCTTCCCCTATCGGTAGCAAATAGTGGATTGCTTCCTGCGGTGTCCCTAGGCTAAGGGGTCCCTGCCATGAACCTTCATCTTCTCTTGCCCCATAAGCCCCTCATTCTTGCATTCTTCCCCCGTTGGGGGCGGGGATCTTTGTTCCACTGAGGCAGAAGTTCTTCAAACCACCACCAGTCTCATCCCAATATTACTGGGTAAGCCAGGGTGGTCACTAAGCAGACTTAGCAAGGCTCAGCGTGGGTCCCACTTCCAGTTGCCATTTTGTCATGGGTTGTGGCCACACATCCCTGGAGGTAGATACGGACCCTGCCATGTCAGGGGACTCCAGCAGGCTTAGGCCTGCAATGGTCTGACTACACTGAGAGTCCACCAGGAGTCTCACATTGGTGCCATTGACCCAGACTGGCAGCAGCATCTTAGTCAAGCCCCATTTCCATGCTCGGGTGATGGCCATCAATGCCTACCCATAACTGCAGTCCATAAAGGGGCACTTCCCCTGAAATACTCCTCCTATCCACTCTTAAAGCAAGTGCCTTTTGGGGTCACCATTGCCTGGCCTGCCTCTGGGGAAGGGGGGTCTTCTTGGTGGGGGGTATCCCCCTTCTTGAGGGCTTTGGTCTCTGCTCTATTCTGCCTCTGCAGCTAGGTCTCTCCCTGCGACTGGGGGCACCTTCCAGGGTAACAACCAATGTATATGTCCTTGGCCTTCCCCTGCTAGGGGCCATAGCCTTGCTTCCACATTTCCCTGCCCTCAGCGCCAGTGAAGCCAGACCCTTGGCAGACACGTTTTTCTCCATTAAGGCCACAGGCTCTACTGGGATTGACAGCCCATGGCACTTCACCCACTCCTTCCCTCCAGGCTGGAAGAATCTGGATGAATTTTTCTAACACAATGGTGTCCACCATTTGTTCATCAGTCTGTCTTTCCGGGTGTAATCAGTGCCAACACTGCTCCTTAAGATGTTGGCCTCTGGTGGATCTCTTTCTTTGTGAAACCTTTGGTGCAATGTTTCAGGCTGGATATCTGTGGCCACTTTCACCTCAGGGTTGTCTAGTGCTTCAGCAAGGTCCAAGCTTCAATAGGCTGCTTCCACACACCAGGTCAGGGCTGAGGCTATCAGAGTGGCCCAATTTTCTGGTGGCCAACATGTTATGGTGGCCACGCATTCAAAGGAAGGCCTTGGTGTTACGTCTAGGGCTGCTCCCTGGGGCCACTTCCTACCCTGGTTTGTGTTCCTCTGTTGGTGTCACTGGTTTACCTGAAAGTCCTGTCTGCAGTTCTCTTGGTCAGAGCGCCAAAGGGTCATTCTCTTGCAGTGGCAGCTCTTTGTTGCCGATCGCCATGACTGAAAGGTCTGGGGCAGCATGATGTTGAAGACTGGGCCAGCTACCTGAGGCCTCAGCAGCTTCTCGGCCTGCAACACACAACTGCTCCCCAGTGCCATCCACCCAGACTGAACTACGCTACTCCCTTTTGAGCGCTGCCTCCACTGTGGCTAAGCCCAGCAGAAGCATCTGGACAGGGCTTCCTGGGCCCAGAGCTGCTCCTCAATATTTTCGTCCTCAGTGTGGGGTTTATACATGTCAACAAAGGGTGCTGGAATAATCTTTATAGTGAGGTTGTGAAAGCCATTGAACAGAATTGTGAACATTGTATGTGATGGAAGCTGTGCATTCGGATGCTTCTGTTACTTCAAGCAGGGGGTGTTGCTACACACTCAGCACTCCTGCTTTCCTTTGCAAAGGCCGTATGAATTGCAAACTTGTATGTGTGACACTGCATTAACTTTTGTGTTAGAGAAAGGACGGGCCCCAGTCCTAATGAATGGAAAGGTGATGTTTTAATGAGGCTGCTGGAAGCAGACAAACTCTTCAGTACTTATTGTCTACCTAATTCCCCCACTAACAGAGCTTGAGCTGCCTGTTGTCACCCCAAAGAGTCTCCCCACATCCTGGCTAGGCAGCCATGAGATGGAAGGCTGATTACGTGGCCAACACAGACAAAAGGTTTAAAACACCTGCACTCCCTGAAGACATTTTTTCAGTGCACCTGGATCTATTGCAGAATTTCCACCCAAGGATGAAGAATGCAGAGACCTTACTTTAGGTTTTAAGGGCCAGTTTGTTGTGGCATACATGGGATCTTGATGATGGTACAAATATCGATAGGAGTGCCCTACAGCCCCAGTTAAGACCAAGGTCCATTATGCCAGGTGCTGTAAAAACACAAAGGGGATGGAGTCCCTCCCCAAAACTGCTTAGAACCTAATGCCCTATTCTCAGGTGTAGCAAGGAGAACAGAATATGTTTTCTAGTTGTCGAAAGAAGTGTGTTCCTGTAACAGCCTTACCATCCCAGACTGCTCCCTTGGGGCCTTCTCTGTCAGTCTCCTACGTTAAGGAACTGGCCCTCCTACCAGATTCTCCTGCAGGCCTGTTCCTTCCAAAGCAAGAACATCCTTTAAATCCCAAATAACGTCCTCCACCAACATTAAAGCATGAGCATATCCTAAAAGTTCCTCCCTTTCTGGGACTTTCAATCTTCCTTGCCAACAAAAATAGAGTGCAAGTCATACATGCCACTGCTGAGTTAGAGGTTTCAAGCTCTCCTCTTCCCAGGTTACTGACCCAGACAGCAACTTCCTTCAACTCCTGCCCCTTCGCTGAGCCAGCTACTGGGGTAGTCCTGGCTCCTTCAGCTATTCCTCTTTTTCCCCTTTCCTCATTCATCTTCTCCCCATGCTTCTTTGACCCATGCCTAGTCTCCTCCTTTGGTGCCCTATGCTCTTTCTTTTGAGTTCCTCCTGCAATCTGACCCGCTCACCAAGCGCCCTGCGCTAGTTGAGGTTAATAGAGCCCTTTCACCTTTTCTGGGCCTGTGAGGGGTTCATACACACCATCCCAATTCCCAATCTACAGTGTGCTGAAAGGACGTCTGAATCTGGAGCCCTGGAAAATATATTTGCCTTTTACAAATATGCTATGACAGGCCATGCCGTTCCCAAAGTAGTTGTGTCCATACAGCAAAAGGAATGGATCAGGGAAGCTAATTTTAACGGTTGCAGGAGGCGAAGCTACCAAATTCCCTCAGGAAAGGACAGGGTTGTAGGCCAACAAGGCAGATGCTATTTGGCTGGAAATATGCAAGACAGCCAGCTGGTCTCCAGTCCACATCTTTGCTAAACCATTACAAGATTGATGCAGTGAGTGGCAGATACACCTATCACAGTGGGACTTAGGCACCTAAATACCTTTGAGGATCTGGGCCTAAGCATCGATAGCGGAAAGCAATAGTTAACGTGACTAAGTGGAGAGGCACACTGAAGTCCATGCACACACAGAGCTCTAGCTGATGTCAGCGGGAGCTCTGCACACTAAACTGTCCTATCCTTTTGCCAGCGCTCTTTGTCCTGCCAGCCTAGGGAGCCCAACAGGAAACAGCAACCAGCTCTTGCAGCTGACTGAGTTTGACATCCTAGGTTTTGAGAATGCACTGAGAGAATCTATAATTATTCAAGTTTCTCATTCTTCATTCGTTGATTTCCGAGACTTGCTGGCTCCATTTCCTGGCACAATAACTGCAAATACTGCGCGATATGGTATGGGTATAAAAATTCGATTGGAAGTTTTGATGCACACTCGATATGAAATGTTGCCACGTTCTGTTTGGACTTGTATGCTATAGTAATTTGCAAGAGGATAAGACTTCTGTAGTTATGTATTCCTTCTCAGATTCCTCACAATCTATCGTCCTCTTTCAGCTTTGGGTGCCTCTTCCCAGCAGAAGCTCCCACAATCGGTTTTCATACGAGAGGCAGTGTGGCCTAGTAGACAAAAGACTGGACTGGGATTCCAGAGACCTCAGATCTATTCTTGGCTCTGCCAATGGCCCATTGGGTGACTTTAGGCAAGTAACTTCCCCTCCCTGTGCCTCAGTTCCTATCCCTGTAAAAGGTGATAATGATACAAAGCTCCTTTGTAAAGGATTTTGAGATGTATGGACAAAAAGCACCATGTAAGAACTAGGGCAATTATTACTGTATACATTTAAAAACAAGAAGGATCAGGGAGTTGGTTCTGCCAAGGTATGAGTAAAGTCACATGTGTGACAGATCACAAGCCACTTGCACCTTTGATATGCAGTCAAGGGATGTATACTGTGATATAGGGGCAGTATTGCCCAGTGGGTAGGAAACCAGACTACAACTCCTTCCTGGCTCTTCCGTTAGTGACCTGTTATGTGGCCTTGAGCAAGCCACTGCTTCTATTTCTCAGGTCTGTCTGTCTCTGCTTTTAGATTGTAGGGTCGTCAGAGCAGGGTTTCTCACTCAGGGTGACCAGATGTCCCAATTTTATAGGGACAGTCCCCATATTCAGGGCTTTGTCTTATACAGGTGCGTATTACCCCCAGCCCATCCCAATTTTTCACACTTGCTATCTGGTCCCCCTATTTCACTCTATGTCTCTATAATGCCTAGCTCACTGGGGTGCTCTTCCTGGTTGGGGCCTATCGGTGCTACCGTAATCAAGATAATAAAACAACAGTCACAGGCTACAAGTTCAGCAACTCTGAATTCCAAGCATGTCGCTTCTCGTTTTGTCACCTACAAGGTAGCGAGAGCAGCGATCCCAGAGTAGCAGGACATGCTAAAACAGCAGAAGATAGCCAGTCGGGCAGGTGGAGTGTCTAGGGATAAAAAGCTGCGGTGCTCTGGGGAAGGACAATGCTAAATTAAATTAATTTAAACTCCCACGTGGCTGTAAATGATAAATGGATGCTGCTGGTGAGATGATCACACAAGGACGCCAGTCCCTCAGGCTTGAGCCCAGCATCATGGACACACCGGTGTGCAAGGAGTTAGTTCACTGTATAGGCTTCCTGCATTGCCAGACCCTGTGCCTGAGGAAAGCAGCTGGCCGTGGATTGTATGGAGACATAGAGAGTAGATGAAGCCATGGTGGGCATGAAGGGCAAAGCGAGCAGAATGAGAAGAAGGTCTTGCTTCCCTCATAGATCAAGAGTCCATCTAGAGACTCATATTTTGGTCCCCGCCTTGCTTCTCGGGCAACACACAGCTATGCACTGTCTCTTCCTCAGGCTGCCTTGCAATCTGTCACTCCTGTTCTTTTCCATGGCAACATCATGCCAGCATACTTCCATCTGCCCACAGAGAAATCACTCTTTTACAGAGGTGCCAGTGTGGCTAGCTGGTAAATCAGAAAAGTTTGCACAGTAGCAATGTCAAAAATCGCTCTGAGGATAAAATATAGTTAAAGAAAAAATCTCTCAAACTGACATGCAAAAGGGATGACAGATTTCAGGGGAAATAAAGAAATTGGAAGTATCTACAGTTCTTCGAACATCACGTCAGTAATTCTGAGGCAGGAAGTATCTGTAACTGGATTTATCTTTACTCACACCGTTAGAGCTTTTATTACATTGTTGCCTAAGCTTAAAAGTTCATATTTACATTTGGAGATTAAGCTTTGTTTACCAAGCCAGCAGTCTCACTCCAAGCTTCATGAAAGGGGAAGGGAAAAGTGAGGCAGTCTGGAGCTACATATTGAAACTACAGAATACCAGGAGTTGGAGTCTGGTCCAAAAGATGGCCAGCCAAAGTTGCTGGAGTTCAAATGCACACAGAAAGATGGTGATCGGGAACAGTCGAGTTTCTCTTGTGAATAAATATTTACTTCTGTCTTCTCAGTGAGTTGATCCAACTCAAATGTGCTTTCTAGGTTAATTCAAGAAAAGAGACTGGCTCTGTCATTTTTAAAACTAAAATCACAAAAACCTCTTTCTGCTTTGAAGTCTTCATTAACATGCATTATATCAGTTTCCAGCACAGGAGCGGTGCTGACATTTTGAGATTTTCGTGAGTCTGAATGTCAAACTCAGAAAGAAGCAAAAACCCCATTGAGATGATTTTTTAAAGAACAGAAAATAAAAACAAGAGAGAGAGACTGACAAGAATGTTGATAAAGCAACCAGATCTTTATAGGAGGAAAATAGATTATGAAGGATGGAGAGAGTAAAGTTCTTTAAAAGGTCTTGAAAACCAAATAGACAGTTGCTGTCTTTCCCTGGTGAATTTCTGATGAAATAATCTCATTCTGCCTGAGACAGGTAAACTAAAAGTGTGAAACTCTCAAGAGGCACAGAGCCTGGAAAATCAGAGACATTTCTCTCCCTAATGGTCTTATTTGCCGGACCTTTACATGCCCCTTTGTACTAAACGAGGAATGTTGGGTCAGAGAAAGTATCATTCACCACAAATCACAACCACTCACCCTCGTTTTTAAGAATACTCTGAATCAAGCTGGATGCAAGTTCTTTTAATATGCATGGATGTTGGCAGAAATCACTGTCACCTATGTAGCAGGCTTTCCAAATACACATCTCACACAAAGGACACAATCACAGCCATTGCTGCCAAGTTTTCAGGTCATCAGTAGTGAAAATGAGCCCTTTCCATGTAGTCATTAAAGTAAAAGATCTGGTAATGGAATAAACGGTGGTTTCCATGGCTGTTTAAAATATATTGTAGTCAATGCATGGCATTTTGATTCTCCCATCAACTTAAGCAGAGGCCAGAAATCTCATAAGGCAATCAGATTAAGGACATTTAATATGAACTTCATTTTAGGACATTGGGCTTTTTTGATCTTTGCAAATATGAATGAGCACTGGAGCCCTGACTCCAAACCTGACTTGAACAAAATTTCCCATTGACATGCTTGAAAGTTTTCACCTTGTCAGGACTGAATAAGGCCTTTGAGACAGATTTTTAAAGGTATCTAGGCACCTGAGTCCAGATGATTAGGCACTTCTAAAAATCTCACTTGGCACCTAGATGAGTCTTTGGGCAATTAAATATTCTTCAAATCTGACCCTTTAGAATTTGGCTGGTTGAGCTTGTGTACATCAACATGGGTCAATGATGACAGTTAACACTGAGTTATACAAGCTGAATATTTAGCCCCTGAGGCTTTAAAGCAGTATTTGAAGTGTTTTGCATTTTGCAGTTGAGATAGGGAATTGGAGTATAAGCACGTAGGACTAAAACATGATTCTGGTCAAGTTTGTGTGAATAAAAGCCAAATTATCAAAACACATGTACGTGAGAAAAAAGACCATTGTGCGAGTCTCCTTTTATTCCCTCTCTCCTCATAGCAGCTATTGATAACACAAGAAGAAACAACAAGGTCCATTATCCTGCCCCTTTACTCACTCATTTTCTAGGCTTGGTCTACACTTACCTCGGCGATTCGGTGGCAGTCGACGGAAGTTAAGCAAAGAACAAACGTAACTCCCATCAACTTCTGTGCTTCTCTTCTGCATGCCGTCTTCACGGCACTGCGCCACTTGAGGAGGTGGTTTTAGTATGTCGATGTCTGGATCAACTGCGCAGGTCTTTGCTTACCTCTCTGTCAATCCAGATAAGTCGATCTGACAGCGGCGACTTTGCTGCCATCACCGTAGACATAGCCCTAGTGACACTCTTTTATTTAATGTTTGGAACCTGCTTTCAAATGATTCTTTATAATATTGACTGTCACAAGCTGAAGGGATCCATCGACTGGAAACCGAAACTTGGGGGAAGTTAGACTCTCTTGACACAGAGAAAACTATCTTGGATCATCTTTGTACAGGCCTGAGAAACAGAAAGCCATGAGAAGTGGGATGGGAAGAAGGCCATTTTCAAGTCTTTCATAAAAGGCCAATTCTCCTGGCTTTAACTTGGAGATCCAGAAGCTCTACCTTGGACCATTCAAACACTAGGCAGTGTTGTCCTTGTGGCATCATTCCTCAGTGCTCTATGGTAGAAATTTAGACTCGGTCTGCACCACAGGGCTTACAGTGCAGATACCCAATGGATATGGGTATGTCTGTTGGTGCCGCTAGATCGATTCTGCAGGATCGATTGAGTGGCAGTGGAGACCCAATCAATCCATTCAGAAGTTGATGGCGTTAATCCACCCCCCACAAAAAGATTAATGCTGTGTCGACGGGAGGGCATTTCCCGTCAGCGCAGTGTAGTGGGGATGCCATGCTACGTAGAAGTCAGGAAAATGATAGGAGATATGTGAGCTTCTCTATGTAGCTTGTGTCTCTCCCATCTACTGCTGCCGAATTTCACTGGCAGTGCAGACCAAGCCTAAGCCGATGGGAGCCCTCAGGAGCTTAGCGTGGTAGCCAATGGGAGCTACCATGAGCAGCAGTAGCTACGTTGGCGGGAGAAACTCTCCTGCCAACATAGTGCTGTCCACACTGGCTTGTAGGTCAGTGTAACATACACCGTGCAGGGGAGTGGCTTATTCAGGCCCTCCCCCAACATAAATTACACTGGATTATGTCCTAAGTATGTAAACTGCCATAATAACATGAGATGCTCTTATCTAGGTGAACACTAGAGCTTTTCCAGCTGCCATTTAGTTTTCTGCATCATACCATTGAACATGCAATACAAGAGCCCTGGCCAAAGTTTTCAAATAGAGGAGCCTAAAGTGAGGCTCAGAGGGGGAGATTTTCTAAGGGCAAGTTAGTGGCTCAACTGCTATTGACTTAGGAGTGCCTACCTCCTATTTGTGCCTTTCCAGAAGGTACATTTCAAAAGAACGGAACACCTGAAAGCTCCCATTGATTTTAGCAGGAAGCACAGGGTGCTGGCTCTTGGTTTGCCAGTTAGAGTCTGTATTCAGGCACCTAAATATGAAGGTAGAAGCCTCACTTTCTCCTGCTGTTTTAGAAAATTGGGTTACAACACCACACACCTACAACACCACACCCCGCATGCAGATTATCTATCTATGGCAAAACACTGAGTGAATCCTCCCCTGCCTGACAGAATTGTTAACCCCTTGCACACCTGGAGTCTTGCTTCACTCTTGTCCTGCTGCGCCACAGGTCTCATGCCAGCTCCCCATGGATGGTCCCCAGCCTCCTCTCTCCCTGGTTGCTGAGGTAAAGAGAAGAGAACTTTTGGTAGGGGTGCGGAAACCCATCCCATTGAGCTCACTTTAGACAAGAATCCAGCCTCACTCCCTTCACAGCAGCTGCTGGAATCCCCAAACACCCTTAGGTCTTGCCTAGTCTAAGATATGAAACCTCTGTGGCCAGAAAATTGCCTCCATGGAGAAGTGAACCTTGATGGTGCAGCTTTCCCTGGCCGAGCAGCAGTGTGGTAATACCTCATCCAAGACACCATTTCCTCTTCCCAGCCTTTGAACCTCAGGAAAGCCCTCTGGCTGGGGTGTTGTGAAGACATGTTCCTGAAGAGTTTTAAGGGTCAAGGAGTAGGGGACAGAGCAAAGGAGGTGCTGGTATCCGCAACATCATAGATATCAGCCTTCCTATACTGAATTCCTAATGGAATTTACTGCTGCAGCAAGCTGCTGGGGTCTCAATCTGTTGGTGTCATTTTCTCTTGCATTGTTGTTACGCAATAATACAGTATGAGCCATGGTGCCTTTGCATCACAGGAGCAACATGTACAAAACCCAAGGAAAGAAGAAATATGAATGGGTTGGAAGTACTATGGGATTCTAACACACACCAGTGCACCCATAAGCACCCTCTGAAATATGCACCATGATCCCAGCTGCGCATTTTCCACATTAAATTTGCAACTTGCAGTATTGCTTCAGACATAAAAAAAAATTCTAGGCTAGGATTTCCAGAAGAAGTGCTCAGTGTTGTCCAAACTCTCCTCCCATTGAAGTCCATGATCAGAACTAGACCTGTGCTGAGAGCTTTCGATAAATCCAACTCTACTCAAAACTGCCAGCTTCTTTCTCACTGGAACATTGTCATAAACAATTTTGTACAGATGGTCCAAAAATACTGAAAATGGTTTAATGAAGAAAACCTGCCCAAACTTCAAAATTCTTCTACTCATTCTACAGTTAGGAATGAGGGTTAAAATGGAAGTACAGGATTTCCACCTCCAGATTATTTCAATAAATTCTCATTTTGGTCCAGTACAGATATTTATACTTTTTGTAAAAGAAATACAAGACAGGTATTAACCTCAGATTTTCTATGTGAAAGCTTTTTGTTAAGTCTCTTTCTTTTCCTTGTAGCATTTGTAGCACTGAGAGTAACGACAACTCACTTCATTAAGGTTAATTGTAAGGGATTGGAGACAGGGATTAAATTATTACTTAAGTGTACACAGTAATTATTACTGATGTTAAGAAGGATATTTAATCACTAACATGCTTCCAGTGCATTATTGCTGGTGGCACTGGCGCCAAATTACCAGCATTGTATCTCAAGGTTCATTAACATCATGGTTACTGTTCTTCTTTGGTTGTTTTATTCTGTATTGGGGTTTTTTCCCCTCTTTTTTTTTTTAAACTCACGAATATTTGGGAACCACACAGAAACACTTACACAAATCTACAAACTCAGTGGCTTTGGATCAAGTGCAAATGAGTCAAAAATCTATGAGTCCTCCAGATTCTTAACACAAGAGTACAAATTGACCCAAGTGAATCTGGCAAGAACTCCGAGTTTGCAGTAAAACCCACAACCACACCAGCCGGTTTCACAGCATACTAGCTATTGGAGCAGTTTTACCAAGGGCTATGATGAGATGTCCATTACTTACAGTCTTTACATCAAGACTGGATACCTTTCTCCAGTTCAGCCTAAAGACCTGGGCTCGGTGCTCCAGAGTTATTCAGACGGTCAGACTAGATGAACGTAGTCAGAGCCTTTTTTAAAACCTATAGAAAATGATGAAACTTTAGGAACACTGTGAAAATCATTAGTTAACATGTAAAGTTGTAACTTGCAAATTGAGCAAACGGTGGATTAATGCCTTGCCTGCATAAACCACCTGAATTAGTCCATGTCATACTAAGCCATTTCCATTCTCTCCTCATTGCCCCATTGAGGCAGTGCTCACCTACTCTTCCTGCCAGTGCTACTGGCTTTTTACCCCTCCTTCTGCATAACCCCTTCCAATTGTGTCTGAGTACTGGCCCCATTCCACTTCCTCCTACACTTTCTCCCTTCTTTCTACTAAGCCGGGCCTGTCTCTTCTCAAAAGCTTCCCCTTCCAAGCCAGGCTGCAGAGAGTCATAGGGCCAGTTTATTCTACTGGCAGGATATTTCAGACCTGCTCCCCAGAGTCAAGGTTTCGTTCTGCTCTCTGGGACTGGCTGACAAGGCTGTGACCACAACTGGGGAGTGTCTGGATCTGGGTCACTCAGAAAAAGAGAGATTTGTCCAGTGAAAGGGGAGGGGACCTTTGAAAAAAAATCAAGACTGTAGCCACAGACAGCGCTTAAAAACAATAAAAAAACAAACCAAATAAACCCCCCTTTGTCTGGAAGTGTCAGTGAGTCCCACGTTTCCAGGAATGGAACTGCGAGGTCATTTATTCTGCAGTTTAGGTTGTCACTCAGGAACCTGAAATTCATCTTCCGTCAAGGATCTCGTCTTTCTCCTGCACGGTTCACTTGCTTGTGCCATTTTGTGTTATGGGACGGACAGCTGCTGTAGCCCCTGGTGTAATCTAGAGACATTTTCTCCTCCCACCAGCCCAAGATCAATGCAGTAGAAAGTAGTGTAACCCCCTTCCTTCACTGTGTTACTTTGGAGCAGGCAACACTCACCGGTGTGCAAGGGCGCCTAAGGTTTCTAACAATAAAGGAGATCCTGAGTATCCCAGTGTTGATGTGGGGTAGTTGGGAATCCTCTGCCCACCCCTCTGCTGCAGTCCCTTTATTTCTAAAACAAATTAAAATTGGCGGTGCCTCCACCTGGCTGGCCCCTGCACACGCTCAATAGTGGCTTTGGGAGCTTCCAGGACTAGACCTAGTCTAAAATTATAATAATCCGAGACAGAAGTCTAATTTAACAATTGCAATTATGCAAACTAAACATCCAATATCCTTAAATTAGAGTTAACAACCTTTACTTAACAAAATAAAGAAACGTGGCATAACAGACTGAAATTGAACATAACCCACAGGGGCAGTTGAACAAACCAATTAATAAAAACAGTATTCAACTTGTCTACCAGGCATTCACAGTACCATTATTTACCCGACCTCTGGTGTGTGCACTCCCCCAGAGTTCAGACCCTGACCCCTTTCTTGCGTGGGCGCTTGGAGATCTGCAGAAGGAGAGAGCGCTCTTGGGTTCACTGCATCAGTCCAGCCACGGCATCAGACTGGAGATTGGCAGTCCTGGCCCTGCTCGAAGGGACTGTCTCTTGGCCTCTTCTCCATCTCCGTCAGTCTCTCTGCTGTGCCTTCCTTACAAGCCCTCTGCAGCTCTGTGCTGGATCCCCGTCAGCAGGCTCCCGGCAGCAGCTGTAGGACCCCAGCCGCGGTCAGAGGCAACAGCAGCTTTGGGACCTTGTCAACAGGCAGCCACAGCAGCAGCAGCTTCGAGACCCAGCCAGCAGCTTCCAGCCTGGGCTGCCTCTGCCCCAGCACCCAAACGGAGTCTGCCACATGCCTTTCTCTCACTCCTGGAAGGGGAAGGGTCTCTCTCTTTTCCCAAAGGCATCATGGGAGTTGTAGTCCCCAGGCTCTTCCCCGCTGCAATTAAGTTGGTAGGCCCCTAAAGTATAGGGTGCCTACAGTGGTTTAGAGCATCCTTCCTCCTCCATCCCCCTTTCTTCTCCTCAACCGTAGCAAGAGCAAACCCCATTGTACCGGAGCATCTGCTCTGAAACATCAAAGGCATTCCAAACCTACAAACCCTTACACGTGTGAGTAATTTTACACAGAGGAGTAATCCCACTGACTCTAGTGACTGTAGTTACGAGCGTCAAGTTAAACTCACGTGTAAGTATTTGCAAGATCAGGACTCACGTCACTGTGTTTCTAAAAGAGGATGCTCATTCGCTCAACGATCACATGAAAGAACCTCAGTGCAGCAGGTCCAACACAACAGAAGGCAGTGACTCCAAAAGAGATCTTATACACCCGGACATGCTGAGAATACGCTTCCAATTTAAAAAACAAACAAACAAACACGGTCACTACATCACCACCTAAAAATAATGTGGCGCACACACTTTTATTAAAGGCTGGAATTCAGCAACAGTACAGTTGCTAAGCAATATTTGCTACACAAAATAATGTCATCCATTCTAATCTCACTCACACTTGTGTAACAGTTGACTTCACTGATTTACTCTTATTTACACCTGGCAGAAGAATCAGGTTCAGTAGGGTTGGGTTGTTTTGATTTAAAATGCTAGCTAAAACACACACATTCATGTATTTTATATATCATGAAAGAATAGAAATGCAGAATTAAGGGCAAAGCTATTTTTAAAATGTATATCATTATACACTCTGATGTGCACGTGATAAGTAATGTTGCCGCTGAGCATCTCTATGCCGTCTAGGTGTAGTTGTATGAATGAAAGAATGGGATTTCAACTCAGTTCTTCCCTAGCCCATCTGGGTCTGTAACATACTTTGCATGTGTGCAGCACCTTACAGCTGATGATCATAAATAGGACTTCTGATTTTCTGTTTGAACTCATCAACACGGATAAACAAAATGAAATAGGTGTTTATCCCATAAACACTAGAAAAACACCATAAACGTTTACTTGTATAGAAGGTATATAAGCAGTAATGAGGACTACAGGGGTGTCGTTTCTAAAGCACACTAACACGTTACTCATTAATTGGTCCATGTGGACCCCGCTGGTGCACACTAAAAGTGCCCTAGTGTGCTTTAACATAATGTGGTATGAAATAGTCCTACATTAAAATGCACCAGAGAATCAACTAATTTCAGTATATACTACTGTCGTGAGTAATGCATACAGTGCACATTACTCGTTACATTATATAGATTAGGAAAAGGTTACTAATTTGTATTAGCGTCGTTGTGTTGGAAGAGGGCTACATTAGCGCCAGCTAGGCATCTTTTAGTTCATGCCTGCAGCACCCAGGCGGGGGAAGTTACAGCGCAGCGTTTTCGGTTCGCACTGCTAGTCCCGCCCTTGTAGTCAGACTGCGGTGTAGTGTAGACATAGCCTTCCGTGAGGCAGGAATACGACAGACGGCATTACAATTAAGAACGGTTGACCTAAGAGAAGTGGCCCAAGCCCCATTAGTCTCAGCCCTGGACTACACCCACCTGGAAATTCAGCGGCAGTCGATGGGAGTCACGCAAAGCAGCTTGCGTAACTCCCGTTGACTGCTGTGCTCCCCTTCTGTGCGCCGTCTTCACTGCACCACGTCGACAGGAACCCGTCTACACAGCGTTATGCCACTTGAGGGGGTGGATTTACTGCATCGACTTCCTGATCGATTGAGCGGGTCTGCACAGAAAGATTGATGGATATACCCTTGGTCTCAGTTAGTTCCTCAACTCTGAGAGTATGTATACACATCCATAACACTTGCCCAATCCATCCCAGTTCACAACCAGTGTCTTTGGCTGACAAGTTATTTTAATTTGTTCCAATGGAAATGAAGTATTGTTACTCTGGGAGCAAATAGAACTAATTGTTAAAAAATAGCATGTTGGGGGAAAAAAAACAAACAAAAAATCCCACTGATTCTTCCTTTTTTGAAAGGTCCTTTTTACAGGAACCTAAAGAAATACATAAAATAATAGGTAAAAGATGGCTAGAAAGTGTTTAAAACTCTGAGGCGAAATCAATGCTGCAAAAATCACATTTCTTACAATGGTAGCAAAAACATCCCAGTGCAATGAGCACAACAAAGAACTGGGAATTCAAGCTAGAGCACAAAATAATTTGTCTGGGCCTGTGTGGCACAAATATTCCCCTTGGCCTAACACTAAGTTCAACAGTACAGCAGAGAAAATATGGTGTCTTCTACTGTGGAAAGTCTTTAGGAAAGTCACCACGCTGCTGATGGCCAGACAGTTTCTCTCAGTTTTGCAAGGACATATAGCTGCTATTAGCTTTTCGTGATGCAGTGATGACAAGGGCTATATCCTCAGCTGGTGTAAATCAGCACCACCCAATTGGATTTGGTGCGATTATGGTGACTTCCATCACTGACAAGCTGGTCTGTCATTTTCAAGACTGTCTTTTCAAAAGCAAGTACAAATAATAAGGTAGCACTGACGGGCTCACTTCCTGGGATCTTTCACCGCACCTAGCCCTGAAACTCCTCTGCAAGGACATTGCGCATGTCGCTGCAGTCATTCTGGGCTTGTGTCACGAGCCATAGGCAACTCTAGGAAGTCAGATATAGCTTAAAGCGGCCAGCTACACCAGAGACTGTGTCTGCCCTACTACTGTGCAGAACAGGGAGGATGTAAAGTTGTCTTAAAGTTACATCTGCACCTCACCTCCTGGATGTAGGACGTAGAATCTCTTGCGCCTATACAATCAGAGGGAGGGAAATAGGTCAAGACAGTTACAGACTATCAGACAGCAAATTTTTAGCAGAGGTATTGGGGCATGACAATTTATATGCCTGCTTCTCGGATGCAGATTACCAATAAAAGTGCTGAACTGTTGGACATTCATAGATTTGAAAGCCAGAAGGGATGGCTGTGATCGTGTAATCTGACCTCCTGAATAGCACAGGCCTGAGAACTCCACCCAGTTATTCCTGCATCAAGCCCATATCTGTTTGAGTTGTAGTATAGTTCTTGAAAGACACCCCATTTGGATTTAAAGCCTCCAGCCGATGGAGAATCCACAATGTCCCTAGATAAATTGCTTAAATGGTTCGTTTCCCTCACTGTAAAAACGGCGCCTTGTTCTCAGCCAGAATTTGTCTATTTTGTTGTACCTTCACCTGCTGAATTAGAGTCCCCTACTATCAGAAATTTGTTCCCCGTGTAAGTACTTGAAGCGTGCTGCATCATTTTAATTGATGAAGGAACTTGAACTGTGGGTGATGTTACGGCAGTGGCAGTGTTATGACCTTTCTCCAGGAATTACACTCCAGCACCTCTTTTCTGGACTGCACTAAGAAATGACAAAGCCCTAAAGGGGCAACAAATTTTGTGAGTGGAAGGGGGTGGGAGTCCAGATGATTTACCAGACACTTTCAAACAAGAACATTCTGCACAGGATGTGGCAGCTTAGCTTTGGAACGGTGCCCAGCCCTAATTATTTTCACATGTCAATATTTATAGAGAGAGCAAAGTATGCACATAAAATGTGCAGTTTTCTATAAATGCACATACTTTGCTATTAAATGTTCTCTTTGTCCCTCGCTTAAGAATAAAGGAGATAGCATCACCCAATCAAAGGAAGCAGCAAGATCAGTTCAAGGGGAGAATTATATTTATTGTGAATTTCCAGGGGGAATTAACCAATTTTCTGCATTATGATAGAATCAGCATATTGTAGATTGAACCTGTAGATAATGTCAAAGCAGAAGGGGCGCTTTCAGTTTGGTGCGCCTGCTGAATCTTAAATACAAGAGGCCACTGTTCTTCTATTTGCTCTGCAGTTTTCTCATCAGTGCGCACGCTACTGGGCCTTGTTGCCAGAGCTGCAGTGAGCATTTCAGCTCAGCAGCTGGCATAAACACACATGCCGCCTTGGAGCCTGTGTGCTTTCACATGGTAAGAAACCTAACCCCGCCCCCCTCCACAGGCACTTGTGACGGAGAAAGAACTGGGAGAAAACCAGACAAATGGCAATCAAGAACGTAGTTTTACCAGTATTGGAACTTGCCATGCTGCTTCACCTTGAAAAAATAAAAATCAGGTTATGTATATGATGATGGATTCGTGATCTAATAATTGATCTGATGGTTTTATGTGCCTGGGGTGTTGGCATGGACTTCACATAGGAAGGCAATCAAAGAGAATTCTTAACCAAGGCAAGAGTCATGGGAACCTGCATTCTAACTTTTAGACTATAGTACAATTTTTCACACGCCACCCCCAATATTCCAGACAGTCACTTTGATCATCATAGCACCCCTGTAGAGGCCTAGGATGAAAAAAGGTGAAACTGGCTAAACAAAAGTTAAAGGTGAGGTTTAACTCTGTTCACTGCTATTGATTCAACCCTGGGTTTTACTGTGAGCATATTTTTTGTTCGGTTGGTTGGTTTTTGGAGCAGGGACAGAACGAACAGAAGGGCAGAATGGTCTAGGGGTTAACATACTGGCCTGCCTCTCAGGAGACTTGCGTCTCACCTCTTCTGTCAGAGACTTCCTGTGTAACCCTGAGCAGCGTCAGTCTGACGCAAGTCCTCAGAAGGAATTTAGGTGCCTAACTCTCACTGAATTCACTGAGGGTTAGGTGCCTAAATACCTGAGGAATTGGCTCTTAGTCTCTCTGCTGCAGTGCCCCATCCTCCCAGGGGTGCTTACAGAATAACCCAGGTACTGAAAATGACTGTCAGGTGTTCAGATAACACGGTGCCGAGGCTATGTACATAGACAAAGTTGATTATTTTTCAGCCAAGACCATTGCTGAGCTGCTGACAAGAAAAGAAAAGCGTTGAAAAGGCCTCATCACTTTTGCATGAGGCAGTGTCTGTGGGAAAGCAGAAGAGATCATCTACCTTTTGAAAAGGCAGCTCAAAAGCCTCTGTGAAGAAAGATGCCTAGAAGTAGGCAGAGACCAAGCAAAACAAAGCAGGGCTCTCTGTCAGAGAGAAAGCAAAGACCTGACTCTGTCAGACAGAAAGACAGACAAGAAGAGGAGCAGGCGGGAAAGAGGATGGGGCTGAGGCTACACGAGTAGAGGTTACACTATGGTAACAGGGGTGAGTGCAGTGCAGCAGTGCCTGGCAATAGAGATATTCTACGGCATAATTTTCAGGCAGGAAGTAAAAAGCTCTGAAATTCTACTTAGTGAAAGCCAAGAACTGGCAGCTCAGTCCATTGGTCTGTTCCCAATGACAGCTGCTAACTCTACTTTGAAGACCCACCCAGGATCTCAAAAATCCTACAGTCTGTAAGATCAAAAATAACTGCCGGGGTTCAAGCCTCGTGCTGGGAAAAGGAGGATTGCGCCAGTCAGAGCTATTTAAGAAACTTTAAGAGTTAACATCTCTCTTGAATGAAGCAGCATGGATCTTTAAGTGCCATATATGTAAGCTAACCTTCCTTTTGACCAATCTCAGTGGTTAGTGATACCTAGCTCTTATTTAGCACCTGTCATCTGTAGATGAACTCATTGTGCTTTCCAAAGAGGTCGTCATCACCACCACCACCTCCATTTTACAGAAGGGGAAACTGAGGCAGAGAGGTGAAATGACCTGCCCGAGGTCACACAGCAGAAGCAAGGACAGAATCTAGGTCTTCCAAATCAGTCAGCGCTCTGTCACTAGGCCACACTGCCCCCTTTACAATAAGTTATACACCTTAATAAAAGTAGACTTTACTTCACTACTTCTGTGCAGTCCTGATGATTTAGAATGCTAATTAATTTGGGCTGTTTCTGTAGAAGAGGCAGCTTGCTCACAAAGTTTTTCAGAGTTACTAAGACGTTCTTTAACTTGGTTTCTCAGCCCCCAGTAGCCCCCCACCCAGAATGATCTTGCTGTTCTTTATAAACTATGGTGCTTTGTCACGACTCCATCTGCTCTTGAAATACAGCCACCTCTGCAATGCAGCGTAGCAGCGCTAACAGACCACCGCCCCACTGCAGAGCATAGTTTAGGGGTCTAATCAAAGGAGCCCTCCCCAGTCGCAAGGGAAAAGCTGGGTCTGGCCAACCCCCAGAAGCTCCAGAGGTTTTCACAGACAGATCTTCAGACGCCTGCTGGCTTATTGCTGGCTCCCTCCCCTCCACCCCTGCTGAGCCACAGGGAAAGACCCTAGTGAGCCGTGACCCCTTTCTCCACCCGTCAGTGGGCCTTCGTGATCCCAAGAACCCAAGAAAGGGAACAAGTCCCTGAGGGCAGAGGAACTAGAGGAAGAAGTAGGAGCAGCAGGTCAAGGCTGTAGAGAGCAGGAGAGAAGGTCAAGCAGAAGGCAGGTTGGGAGCTGGGGTGGAAAGCAGCCTGCTGCTGGCCGGGACCAGCTGTAACCACTGCAGGAGGATATAATGCCAAGCAAGGGACTGCAGGCAGCATGGTAGGAGGGGTGACAGTGAGTCACAGTTACCTTGTGACCTGTGCCGGACTGCCCCAGGGGCTCAATCAGGAATCCTTGTTGGTCTAACTACACCCTTGGGTTGCTGGGAGCCCTACTAGGGCATCCACCGTTACTCAGAAGGGGAGCATGTTTCTGGCAACCCACGAGGGCTGTAGAGCATAAACAGCGCTTGCTTCCAAGCACACGGTCCACAGACCCCGTTACCAGATGTAGGCCTCGCTGGAGCCCTAGGCGTAACTAACAGCGTGAACCAGAGCCGGCCTGGCCTTGGCAAATAGCCGCACACAAGGTATTAGCCAACACCAAGTAAGCACTTGGCTCACCAGAGAGGATGGGAGAGGAATACCCAGAGTTCTCAACTAACTACAGAAACACGGCTAGGGGCACACCAACCCCTCGTAAGATACGGAGAGAGTGACAGGATAATGGATGAGGAGGTTTGGTTTGAACTAGAAGGTACTAAATATAAGGATAGAAACTAACAACATCTGGAACAGGACATGTAACTTGTTTGTATCTGTGTATAAAAGGAGATGTCTAGGAGGGGCATCTTTTTGCTGGCCTGGGGGAAGCAGCCTATAATGTTGATGGAGTGGTTCCTTGTTGTGGTCATGCACGTGTGAGTGTCCCTGTAATCACGGAGCTGGGGCACGAGGGCCATGCTTTGTTGACCATAAACCTTGCCGAGCATTTTTGCCCCAAACCGAGCCTGTGGTCTTTCTTTATGAGCAACATTGAGCTCTGCTGAATGAACCAGCCGGCTACTATGCTACAGCTAATGCAGGAGTGCCACAAATTGCAGCAGCTAACCACAAGAACACCACTCCATGTATTAGCATAGAGGTGTTGGAATGAATGACCTCCATCGCTAACTTCTGTTGTTCTATTCTTGGACTTTCTCGCAATAAGGCTTCGGTTTCCCCACCCACCATTTATCTGTCTATTATATCTTATGCTCTATTGAGAGTGACTACCTCTTCCTGTGTATGTGTACAATATGGTCTGATCTCAGCTGGGATTTCTAGCCATTACTCTAAGAGATAGATTGTGCTTGAGACTGCTAAATATCAGCCACTTCACCATTGATTTTGGCCTTTTTCCACACGGATGGAAATACAGTCGGAATTATAATGCACAGTATCTGTGTTTCTGGGTATTTTAAGAATGCAAATATGCCAAATATTGGCTTAATAAAACTGTTTTTTGTTTAAATGAAACACGTAGTTTTACTGCAATTTTCTACCAAAAAAAGAGTTCCAAACTGAGAAAGAGTGTACAATGTTAAATCCCAGTCTAAAAGACCTCCCAATCTAAAAAGACGTGAACACAATTATTTCAAGAATCCAGTGTCTAATAAGAAGGATTCCTTTGTGAATGAGAATGCTAATCTTTTTCTTCATTTATTTTTCCAAGAACTCAATATCAGCCCATGCAAATGAATTGTAATTATTCCTGTAACCCTCAAAGAGCTCAGATGTCAGAGTTTGGTTGAAAGTCCACAATGCATGCAGCTGAGATTTTTCTAACTTGACATCTCTCTGTTTGCTAAAGTTGTTTTTTAATTGGAAATTACTCCGATATGGGAGAGATGTTTTAATCAGGCATCAATCTCCAACTTTAAAAAAAAAAAAAAAAGGAAAGCGTGGGATGGGGGGAAAAGTAAAGAATTGTGAAACCTGAAATGCTCCTACCTGAAAAATTCATTAAGTCAGATCATTCACAAAGAGTTATGGAAAGAGATTTATGTGTTTAAAAACTTTAAAATTATGTAATACCTCTTCTGAAATCTCACTTTCCATTATCGAAGAGCAAAATAATATATGGCATATGGTGTCTACATTATTCCCATAACAAGACCAGAGGTAAAGAGTTATGATTTTAAAGACATTTAGATTTACCACCCCCGTAATTAGGCCTGTACAAATACAGATTCATACGGTGTTCTAGACCATCCTGCTTTCTGTAGCGATTGCTGACATTTGACAAGGGGAGACAATTGACAAGGCACATCTTTCCCCATGCCATGCCCCATGCTGTGCCAATGGAGGTGGGAGCAGAGAACATGGAGAGACATGGCTGCGTCAGAGGTGAGAGTTTTAGTAGCCAGAACCCAAAAGTGATACAGGAGAGGCAGCACAATTTCTGGGACGTGCAAGATCTATAACTTGACTCTGTCAACGACCTGACAGAACGTCTTCCCTCTGATAATAAAGGAACACTCATTAATGCTGAAGAGGCCTGCCTATAAACTTATGGCTTGTCTACACAAATGTCTGGACTGCAGCAAGATGGGCTGTGAATCAACCCTACCTTCGGCTGCTGCAACCAACCGTCCCCAGGGACTCTGTGAAGTCGTTAACGCGTTTTCATCTCGTCCTCTTTGATACAGGACTAGATCATAGTGTACTAACAACTAACTACATCAGCAGGATCCAGAGGGACAGTTAGTCCACAGCAGGCTATTGCAGAGTAGATTCACAGCCCAGCTTGGTGCAAACCGAATGTTTGTATAGACAAGCCCTTGGTCTGCCTCAATTTCTGAGTCTGGCAGTGTTGATAACTCTCGTGATTTTATCGCAAGGCTTGTGATATTTGGTATTTTTCTTAAATCCTCAGCTGCTGGAGTCATGTTATTATGCAAGAATCTCTTAAGGTTTATGGAGGACTGAGGCAATTCATGCCTCCCTTGAGGCTATTGTTCCAAACTGCCATGTTTTGAGTAAAGGCTGATAATTATTAGTTTCACATCCAGAAGGATTAGAAAACTAAGTGTGTATAAAGGGAAGTTTAAATTCTGGGTGAGAAACAACCTACATACCAAAAAACAACAATAAAAGAAAACCTGAGAGATTGCAGACCTCCTTGTGTCTCCTTGCCTGGTGGACTGGGGTAGAGAGCTGCTATTTTCAAGAAACTGAATTGCTGCTATAAACTAGATTTGTCTGGTTTATTTGTCTAGAGAAACGAAATTTGATTTTTTTCTCCTGCAGAATAAGATCATGGTAGTGTGTGGAGGCCAAACAGCAACAAGCATTACCATTATTATCTGCAGAGGCCCAAAGTCCATGAGGAATCTGTAGCTTTGCTTGGAAATGCCAGGCTGAAAAAGGAGAGGCTGGTGGGGTAATAGTGAGCAAGACCTAACAGCTCTTAGTCTCCGTTATCATCCCTGGGAAAAATATGCTCTTGACAGAAAGGGGTGGAGACAAATTTTCAGAGGCCGGGACCTCCCTGGCCTGCAGAGCCAGGAAGCAGCTGGAAGAGTAATAGCACTGTCAAGCAGAGGGGCTGCTCTCCTTTTCACGCTTCAGATCAGATCTGGCCATGCTAACGTCAGCTGTGATGTAGACGGGAAGTCGAAGGCCAGGGCAAGGCACCTGAACTTGCTGTGATAGAGAAGAAGCCAGGCACTGGACTGGAGCTGGGATGTGGTCGGGAGTGGTGGGAAAGGAAGAGGACTTCCATAGCAGTGCTCCAGTGACACCAAGCAGGGGGGCAACCAGCTACAGAGTTGCCTGAGAAGCAGGTTAACCCTAGTCAAGCCACCAATGAGTCACTAAGGGATTTAGCACAGGGACGGCTAGATCTGGAGGCGTTTACCGAGGATGAATAGGACAGTGTGGTGTAGTGGGTAAAGCGCCAGCTTCTGACTCAGAAAATCTGTGTTCTCCTGGCTCTGCTGCTTAACTTTGGGCAAGTCACTTCCCCTCTGTGACTGTGTTTCTCTTCCCACCTTTTGTCTCTTCGGATTGCAAGTGCTTGGGGGCAGGAACTCTTATCTAATGCATAGATCAATGCTCTCCTTAGCTAGAGCCTTGTGTCTTTAGACTGGTTTAGAGTGACTTTCCCTCAAACAAAAACCCTTAGATATAAATTGCGAGCCTGGGACACAATTTTCAAAAGCACCTAAGTGACGGGGGCACTGTGTGTAACAGTGGAAACTCACCATCAGGGCATCCTCTCATTCTAGGAAGCAAGGATTTTTCCACACCAGTGTCCCCTTTTCAGTCTGAGCCTGCCGTGGTCTATGACTTCTGTGGTGCAGTTCTCTGGCCAGGCTCCGTCTCCTTCAGGGGAAAGGAAAATCCAAATGAACATCCCAACAAATGGTTCCTCTTGGCTACACTGAAGTTCCCTGCTCTGTACCCCACTCCCGCAGCAGGGCACTGCCAGCCAGGGCTTTTCCCCTGAAGTCCCTTCCTGAGAACTCCAGCAGCCTCGCCCAGGCGCCTCCCTGCTTCCTACAGAGCCTATCTACAGGAGCCTAACCTGATTCTTCTTCCTGCAGAAGGCTTCTGCAGCCTCTGTCACAGCTCCCTCCTCCTACCTGCATTCCCTCAAGCCTTTTTATGTGGCCCAGGTCTTCGTGATACTAACACCTGACTCACGTCAACTAATTATGGCATAGCCAGGACTAACTGAACCAGGTTGGCCCAAATCCTTCTGGCTCTTAAAGGGACAGGCAGCCCTGTTCCATTACAATTTTCAAAAGTGAGTTGATGCCTAAATTCCATTGACTTTCACTGAGTTTTGGGCACCAGCTAGCCAGATTTGGAACCATATTTAGGTGCCTGCAGACAGACAGGTGCCTAAATACCTTTCCAAATCAGGCCCTCAGTACCCAAATCACTTCTGAAAATAGGACTTAGGCTTCTTAGTCACTTCAGTGCTTCTGAAAATTTTCCCTGTAAAAAAGTTGCATCAGAGGTTCACAATGCCTTAAACTCCACTATGTTCTTCCATCTTTATTGCCAGAACTTCTATGGGCGGGATTTTCAAAAGTGCCTACGGGACTTAAGAACATAAGTCACATTGACTTGCAATAGCAATTGAGTTCCTCCTGAAAAACCCATCCTAGATGGACAAAACTATGGTAATCTGTGTTGACCACCATTAGCAATTTTATATAGTTAATTCCCTTGTCAAAAGTATACAAAATAACTAGCTTTATGGCCAAGGTACTCTGTACACCAGTCCTTCAGAATGACAGTGCTGACATTACCTTTCAATGTGTTCAGCTCATCTTTGCATAAACATTGGTCTGAGCCAAGTAACCAATGCCAGCAAATCTTAAATGTTTGGGAAGAAAGATAAACAGATACCCAGAGGCTGAAGTTAATCCTGGCAAGATTTGACACATTGACACACCAGTGAGCGGAGAACATTTTCATGCTGTTTATCTACTTTTATTCCATTTGAAATGCTGCAGCAGCTCTGTTTGCAGATGAGCTTAATTTATTTAGATTTCCCCACCTGCGATACAGACTCACAAACAGTTCCACTTGCAATGAGGAGCAAATGTCATAATTCAGCATGGAGTAAATTGTAAATATTGCCTGATTCTCAGGGCAACAATTATGGAAAAGCGCCAACAGGATGGAAAAGTTAACACATTTGTGTGAAACGAAGCCAAGGTATTATTTAATAATGTATTATTTGATTCACCCATTCCCCCAGCAGTTGCTGAAATAAACAGTTGCCTCTGATGCATTTACACATCTCTTTAGGACACGAGAATGCAAGTGTCTGGCTGCAGTTTATTTTGGGAATCTTTACTATTTTGTACAGGAGCGAGAAAAATTCCCAATGTGCCAAACTGACTCAGTCACCGAAGTCCACTTTCAGCAGGCAGGCCTGGTCCACCTTACAAACTTTGGTCGACACAAGTTATGTCCTCATAAAGCCACTGCCGTTATTTATTGCTTGGGTTTGTGCATAGTTGGCTGTTGGCATTGGTGCTTCATGTACTCACCGGGCGTCCTTGCGTTGAGGCAAAGTGTGGTGGACCAGGGCCAAAGATAGGTATCCTAGCGCACCATGCACCGCCCTCCAGCACAACATGGAACATAAATCTCCTGCTTAAATGGGTTCAATGGGACTTAAGTGCCTAAGCAACTAATGCACAGATCCTCAGAGGCGTTTTGGAGCCTAACTCCCACTGATTCCAGTTGGAGTTGGGGGTCTAAATATCTTTCCAGCTATGAGCCTAAAAGCCTTTTGAAAATGGGACTTAGGCACCGAACTCAGCACATAAAAACTTTACCCACAGTTACTAAATACTTCAAGGCAAGCACTGCTCACGAGGATACTATCAAAAATCAGGAGGGTGCTCATAGCTGAGAGGGTAACAGACTTCCTCAGGCTGCAGTGGGCCATGACTCTGACTCCTCTCCCTATCTTTGTGTTGAAGTGGTGCTCCGAAAACTGGGACTGGGATGGACGGTGTCAGCTCTGAAGTGCAAACAATGGGACAGAAGTAGGGGTGCAAACACCTTCACCATGTCCATCTTTCCTTATTGTCACATAGCAGTTTGGGAAATGGCCTGACAGCGTGAGGTCCATGTGAACTAGGATTCTCCCTCACTTTTTCTAGCTCAATGGGGTTATTACCTCCTACATCCCAGCTTACGAGTCTTAGCTAAGAACTCTTCCCATGCCATGTACCCATGAGACGTCCATTCACACATGCTCCTGGCAGAGGATGGAACATGTCTATGTCATGTGTCACCCATTACTTTTACTTGGGATAGAAAAGGAAGAATCACTAAATCACTCAGGCCCAGCTCCCCAGTTTTGATTCTGGATGATAGTTATTATACAGCGAAGTAGCTGGGGTTTGTGTGTGTAAAATCTCTATTTTTATAGAATGCACAAGGGATGCACAGATGCATGGGGAAGGACGAGGGCTCTATCAATAAACATGAGATACAAAATGACCTTTTTCAATTTTATTCATAGAACATAGATTTTGTGCCTCCTTTTGGGATCAGTAAATGAGCCCAACAGTAAAGACAGAACAAAATGTAAAGCAGCGGTTGGCACATTCCGGCAGATAATGTGAGAAATGTAATGCAGTACAAACTTCTTGTCACAGTATTATGGAGCACTTAGAATGGGTTGAATGGACCCGATTCTGATTTTGCATCGCCATAACGCCATGGTGTCCAGGGCTACCACTGACATGCACCAGCAGATAGGCAAATCAGACCCCTCCAGATCTAAGGCTTACACTTTCCTCATCTCCTCAGGGTGCCCAATGCCCCCTCCCCTCAATCACTTTTCCCCTCAGGATTTCATGTAAGACTGAGTGATCAAGCCCCAGTTCCGCATCATTGGGAATCAGCTCATGGAAGTGACATCAGCAAAAAGACCCAATCAGCCGATCAGAAGGTTGGCTTAGACAAGCCATGTCCTCACATAGGCTTCAAGGAGAGTTTGCTTTCCTGGTATAATGGCTGTGGCTTCAGGCCTGGGAATTCTCCAGCTAATGCAGCCTCCATGAGGATCAACTGAATTATTCTGCTAGGGCCATGTACCCCCCTTTGTTTCCAGAGCAGAGGCGTGGTGGATTCCCTCCAGGGGACAACGAAAGAGGAAGTGCCACTCAGCTACAACCTCCTCTGTCTCAGACCCTTCTCAGCCTGGGACTTGATGGGGTTTCAGCAGCGGAAGCAGCTTGGGAGTAGCAAAAAAGACACTTCAGGGCACAAACATCAGATGTTGCTTCGTTCTGCTTGAGCAGACCACAGCCCAATCCTTCTCTCATTGAACTCAGTGGCAAAGCTCTCATTTGCTTCATAGGGTCAGAGCTGGGCCCTGATCATCCCTCTAACATGACCTTCAGAACATGCCATACTTCCTAAAATTTGGCCCTTGGGCAGCAGCTTTCCCATATGCCATGAATATGAGTCATGGGCA
Source organism: Mesoclemmys tuberculata (assembly GCA_007922155.1). Lineage (NCBI taxonomy): Eukaryota > Metazoa > Chordata > Testudines > Chelidae > Mesoclemmys > Mesoclemmys tuberculata. Next base: position 31,693,569 of record ML675617.1, read on the forward strand.
GGAGCAACTAAACCACATGCCTCCAACAGCCCTTCTCTCTGTGCCATTAATGACAAAGGAGTGGGAAGCTCAGGGCAGAGAATCTTAAGAAAAATGAAGGGACACTTGAGTGAGTAAGGGTTTGATGAATAAGGCTTAATATCCAATTAAGATGTCTACGGCTTCCTTACAAGGAAGAAAAGGAAAGGGGGAAAAACATGTATTAATGCACAACTTGAGGGAAGACGCAGCCATCAAGGACTTTCCTATATTTGAATTGCTATATATGTGCATCTATTTTAACACCGTGGTATGATAACACATTATTCATATTGTAGCTGCTAGGTTAGAAAATGTGCTGTGGGATATATCAGCGTGATGCAGAGATCGGTTCTGCTGTGCTTCAGCCAGATATGTGTAAGGAACAGGTCAGAAGGTGGGGGGCCCCTTCTAGCATGCTAGGTTTATTTGACAAGAAACCCAGGCAACTTTCTTCACTGTCTTCAGAAAGGCAGGCAGCTTCCCCCACCCTCGAAGCAGGCCTTGTGTAGAAAACCAAACACTCAGTTTTGATAGCTTATATTTGTCAAACTATTAAACACAGAGATGCAAACATCCTGCATCACATTCTAGATAGAGGCTTTCACATATCAGCTCAGCACTGTGGGCCCTGTGAATATGGCACTTAGACTCAAAGGCTGGGGTTTATCCTTCTTTCATGTTAATGCAATGTGACAGGGTCAGACCGGAGAGTGCTAGAAGGCCGATATATCAGCCCTCAGATCACTAAGTCCCTTTTCCCCTGGAAGATGAGCAGGGGTTACTCCCAGTTAATTAATATACATGGAGCCAATCAAGGCCCTGCCTAGGACTTGTTAAAAGCCTCCCTTCCAGAGAAAGGGTGTGGCTGGAGTTGTGGGAGTTAGGCGAGCTACCAGTGAATGTGTGAGCAGGCAAGATGCTGTCAGGAACCAGGAGGGTTTAGGAGAAGGAGCAGGACCCTGCAGGTACAAAGACTGGGGGAGGGAAAAAACCTGCCCAAAGAGGGCAAAGAACCTTTCCATCAGCCGTTCACTGGAGGGGCAAGAGCCCCATCTAAGAGGCAAGGGCCTAAGAGAACCATAGGCAGGACTGGGAACTGGCAGCAAGTGGCCACCTTAGAGTGGCTGTATTACCTTCACTCACCACTAGAGGGTGTTAGAAACACTAAGGGGTAGAGCAATTCCCTGACCTACTGCTAGAAGGAAGAGCTGGACCCACCGAGGTAGAGGAAGAGCTTAGCCACAGCAGATAATTATAACTAATGTATATGTATTTGTTTGTACTGAGTCTTTAGATCTCTAGTGGAGGGTATATTACAGAAAATGGCAGAAAAGGTCTGGGGTTACATTGGAATGCCTGCCCCTGTTTAATCTATGCACCTATTTCTGCTTCCAGCTACGCTCATGTCTCCGGTTGACTTCACATGCTACAAGCATAGCTGAAAAGAGATAATGGGTGAAAAAACCTAGTCCCCAGGGCCATCAATACAAGTTTTGCCATTAACTTTCGTGGATCCAGAATTTCACCAGCTAGGTAGGTTAATTTCCACCCCCAAGTATAAGAATTGTAAGTGTGCAAAAGGTGGGCACATATGAACCTCTTCTGCCTATTTGGCGTCTCTCTCTGCCCCTCTGCAAGTTCTCTCTGAGATGCTGGAAGACAGCAGAAATAAAAGGTGATGGCTGCTTCTTAGGTTTAAGGGAACCAAGAGTTCTGAGGCACAATGGCCCTGGGGTCAGGGCATGACTCTGGTTATTTGGGAGATAGAGGATCAATTCTTGGTTCTGCCACAGTGTATCTGTGTGACCTTTAGAGAGTTTAACCTTTCCATGGCTCAGGTGTCCATCTGTGCAGTGGCACTATTAGCACTTCCTTCGCATACCTGGGTGTTGTGAGGATAACTGCATTAAAGTGTATGGAGGTATTCAGATACAAAAGTAATGGGGCCATATGAGTCAAGTATTTAAGATACAGGAATTTTCACTTATAACCGGGATGGTCCTATTAAGATTGCTCTATGTTTAAGCAAAATAAGGATCCCAGTTTTCACATCAGGATGCCTACATCAGAGCATCTATTTCTGCACTTAGGTCCTCAAATTGGCTCCGGGTTACGTAAAGCTGGTGTTCGGGCTTCTATCAAAGCCGAACTTAAGCCCTCTTCTATGATAGTTGGGCTCACTCTCCATATGGTTTAGTCTGAAAGTGCATACCTTGTGTCAGTCTTGACTCCAGTTGGTGGGATTCCCAAGAACACACAGGCTTTTACTGCCTACCCCATCTCGTGTTAATTACAGCTCACTTGACGCATGAGGCGTTGACATCTCCTCATAGCAAGAATGCCGTTTTCTCTGAAAACTGCCGGATGGGTCATGCACCTCATGAAGGGGTTGGTCCAGCTTCTGTCAAAGTCAATAGGCATCTTTCCAATCTCTTCCGTAGCAGTTGGATCAGGCCATAAACAATAGGCACACGAGCCAATTCAGATATTGATTTCTGGGGTCAAGTCAAAGGTAAACCAGAACCTGGGTCCTCATCACTTCTAAGCAAGTGCTTGTATGGATAAGCCATGTGTTGTCAATTCCAGACACAGGTAGGGAGCAAAGGAGGAGCTGATGCCCACTGAGTGTCTCTAGTACTTCTTCTTTACACAGTAGAATATTTTATTATATCAAAAAGATGATGATCTTTCAATTACATGGTAAAAAAAAATCAAAAGCAATTAAAATATACTATGGGACTGCTATTGAACTGAACAAAGAATAATCCTCACTGAGATTGGTAGCAAGCTCTCAGGTTTCATTGTCAGCTTGAAGAAGCCACAATTTTACTGGAAGTAAGTGTGAAAGGTTTGAATTAAGTTTAGTGTTTCCCTTCACCTTCAGCACTGACATAATGAAAGCCTTTCACCTCTTTGTTCCCATATTGTTAGGTACAGTCTATAGGGTGTTCTTGCTTTCCTAGTTATCCTTTTGAGACATAGTTATGGGCTGAATTTCTTCAATACAGTTTTTGAATAGCGCTTTTCACTTCTATTTTTTCACACCGATGCTCACCTAATTTACTAATTTATTGTTACAGGATGGCCTGTCCTTAATGGCTGTACTGGCTAGTCGTCAGCACATCCCACCACCCGGCATGGCTCTTTAGGGATTTTGAAAGGCCCAATAAAGATACACAAGCACCTAAGGAGGGACAGAGATAGGGATAGAGAAGAAGGGTCTAGAATAAGTAGCAACTGGGAGAAAGAGAGAAACTGTTTCTTTATTTTCTAAGTCAGGGACCAGGCGTTTGGCAGCGTGGGTGGGACAAGGCTTCCCTCTTCTCCAAACAATCGGGGGATGAACTGGGAGAAAGGGGCCAGTATAAAGGCTGCCTCTTCACTCTTAAGGGTAGGTGTTGACAGGAGAAGCCTGGCCTCCTAAACACTCCAGAGTGGAAGATTAGAGTGTTCAAGTGAATGCAGGTAGCAAAAGCCTTCCGGTTGACTATACCAAGGCATGATGTCTGAGACACAAACCCCAGCTCCAGGGAGAGGGCTGAGGGAGGACTCCTGTCTAGAAGAGGGACATATCAATCGCTCAAAAGGTGAAAGACAGAGGGACGGCTCACAATATAGCCCAGTTGCTGCCCAGAAGGGCTGAGAGCAGTCTTCGTGAAAGCACCTTTACAGCTGGCTCAGCAGAAGCTGGGAGGAACCACAAATCCAGGCAGAGACAGCAGAGCCCAGAGACCAGGCGAAGATGTCAACAGGATGATATTAGGAGTAGCTCCCGGAACTGTCAAAGAAAAAGTGTTTCCTTTCCTAAAACAAGATCCTGAGGCTGGAACTCAGTGGAGAAATGAGGCCTGGGAACCTCTTCTTCTCCCCCAGACCAAGCTGGAAAACCCAAATATCAAGAATAAAAGTCAAGTATGGCAAGTGCCAGATAGAGTCCAGGAGATGGGCTTGAAAGCCATTAGATTTTGAGAGTTTCCTATTTTCTGCACTTCGGAAGGGGCATGGACAAAGTAGTGAGCTGGCTGGAGGGCTGGCCATAGAAAACAACAGACCACTTTGGAAGGGGCTGGCTAAAGCGGGCACTGAAGACAGAAAAATTCCTGCACTACCACACTTGAACATGTGGAAGTGCTCTAGAGGTGAGATGCTCATCAAACATATACACCGCACTGATGATGTGTCCTCTTTATGGTCATGTTCCATTTTGGAGGATCTTGAGTCTGGGGGCTTTGGTACCACCTCTTTTATACCCCATAGGAGGGGTAGGGAGTGAGGTTACATTTTGACCACGGTCATTTTATGGCTCTTTAGTGTTTCTTTCTCACAACTGCCTTTACCCCCCTTCACTCCTGCCAACCGGTTGCTCAACCTTACTCTGGCATCTGTCTTGAAGAGGAGTCAGAGCTCCCCTTCATTTGTACATTAATATATCAACCCCTCAACTACCTCTCGAATTTTATCTTTTCTCACAGTTATAAAGAAAACCCATCTGATTGTGGGTAGGCCGGAGTAACGCACAATGTGTTTGTTCTTTGTTTACATTTATATCTTCAAGACTTCAGTTTTCAAGTGGGAAAGCAGACCCAACATTCTCTATACAGGCCTTAATACTTATACAAATCTAAATTTTATATTACCTGCCTTAACAATATTAATTAATGATCTGGAAAAAGAGCAAACAGTGAGGTGGTAAAATTTGCAGATGATACAAAATTACTCAAGATAGTCAATGCCAAGACAGACTGCAAAGAGTTACAAAGGAATCTCAACAAAACTGGGTGACCAGGCAACAAGAAGGCAGGTGAAATTCAATGTTGATAAATGCAAAGTAATGCACATTGGAAAACAAATCTCGACTATGCCTACAAAATGATGGGGTCTGAATTAGCTATTACCACTAAAGAAAGATTAAAACTAAAATACCCATCTGGGGAGGTGAAGAAACAAATTGACAGAGCCAGACGGGTACCCAGAAGTCAGACAGTACCGGACAGACCCAACAAAGACAACAGAACACCACTTGCCACCACCTACAGCCCCCAGCTAAAATCTCTCCAACACATCATTAGGGATCTACAACCTATCCTATCACATGATCCCTCACTCGCTCAAGCTGTGGGAGGCAGACAAATCCTTGCTTACAGACAGCCCCCCAACCTGAAGTAATACTCACCAGCAACCATACACCATACAACAAGAACACTAACCCAGGAACCTAGCCCTGCAATAAACCCCATTGCCAACACTGCCTGCACATTGACTCCGTGACACCATCACAGGTCCTAACCACATCAGCAGCTCATTCTCCTCCACGTCTAGTAATGTGATATATGCCATCATGTGCCCGCAATGCCTGTCTGCCACGTACATTGGTCAAACCGGACTGTCAATACGCAAAAGAATAAATGGACACAAATCGGACATAAAAAATGGTAACATCCATAAACCAGTAGGAGAGCACTTCAGTCTCCCAGGACACTCTGTAGCTGACTTGAAAGTTGCCATACGTATACAAAAAAAAATCAAAAACAGACTTCAGTGAAAAACTGCAGAGCTGGATCTTATCTGCAAACTTAACACAATCAGACTAGATCTGAATAAGGATTTGGAATGGTTCTCTCATTACAAGAAGTAATTGTCACTATTCACACATTCTCACCTTCTGATCAACAGTTGTGAATAGGCCTTATCTACTCTAACTGAATTCACGTTGTTAGCATTTGTCCTCCCCATTGTTGTCTCTTACCCTTGGATGTATATATATACCTCTTATCTGTGATTTCCATTTCATGTATCTGATGAAGTGGGTTGCAGCCCACAAAAGCTTATGCTTTTTATTATTATTTTATTATTATTATTATTAGTCTTTAAGGTGCTACAGGATTCTCGTAGTTTTTGCTATATACAGACAAACACAGCTACCCCTCTGGAACTTCTCTGAAAACATTCACTCAATGTGCAGCAGCAGCCAAAAAAGCTAATATTGCGTTAGGAAGCTTTTGGAAAGGGATAGATAATGAGACAGAAAATATCATAATGCCTCTAGTTTATATAAATCTATGGTAAAGTCACACCTTGAATAATACTGTGTGAGGTTCTGTTGACCCCCAAAAAGGTACATTAGAATTTGAAAGAGTACAGAGAAGGGCAACAACAGTTTCTGTATGAGAAGAGAGTAAAAAAAGTGGGACTGTTCAGTTTAGAAAAGAGTCCGACAGGGGAATCAGAGAGGTTGATAAAATCATGAATGTTGTGGAAAAAGTGAATAGGGAAGCGCTATTTACCCCTTCACATAACAAGAGAATCAGCAGTCACCCAATGAAATTAATAGGCAATAGATTTAAAACCAAACATAAGGAAGTACTTCTTCACACAACACGGAGTCAGCCTGCAGAAGATGTTGTAAGGAGATGTTGTAAAGGCCAAAATCATGCCTATGTTCAAAAAAGAATTTGATGAGATCACAGATGATGGATCCCTCAATGGCTATTAGACAAGATGGCAGAGATGCAACCCCATCCTATAGGTGTCACTAAACCTCTGACTGCCAGACGCTGGGACTAGAGGACAGGAGATGTATTACGCGATAAATTGTCCTGTTCTGTTCATTCCCTCTGAAGCATCTGGCACCAGCCACTGTAGGGAGACGGGATACTGGGCTAGATAGATCATTGGTCTGACCCAATATGGCGAGTCTTATGTTCTTGTGATACCTTTGGTTTTTTAAAGGACTGGTCATTACTATGTCCCCTTAATTCTTCATAACTGATGCTTTCTTTCATGGAGTCTGATGCTGTGACTGAGAGAAAAGAAAAAAATCTAATACATTTTTTAAAGTCAGTTTAATCTACTCTGGGAACAGAAACAGTAATATGCCTTATAACCATTGTATGGGCATTGCATGGCATCGCTAGAGGACAGAGTTAAGGTAATTTGAATTCCCTAACTGTGCATTTCCATGCTTAACTTGTCTCAATTTCAAGTTCAACTATAACTGTGAATTTCCTTGGTTTATAACCTTATTTTTGGGTACAAACCACAATATCCCTGTAAAGTATTTTACGCTCAATTACAGATACCTACTTTGAAGTTTAATTTTATCTTACTATAGTTTTTGGCTATGAACACATACACCCTCTTCACCCTCTTCCCAATATCCTATGAACATTAAGTTTTCAAAGTCAACCACTTATAAATTGGGACAGGCTGGAACTACAGTTGCCTGTCTAACCTTAAATCAACCCCTTGTGCAATCTTTAATTGCATGATCACATACTTTTTTCCCCAGTGCCTCATTCAGTCCACAGAATTGACAGTGATCACTTAATGAGGGATCATTAATTCAATATTTTGTTTCTTCTCATTTTTGATGTGTGGGCCAGGTCTTTTTCACATCACACTATTCAAACCCTGCTCTGAAGATAGAACTATTGTTTTTCTCCATGGTCTTTTCTATGGCGCTCATCACTACAATATATGTGCATGCCACAGGCACGGTGCTAACATTCTCTTCGACTCCCAGTGCCCCCTGTAGGCTGTCCATCTCACTTTGTGGGTCTTCTGTGACTCAGCGCTCTGGCCAGGAGACACAACCCAGTGCCCCTTCTAGGATTCAGTAAACTCAAAACAGAAAAAGTTCCTTGCCTTCAGGGCCAATCATAAACAGATCTTTGCCCTTTGGGGCTAAATTTCCTCTCTGGAATTGGGTCAGCAGGGTTCTTTTGAACTGCTGCCACTGATTCTGGCCAGCAATGGGGCCAGGCCAGGTTCTTCGACTGGGGTCTAGGAAGCATGCCTTCTCACTCCTCTGGTGCCAGCCGGTACTGCCTTTCCCAGCAGCAGGCAGCACCTTTTATTTCTTCCTACTGGGCCCTGATTGGCTATGAGTGGTCCCCAGCCATTCTAGCTGCTGGAGGACCAGATCTCAATGGTTCCCAAAATAGTTGCTCCTGATATGGCTCTCCAAGCAAGCCTGGATGTCCAATTCTGGCTGCTTTTTTCCTCTCAGGGAGTGTTTTCCTAGGGTGGAGCATAGCAGAGCAACAGGGCCTCTGGCACGGCAGCTACCAAGACTGGTACACCCTGTAAGAGTGTGCTTCATGAACACTGATTTATTTATCTTCACAACAATTTTATGAAGGGATGGCATTACCCCATTTTACAAATGGGGGAGCTGAGGCACAGAAAGATTAAGGTAAAAGATGTCAATGTCAACTAATTTTGAGTACCCCATTTGAGAGGTCTTTATTTTCTGGGAAATTTCAAACGTTCAGCTTTTCATTCTGATTCAGAATTCCCTTTTATCTATAATTGTGGAATATCTCCCAGACCGGATCTAGTCTGCATTATCTCCAGCAAAAGCCCTTGCCATGATATATTGACACCTGCCAATGCTTTCTTAATGCATGTTTTATTATATGCAAGTGAACAGTTCCACTGAAGTTAATGGAACTACTCATGAGTAAAAAGTTAGGCAAGTTTGTTTTCAGGATTAGGGTCTGAAGCAGGTTTTCCAAGGGGAAATTCAGCTATGCACAATTTAATAAAGTTTAGTGGCCCCTGTGCATTTAAAGCGTAATAGATTTTGGATAATATATTTTAGAATTAGGATTTTTCATGGGTAGGGGTTGTTGTGAATTATTTTGTCTTGTTTTCTTAGCTTGATTCTTTTTCTTTTCCAGATGTGTTACAACAGGCATTTGAAATATCTATCAGCCACACCAGATACTTTACTTAAAATTAGTCATTTAATTTTTAAAAACAAATAATTTGTAATTTTCTAATGTTTGATTCTCATTAAATACTAAATAGCTTATTCTTGTATTAAGTAACTGAATAGTTTAGTAACTTCCTGGAATCAGACAGTAAATAATTCAATTACTAAATTAAAGTAGTATTAAATACTAACATTTCATAACTTCAATAGCATACTTTGGACTCTACTTTATTCTGTTATAATCCATTGTTGCACCTAAGCCTGTTTTCCCACTCAACTCTTCAACAGCAGTAGCTTCAATGATGTTCTTCGTGTCCAATGGACAACACAATGGAAAAAAGAAATCCAAGTCCAGCACAGAATTCAATGCTTCACATCATTTTGCATGCCAGCAAGATCAGTAATCTATTTCTGCTGCCTTTGTGAAGGCAAAACTAGGGAAACAAAGGAACTGACCGAGTTGTTCCAACCAAATCAGAACTGGTCACATGTCAATTACCTATGTAATCAAGTCATAAATGAAAATCATGCAGCTTTCAAAATGCCCCGAGTGATCTCTATTAGGATACATTCTTTATGTATAGAGGCAACTCACATGATTATGCTTTAAATTGATTACCACTAACTCCACCTATAATTAAATATAACTAATTCAATTTAAGGGGGAAGAAAACAATTATTTGAAAACAAATACTGTAAATAATTTGCTGCCTTCAAATCAGTTTCCAGGCAGAAAATGTATTATTTCACTAACTTATTACTAGGAGCAACCTAGTCTTAATCTGATCTCAAGACGAGGATTGTTTTTAATGGAATATTTCCCTACTGCAATTCAGAGTCTGATGAACTTGCAGGATCCTTGCTGAATAGGCGCCTAGCACACCATCACCATCACAGAATGAACTGGAAGATATGGATCGGGGCCTTCTGAACACACCCATCAGCATCTGGCCAGTAGGGTGCTCGGTTACTCAGGACAAGCTGGAGAAGGCTGTGAACAGTTACAATATTGCCAACCGCAAGTGTTCCAAAATCATGAGCACCCAAATATCATGAGATTTAAAAATAAAAACAATCATCATCATCATGTTCAGGTTTGTTTTGTGTGTCTTCTGGTTTCACCACCTTTGGGGTCATGTCACGTTTCCCAGTTTCCTTTGTAACCATGAGGTTTCTGTTTAAATGAAAGTGGAGATTCACATGACTTCAGGAGCTGGGGTTTTAAGAAAAGCATCCAATATCATAAAATTCAGGATAAAATCATGGGAATTAGTAACCCTGACCTTAGAAATATGGAAAATGTGTTTTATGGAGAAAGGCGTCCAACGTGTGAGCACCTGGCTGAAGGCAGTAACCTGTAGCAGTTTCCTACACAGCAGCTCAGGTACACAGACACTCACTAGCTCAAGCAAAGCTACCCGAGCTGGGGGTTTTACCTCCCAGCTGCTGTGTTGGCTTAGGAGGGCCGTCAGCTTGAGAGTTGGAACAAAGGGGCTCAATCATAAACTGGGATCGGACCAAAGGAAGCAGCAGCAGTAGTTGACAAGGGAATTGTCTCTACCCAGAAAATGTCTGATAACTGCACCCCTCAGGCCTTAATGCATTTTCAAATGTGACTCATGATTTTTGAGCACCCTCATTTTTGGTTGCCCAACCTGAGACACCTTAAAGGTCTCAAGTTCAGAACCCTAAAAACCACAGCATCCAAAAATCACCAAATCCAAATCCAAAAAATTACCTTGGGAAATGTAGGCCCAAACAAATACTTCAGAAAGTTGTCATGAGGCCTCCAAATATGTTTAAAGCGTTTTGGAAAAACCACTTGCAGAAATTCAAAGTATCGTTATTACTACAGTCCAACAGGGAAAATGTCTCTAAAACTTCATACTTTCCAAGGCCTGGACATCCCATATTAATACTGAGTCCTGTGAGGATGCTAATCATCTTTTAAGGGGTACCCGGCACCCATTGTTTTCTCTGGGAGATGAAGGTGCTCAGCATCCCGCATCCTCACAGAATCAGGCTCTGGGGGTCAGATTTTAAAGGTATTTAGGCAACTAAAGATGCAGATTTGAAATTCCCACTTGATGTCTGTCTGCATCCTGAAGTGCCTAAAAATCAGGCTTTCAGTGAGGAAAATGAATAAAAAATGAAATCCTTGGAAAAGAAACCTTTAAAGATGTAAAGTCTTTGCTAAGGTTCATTGGATTCAAGTGACAGCTGTTATATATCCAAAGAGCCTTTCAGTGCTTTCTCAGATTCAGATAATAATTCTTCCTCAGGGTCCCAGACTAATTATTTCAATGCACAGGTAACAGAATATGCAAATGTACCGATGATATTCCATAAAAGTTCTCTCCCCTGGCCTATCGAGATTCTACTTCACTCCAATTTCTTTTTTGGTATATCTAGTCCTTCACCCATGCATACTTCATCTTCCTCTGGGGCATCATGTGCCAATGGCCTGCTTTCCTCTGCTGTGACATTAACCTTATATTTTAATTCCATTCACTAGATTAACCAAAACCAACAATATTATCGTTATTGCATTAACAGTTCTCACATTTACCACAGTCTTCCCTTCCCCCTCCCCGTCCACCTGGAATGAGTCCAGAGAGAGTATTAAACTGGTCATAGCCTTCCTTATTGAAGTCACAAGCATGGCTATTTTTCATTTCCTATTCATTTAAGGAGGTTGGATGTGTGGATGGCCCTTTATTCCAACAATAACAAAAAACTCATCCCAACTTGGATGCTTTTATAACTCCAGCTATGTCTCTAGAACTGCTTTGAGCTGTTTAGCTTCCCCTCCTAATCTCCTCCTCATAGAGTTTAAGGACATGTGGGACCACCAAATCATGTAGTCTGACCTCCTCTAGCACACAGGCCATTACCACCCACCCTTGGAGAGGTGGAGTAACAACACCGACAGGGGAAGGTCTCCCATGGGCGTAGGCAGTGTCTTCACTATGGGCAACAGCAAGTGTAGACAAGCCCTTACTCTTCAATAGGCATAGAATTTCCGATTCCCATTGAAATTGAACTCAGGCAGTCTAATTTTGGTTTGCAAATGCTGCTGCGTCTCCCTGCTACTTCTTCCCAGTCTCCAAACTGTTGACGAAATAGAATTTGGAGGCCAGAGAAGATATATGTGATTATTTAGAGTTTAAGCTTTTGGAGCAGAGGCAGTTTCTCTCTAGGTGTGCAATCCTGACCCCACTGAAGTCGACAGAGACAGGATTTTACCCAATGGATGTGTCACAATGTCTCTTGGGACAATTTCTAAGGTGGTGTCGCTCATGACTCATTTGTTGCTCAGGGCTGTCCCTCAAGGCACAATATAGCCCCTAGTGGATCTAATCAATTAACAAAGGCACTGTCATACTATATACATATTGGTAATGCAGGCTTTATCTTGCTTTTAATGACAAGATAACAATACTCTTCCCTCCCATAAGCTAATGGAAATGATCACTTCTATCCCACTACATACCAGCTTCTACTTACCCCAGTGTTGGAGCAACATGACAATCAAAGACAATGGGCCATCTGGCAACACTGTGATTTAAAATACAGCATAATGCTGAGTGAACCAGCAGGGTGAGAGCTGAAGTTGCCCTCGAGAGCTCCATTCTGCCTTCCTGAACTAGACTAGCACTTTGCTGAGTTTGGGCAAAGAATTGGGTCTGATGGTGTTGTGACACTGGCAGACCAGAGGCTGGCTCATGCTCAGGGCCTCACTGAACACAGACAAATGCAGTGCTGGAAACGTGTCTGACCTACCTGTGGGTTCGTTCAGTTATAATAGATATTGGTGTTATCAGAATGTGTTTACACTTTCTGAGGTGCTTGTAGGATGCTGCATATATTAATCCTGCTTATAAATAACTGTCCCCGTGTTATATGGTAATGTTTAAACGTTCACTTGGTAACTATAAAAATGTTTGTGAAGACTGTAAATCCCTCCCCCTCTGCCCCCCCAGTCAGGAGAAAAGCATTCACAATGTGAAATGCTAGGTCACCACAAGAGGTGTCTTTTGTGGGGCAGGAGATGAGAAAACAAGACACCAGACAAACCATTGTTAACTAAGCCTTTGTTGATTGGTTCCCCATGCTCCCGATGCAGGTACATGCACAAGTCAGTGTCCTATCAGAGCTTGAATGCTGGGGGAAGGGAATAAAAATTTTTGTTAAGAAGAAGTTGGTTCCTTTGTGCTCTCTGGATACTGAGGGGCAAAGATTCCTAGGCATAAGCAAGGAATCCCAAAGCGGCTTGGCTTGGGTTAGCCCTAAAGGACATAAAGCCTTGTATATTATAGAAGCTTTTACCTTTTGAACTTAAGACTGCAACTCATTTGTGTGTTGTATGTTTACCTGCTTTAGCCTTGTAAATAACTCATTTCTTTTTCCTAGTGAATAAACCTTTAGTTAATTATAAGATTGGCTACAAGTGTTGTCTTTGGTGAAAGATCTAGGGTGCACTAGATCTGCAGTAAGTGACTGGTCCTCTAGCACGAGAAGTAACCTAAATATTGATGTGATTTTTTATATATGGGACCATCAATCCAAGAGGCAGCCTTGCCTGGATGACAAAATACATCGGCACACTGAAGGGGACTGTCTGTGGCTCCATATTAAGGCTTCTGTACTTCTTAAGGAGTTCACACTTGTTACTTGGTTGGTGAACTCCAAATAGAGAATACACAGCCAATTTGAGGCTCATGCCCTGTTTCTTGACGGTCGGCCCTGAGGTCAGCCCTCTCAGCCATGAACCGCTCCAGACCGTATGACAGCTACCACAACACAATGGACAGGACTTCTCATCCTGATGCTAGCTCAGACAATGCTTGGGGTGAACCAATCCTACAAAATACAGCATCTTGCTAAGCTTTTACATATCAAGCTAGCTGGCAGGGCTATTTGAGTAGTGCGATGTAGGTGCCGGGGTTTCCAAGGCGATCTGCACCCCCAACGGTTGCGCTGTGCACCTCACACAAACAGGTTCCAGACACTAGTTATTTAAACTTACCTTCTTTGGTCCTGAATTGCAAGCCTTGATGTAAAGCCCACGACACACTGAGCATGACTCACCTGGACTGAGATCACCCACTCATCACACAAAGGCCACAGAACAGCCATCAGATGACAAATAAATTGCTGTCATGACTAATTTGGACTTGATTCAAACCAGTGACATCACCCTTGGTATCTCATTACCAATTTCCCGTCGCTGAGTTATATTAACAGCATTTGGGGCAGTGCCCTCAATTATTCATTTTATAACCACAACTTTAATGTTTTCCCAGTGTCTTTTTTTAGTTAAAAAGATGACTGTCATTTTCACTAATATGCCTGATATCAAATAGAGGAACTTACTTTAAAAGGATACTTCTGTAGCATGAGAAAGAGAGAGGAGACAGCCAGAATTCATATGGAGGAAAAGATGCATTTGCATAGGGAAACTGTCGGACTCTGATCCAAATTCCATTGAAATCAGTGGAACTGCCTCATTCCCTTAATGACACAATGCCCAAAACCAAATCATTTTAAGAAAGTAGTCTAGATTTGAAAGCAAACTGTCTCACTGCCCCGTCACTCTCCACACCCATCTGCTCAAATCTGTCATCTGTGTTCAAGTATTTTCTACCTGAAATCAGTGCTGTTTTCATAGCTTCGCAATAGGAATTCTTCTGACTAACCACACGCAGGTGGAGGTATGACTAACTTTTCCACACCGGCTTTCCAGCATGTCTCCTCACGCCAATCTGAATGGGATCACTTCTGGAAGGGTATGTCTTCACGCCGCTGGATTGAGTCTGCGGGATCAAGTGAGCAGCCATGGAGACCCGCTCAATTGATCCGGAAGTCGACAGCTTTAATCCACCCCCGCAAAAAGATTAAAGCTGCGTCAATGGGAGGGCATTTCCCAGCATAGTGGGGAAGCTGTACTGCTTAGAAGTTAGGAAGTCAATGGAGATACACAAGCTACTCTCTGTGGCTTGCGTATCTCACATCGACTGCTGCTGAATTTTGCCATAAGTGTAAACTTGGCTTAAGTTTAGTCAACATGTTCAGCCAGTGCTTCGTACCTTTCTTGAAACTGGTGTCAGTGGGCTAAGTAACACCCTGGATGCATTTTCCATGCAGGCATCTAGCCTGGGCCCTCTGATTCTTAAAGTAGTAGCAGCCTCTATCTAAGCTGAAAGACCCAGCTCCCTTAGGAAAGGCTGTGGCAGACTTATCAATCTCTATGCATGGCCCAGGCCCCACAAGCAGAGAACAGAGCACCACACTCAGCGGATGTGGGTTACACGAGCCTGGAGGAGTTGGCTACCCAAGTCAAAAGCAAAGTCCTTGCAAAGACATCACTCTCGCCTACGGAGACCGCAGCAGTTGCTGGTTTGCATTTGTGCTCCATGACTGAAACTTAGAAATAAAAGAATTGTACTGAACACAGGAACGTCTTTCTTCTTCACTAAGCATATCACCCACGGGGACTGATTCATGTCAATCAGCATTAGGCAGCAACAACTTCTGGACACGGATCACCTGGACTGAATTAAAAACGTACTCTTCTTCTAAACACAAGAGGCGCTGAGTCACATAGCCATTCCCTTGAGCCATCCAGTCCCCCTAAATATTATGCAGGCAGCAAATCACAGTTGGATTTTTCTTGCGGATGACACAGAGTGGAGGGCTAATATTGCCCACCATGCCAGCCTACTCCCATCTCCTCCATAAATGTCCAGAGAGCCCGATTTCCAGAAGAGCTCAATATGTCGTCTCTCCTAAACTCTTTTGAAGTTCTCTCCTATAGGAACTAGGTACCATGTACTGCAATACATCCAGCAGAATCATAAATATCCTAGATTAGGCAGCTGCCCTCTTCAAAGTCTTTGGATGACAGAAAGTGAATGGGAGCTAAAGAAGAGGCTGCTTTCCAAATGCTGTCTGTGGTTACAGCTATAATATTTAATCTAGTGGCACACCATGACTGTAATTTTTAGGAACTGCAATTTCTAGCCTTTAGTAATAGTCTTTGCCATTCATGTGAACAAATTAACCCTGACCCAACTAAAGGTGACTGCAAAGGATAAAGATTTGGATGTGTGATACTATGCAAAGGAGTAAAGACAGATGTAGGGAAATTAGCATTATGCTTTTATAGCTCCCGTGATGATATTCAACAGCTGATGTTGTGTTGCATTGGACGCACCATTGGTTCGTTAATAGCAGCATTCATAAAAGCCTTTATAGAAAAGTCTGAATTCTGACCATACTAACAGAATGCTATATTTTTCTTTCAGTTTCCTAGAAGATGAGAGCATTCTTGTCAGATCATTTAGTCTTCCACTTCATTCGGTCTTTTCTTCTTTCTTTTTGGTTGCATTTGATTGTGAGCTGTCAAAGTTGATGTGTAATAACTCACAAACTTGATTGTCAAAGTATTAGAACAATTCTCTGTGTTTATCTCCTTGCTCTGTTTTTCGAAGCATTTCTAATAAAAAAAATGCTTCTAAATTCAATGTTTGTATTGAAGAATCTGTGATATTAGCTACAGAGCCTCAAAGTGGAATCCCAGTGATATTACACACTATGAAGCTAACATAAAAGAAACCCAGAGCTCTCTGTAGCAGACATTTTACTATGTAACTCGAGAACAGACACTTTTTTTCCTCTCTCCCTGAGACAGTTCATTAAAAAAGCATCAGAAATTGCCTGCTCTTTTTGTGATGGATTTTGTGCTCATGGAAAGTGACAGATAATGCTAGTAGCTGCCGTTTAGTCACTTGGATGTTAGTGTGCCTGAGAAACTATCCCAATTCCCAGTTCAACAGTCAGGTTTATAAATTGCACAATGGTGAGTTATGCTAAGCAGAAACAATCTCAGTATGATACTGCTCATTGCCACAAAATATTGTTTCCATCTCATAGCCATCGGTATATTTAATGGAACCCTTCCTCACGCATTGCTGTTGTGTTTTCAATGGGCCTCTCTAACGGACTGTCATCGAACACGATACAGAGCACACAAAAGCACCTGCCACGTAACAACCACCAATGGAATAAACACTTGTCAAGATTCTATACTACAGTGGGATGCCAGAATACTGGTATTACTGGGAGAGAATGTGATGCCATTACTCCTCTCACCAGAAGTTCTGGTGAGCGCACGCCAGTATTTTCAGTTGAAACATAGTTCATTATTGAGTCCCCCGTTACATCTCTCGCGTTTATGGCAGCAATGAAGCACCTCCACTCATGTCTGTTTATGGCAAGTTTTCCCAGCTGTGCCTCCATGTTTTTCAGCTGCTGCAGCTCTTCACCATGTTGCTTTCAGGAGGTCTCATTTTCGCTTGCCTTCAGGTGTCCATCTTATTGCTATTCTGGTGATGGAATAAACTTCCATCTGAAACACATGGCCAATCCATTTCTAATGCCTTCTGGTAATGATGGTATTCATATCTTCTTGGCTACACTGTATGAAGAGATCTTGATTTCAAATTGTTCTGGGCCAAAAGATACGGAGGGTTTTTTTAAGGCAGGCTGTATAAAATAAAGACAGCTTGGGAATGTCATATTTTGCCATTGCCCAGTATTCTGTACTATAAAGTAGTGCTGAAAGTACACAACTCTGATATATCTCAAAATTTAGTTTTGATGTTACATTTTGGTTATTTCCAGACTGTCTTTAAGCTCCTAAAAGCATTTTTGGTTTTACTGATTCTGTTCCAAATGTCCTGACTTGTTCCACCATCCTGGCTGATGGTACTGCCCATGTATGTGAAAGTTTCTACATTAGTAGAAAGTTTCTACATTAGTTGTTTTCTCTTGTATATGGTGATGGAGATGTGATAAGACAGCAAGATCATCTGTGAAGTCCAGGTCTTGAAGAGATGAGAAGGGTATCCATCCAATACCTCTTGGCATGTCTTCTATCATATGCTGCTTTACCCAACCAATGGCAATGTTAAAGAGGATTGCAGACATAACACACCACAGCCATATTCCTGTTTTGACTTCAAACTGAGCTCACTGTGACAACACTTCAAGCAGGGGGACCCGCTTTGAGCAGGGCATTGGACTAGATGACCTCCTGAGGTCCTTTCCAACCCTCATCTTCTCTGATTCTATGGACACTACACGTAAAGTTGGTATAGAAGATTTTAAATGACATTAATTACATGAAGAGGGATTCCATAAACCTGCAGAATACTCCATAGACTGATCCTGTGAATGCTGTCCAAAGCCTTCTCAAAGTCTATGACATTTATGTGAAGTTGTCATTGTCATTCTAAGCATTGTTCTATTATATTTCATAGCATGGAGATCTGAAAGTTAAAATATAACTCCCAGAAATCAGGATCACGCCCAGAGTTTGATAGAGATCTTGTGGGGAAGCATGATGCAATGAAGTCACTGGAGTCATACCAGTGTAACTGACAGCTGAATCTGTCCTTCTATTTTTACTTAGGTTTTTCTTTCCCACTTGCTCTGGCACATGCAAAGAGCAGAACTAGGAAACCCCATGTACTTCTCTTTCGAAAGGTTTAGGATGCTTCACAGTACGTAATCTGGGCACAGGAGCTGTGAAGAAAGAAATACACTGCGTTCCTCGACTCCTCATTAAATTGCAACACTGTTGTAAGTAAAATGTAAAAGTGGCAGGTATGCGGGCTTCCTCCGAATCCTGTTGACTTCAGTGGCAACTAGATCAGGCCCCAGCACGAAGCCTGTGGTCTAGTGGACTAAACCATGGTTTGGGAGGTAGGTGTTCCCAGCAGGCCCACAAAGTTGTACGAAGGAGGTCAGTCAACATCTTCAAAGTGCTGCACAAATGTTAAATGCTACGTGATATAAATGCTAACTGAACTATTATATTGGTGGTGATGCCCAGCCGTCATGGCTCAGAACTATCCACCTGTTGGGTTTCTACTATTGACCACCTCCAAAGCATCTGAGCGCCTTCCACATGAACAAAGCAGTAATGGACCGCGTTACTGTCGACGCAGCGCTACGCCACTTGAGGGGGTGGTTTTACTGTGTCGACTTCTGGATCGACTGAGCTGGTCTTCACTGACCACTCAGTCGATCCAGACAGGTCGATCTGACGGTAGCAACTCTGCCGTCATCAATGTAGATGTACCCTAGCACTTCTCAATTTTTTTAGGTCAAACGTCTGTTTGGGACAGGGTTTTTTATTCTTTTTTTTAAAATGTAGAACACATTTGTTTTTTGAGAAGTTTGTTTCCTAGCCAGACCTTCAACCAAGAATGCTTTGTCCCAGCTCTCTCACTTCAGCCTGAGAACTGCACTCATGGTGGTTCTCGCCTGGAATTCAGTCAATGCATGGATGAATGTATATAGATTATATAGCACTAGAGAGGTAGTCAGAGCGAGCATGGGGATCAGTAAGTGGGTTCTTATTGGACTATTTTATATTCCCTTTGTTACAATATCACTGATCTCTGCTACTGAACTGTCAGGGCTCCCTTCTTCTACAGTTGTTGATTTGGACACCTGTCCTGACATAATGGAAGAGAGTCCACCAAATTTTTCCCTGTGCATCCAAATGACAAGAAACACCAGGCTTCTTTCTATCACTGGTTTTACGCAGCACTGATATTCAGGGAGTTACTCCTGATTTACTTTGGTGTCACAGCAAAATTCAGCCCCTGGGGTTGAAACTGACAAGCAGTTGTGTATTGTACAGCAGTGCAAAACATCCAAGGGTACTGATTCACCGCCGAACTCTGCCTCTGTGCAAAGCCTTTCCATTTGATTATTCCCCAATTCTGCGCTTCTTTTATAATATATACAAAAATCACATTATAAGGTTGCCACTGAGGCAGTTTTGAGAGTTCCCAGGTGTAGTGTAAAGTCTGAGAGAAAAATCTTGTGAAGTTATCAAGATATAAGATTAGATTTAAATCTTGCAGGCCTCCCACCATGCCACAAAGTCATTGCAAACAAGCCACAGATACTACAGCACATAAATGAGGGGAAAAGTGATCTTCATGTACCATAATGGTTCAGGGTCCGCATTACAATCATGGGTTGGTGCCTATCTCATTTAGCTCTATAGCTGTGTTTACCACAAGCTGTGGAATGTATCATCTTTCAAATGAATAACCCATTGATTAAAGTGTGCACTGTAAAATGTGTGTCTGTGTTACTGAACAGGAATACATTTGACAAATAAGATATTGATGAGTAGATGAACAGTGTGGCTATTTAAACAGATACAAACAGTACAGGACTATTACTCTCAATGTCACAGTGTTGAGAGTCCAGAAATCGGGCACCAGGCCTCTTAATTCTCCCGGGTTTGGCAGATCACCCAGCTGTATATTGGTTTCCCAGCTCATCCTCTGCTGTTTTCAAATCCCAATGTGTGCACTGCTCATGCACATCCCCACTGAGAAGGAACAAAGCAGTGCTGGAAAATAAGAGCCTTCCCTGCCACTGCTAACCACTCCCCAGAATTCGAAGTAGTGACAAACCAGAGATAGACCCTTCTTCCCAGTTTCCAACTCACATTTTTTAGTTGAGCGTGGTTTGAGTGGATCAGATATTTGTCAGAGAGGAAACCTAAATGCTGAACCTTCTGGAGCTCATACATCACTATTCTCCACTTCTTCTGATTGAAGCATTGTTCTAACATGAGAACAGTCACATGGGGTCAGACCCGTGGTCCATCTAGCCCCCTGTTCTATCTTCCGACAGTGGCCAATGCCAGATACTTGAGAAGAAATGAAACAGAACAGGGCAATTATCAAGTGAGCCATCCCCTGTGATGCATTTTCCCCACTTGCTAACCAAGAGAAGGGAGGGTCTCTGAGGTGAGGCATGGGACTGGATTTCAGCTGCTATAAGTCCATATTTTAATAGTACAGCTAGAAACATTTGACAAGCTTAGGGGGAAAATGAAGTGTGTGACTGCCTTTCACATAGGGAAGAGCTCTGCTAGGACTGCTGTACTAATGTACTACATGCTTTCTACTCCAGCTCATTTAGTCCCTTGTTAGCCCTTTTGGAACAGCAGGCAAGCAGCAGAAGTGGCAGCTCCCTGGAGCATCATCAGTCCAAGTGGTTGTTGGAAATGAGCCACCCTGATGCTTCTGTTCTGTTGTCACCAAAAAGTAAGAAAGTGGAAATAAAATAAATGGCGACATTGGCATCTTGAGGCAGTTTCCATTTTGCAGTGTTCAAAACACACCCATTTTTTGTCATTGTTGTTACAAACACAAACAATGTTGTGGGGCTTTTTTCCCCTAAAGCTTTTACTGAGTGTTTGGTAAACAAAACACCTCAGTAAGCATCTCGATACTGATCCCATTGTAGACACTTAACTCTCCCTATGCATTGTCTGGGGAGCCTGGGCCCCTAGCCCAGATCCGAGGATGGTGCTGGGTGACAGGGCGCCTCGGAGCTTAAAGGTGCATACAGGGCAATCAGACTCGGCATTGCACTAGATATGGCCTAATGGCTAGCCGCCTTGCCACCTAGTAGGAGCCAGGAAACTGACTGGGGAAGATGCCTAAGCTAGCCAATGGAAAATTCCATGAAGTGAGGCGGGTCCTAAGTTCTGCCCCTCAAAGGCACTGAAGTCTGGGCTGGTGGGAGGGACCTACCTCCATTTGCGATTCACATCTGTGAACCTGGAGTTAGGCACCTGAACCTGCATGCACACAAAGAAGAGGAGGTGCCCCACCCCTGTTTTTCTAACCTTCACTTCAGCAGTTAGATGGCTCACCCAGATGGTGGGAGGCCCAGGTTCAAAGCTCTTCTCCCTTTTTTGGAGCAGGCATTTGAACCTACAGCCTCATCTCTGACGGTGTCTTCGGGCTCAGGTCCTGCAGCCATGTTAGGTGGGGGAATGCTTAGTCAGAGCACCCCACCAGGCGTCAGGGCGGAGCTAGATGCCGACACATCAGGATTTAGGCAGCTGTGCACATAACCCGCAGCAAAAATTTAGGCACCTACAGGGTTAGACTGCCGCCCTAACTGGTCTTGGGCAACTCACACAAGAAACCTGTGGTACAGCACAGAAGCAAAACCAGATTTCCTGATGACTAGGCTAACTCCCTCACCACTGGCACATCCTCGCTCTGGACTGACGGTTGTTGTAGATATGTTACAACATGTGCAACATGTGACCCAGGAACTGCCAACTGAGAAAAGGGCACAGGAGGATGCACAGAGTTTTGCAGGGATCCCTTGGGTCGGATATATGCCTAATTCACTAACGGATGGCACGTGAGGTCTCTACCAAGAGCCTGTCACCACAATCATTGCAAAATGCGTATGGATAATATTATGTTCTTAAGGCAGGTAGCCTGGCACTGATATCGCAGACAGGTTCCTTTCAAGCAGGAGGTGACAGATGCCTCTCTCTGTCTGGTCATGTCTGTATTGGGTATTACATGTCTTAACCTTCATGCTGGTTTGCATACTGAGCCAAATGCTAATCAAGAGACTGAGTCATCTTCATGACAGGAAGGTTAGAGGAAGAAAGAAATACAAGAGGGGATCCTGTTTAGGAGTAAAAACAGTGGAGTGTTAAGGTAAAGCTGAGGGGACAGAGGTACACCTTGGATCCTTCACGGCAAAGGCAAGCTGATCATGAATGGACGATCCCAGCCATATCTGGATGTACATTGAGAAACATTTCTCTGGGTGACATGAAAGTATCTGGTTAAAATCAGGCTTGATTCTACAATTTGGGGTAGGACTTTATCTGCAACTCTTTGTTTCCAGTATTTCTCCTTGTCATGACTTAAGTCTCTGTACTTTGTGAAATAAACTTTCACTTGATTTCCCTACTATCATCACGCAGCACTGTGTGCCAAGAGGAGCAGTGAGCTGAGGTGTTATAGGTAAGCTGGGTGCACAGATTCTCTGGAAGCAGTGAATCTGTGAATACTGTGTGAGGCCAATGAAAAGGGAGCTGGATACTTATGGGGGATGCTCAGAGGGGTTGGGGGGTTGAAGGGTGCCTAATACTAATACTTGCACAGAGATAGGAGGGCCCCCAGGAAGCGTCATTACGTTAAAGGCTCTTCTGTGGGAAAAAAAGGGATATCCAAACCCACCAGAAATATTGGCTGATTCATGCAGTCATGCAGTCACCCCTGAGGGACCCACCCCAGGCCACACAGGAAGTCCTGCAACAGAGCAAGGGGGGGGTTGGCAGGGCCAGAGGGGAATGGATAAAGGTTGGGACAATTGGCTCGGCCAGCTCCAGGCAGGGGAGAAGACGAGCTTCCAGCCTGGCCAGGGCCTCAGGGGGATGAGGAGGAGAAGGGGACGAGGCCACAGGAAAGGGGAGAAGGGGGCAGGGCCAGAGTTCTGGCACTCAGGTGAGGTCCCCAAATTACCCATGCGGTAATGTGCCATGGTTTAGGCATCCCTAGGCACAGAAATCCAGCCCTGCTGGGCTAGCACATCTGACACACCATCCCTTGCTCAGGGCTGCATCTATAGCCACGATCTTACCCTTTGTGCCTCAGCCCTGCCCTGCCGGGGGCAGTTCTTTGGCACTGAGGACAAGTTGAATTACACAGGGATGCAGTGCCTGGCTTCTGTCGAGACTGCCAGTTTGTGTAGAGTGCCTTGGCAGAGTTTCTGCTTGCGACACTTACTGAGCCAGCCTTGGACCATGAGAGGACCAGCTCATTGTACATCCATTCAGCTACTCGCCAGCCTGGAGCTGCGAATGGTTTTAGGTTACTACAGTCCTGCATTGATCTATTTTAATTAAAATAACCTCAGCGGTGGGGGGAAAATGTACATCAGACACAAACCCACGGTCTAACATAGTTGATATGCAGAAGAGACATAGTTACACTTCAAGGATACGTGAAATTCTCCTCACCACAAATTCAGCACTAGGATCTGCTTAGGCATTACCACAGGTTAATAGGGTCATAATGGTCCATAATAATAGTTACAGCTAATGCACAATTCCCAAAGAGAGGCACGCCTCTGCAGCTAGGAGGCTGGAGCTAGTCTACTGCAAGGAAATGCACGCAGAAAAACTAAAATGCCCTAACACCTTCAGAGCATGAATTCTTCAGCTCACATAACATGCAGGGAGTCAATCATAATTCCCCCCATAATTCTTCTACTGGGAGGGACGATTGTGTGCGCGTCCATGTCGCTGTTTAATAGATAGACGTGTAGTACCAGTCTCCTGGATCCAACCGGTTTTAGCTCTAATTAGCACGATCCCCTCAGGCTGCAGGATTCCAATCCCCCCTGGAATGAAAAGGGGCAGCATTCCACGATCTTCTCACACACAGCTCAAGGAGAGTCAGATGCTTGTAGGCAAAAAGCTCGGCATGAAAAGAAAACCCATCTCTGCGTGATTGCAATCCTAGACTGCAACAAGCCCTTCAGTGTAGTCATTTATAACCCCAGCCGTTTCTGCTCATTGATTGTTCCCAAGCTACCTATTGCAAAGCGTATTAGATAGCAAATCTATTTTTTATATGCTTGCCAGAAGAACAAAGAGGTCGCTAAGTCAACACACAGGCGTACACAAGTTTAATCCAATGAACTGATTTTTTGGTGCGTGTAGCAAATGGGGCCTTGCTAAATTTTCATTTGGTGGCTGAGATAATTGAAGTGGTTCTTCCATTAAATGAACTATAAATATTGCATGGTCAAGAGTGGGGAGTAAACTTTTGAACTGAGCTCTTCCCCACCCAGCCCCATCATCCCATGGAATTTCACAGCTAGAACAATCTGCTTTTGGAAACGGCAGGATGTGCATGCTGCATGGTTTGCTGACATCCAGATGTGAATGTTCAAAGCTTAACTTTCTGAGTGGGGTGAGATGTTTGCCCCTTTCCAGCACCGAGGGTCCCAGGTTCAAATCAAACCAATGGCCCAAGCAGAGATGGTTACCAAGGAAGCACCAAAATAAGGCTTGTATTCTGGGCACACACTGGATGATTTCCCCAGGTGAGGCCAGTATGGATCCCATGCTATGCAAAAATTGGTCTTTGTCCCTTTTAGTGGCTGGTCCAAATTCAGGGGTCGTACATCGGGTATTTACACACTATGTTTAAAGTAATGTGACTCTGTGCAAACGAGTGTGAATTCCAGCAGAGCCAGTCACACCTTCACCCTGCTAAAACCAGGGAGGATCTTTTGCAAAAACTTAAAGCAAAGTGCCTCTTTGTTCCGCACGGACATTAACAATCCGATAAGCCTTTGGTGAGTGACTTTCGCCCAGTGCTTTGGTCAACATGTTCAATGCACATTTCTTTTGTGTTTGACTTTGTCATGGGAATAGTTAGATAATAAGATTCTGCAATTCAGAATATTAAAATGAACTTTATTTCTTCTCTTAACAGTTTGGCGTTATGGGGAGTGAGCCCTCTAAAGATTTCTAGCTGTCATGCATGTTGCCACACAGATTCTTCCTACAGGTCCTGGTCTGGATCCAGCAGTTATGCTGGCCACGGTAGGACTATGGTCTGTCATGGACATCTTGCAATGTTGACATTTTAGCAAAGGCTTAATCAAATGAATGACACTGCACTCAGTGCTGCAGATGAAATTAGTGCTGAACGGTGACACTGTATGGTACAGCCAAATCCTGCACTGCTGTAGAACATGGAAGGAAGCATGGTCTATGTTATATTTACAATATTGCCATGAAAGCCCCCAGAGGTAAGTTACAAAGCATCTGCTTTTGTTTAGACAGATTCAGTCAAACTATGCAAGCAGAAGGGCTGCAGCCCGAATGATCAGTTAAGGGGGAAAAAAATGTCCTGGCAGGGAGATCACCTGGAAAATTCTCTCAGCGGCCACGACTGAATCTTTGTCCCCATAGACCTTTAAAACTAGATGGACCAAAACCTTTTGAGACCACTATTATACCACAGGGAACAATTCTGCACAAGTCCTTTCCCCCACTCCCAATAGCAGTTATTGATAAAAGTGGATAAAAGTTATTGCAACGGGAAATTTGTGCTTTTCCTTCCCTCATAGCCACAGAAGTTGCTAATTCTACAAATCACAGGTCACTCAGACCTGCAGAGGATTTCATGTTTGGTACCATAGTTAATCTGACTGCTTTCTGGGGAAGGGCGAGAAGCCTTCAGAGAAAAAACACCAAACTGTCAGGATCAAAACAAAAAAACCCACCCAAGTCTGTTTGAATATTTTTGTAGAAGAAATTCAGCAGAGAGGTTCATTCCTGACTCTCTTCTTATGCTGATGCATATTTTTCACGTTGTGGTGCTTAGTGCCTGGCTTCTGTTGCACTGAGGATTTGGCATAGTTTGTTAGGTGAGTTTAAAAAAATGGCTTCAAGGGGATGGTCAGGAAAAGGGTAGATTAACAGGGAGAAGAGACAGGCAATGTAGTGTGCTGGTGAGGGGAAGAGACAGGAGTGGGTGGATTTATGATAAAAACAAATAGAGCACGAGAAGGGATGGTCTTGTGGCTCCTGTATGATGCTAAATCAATGCAAGATCTGCTGTCAACATCCAACAAACATTCTATGATCTCGTCATTGATGAGGCCCCACCATATACTTCACCAAGACCTGGCTGAATACACCAGGAGCCCTGTGCTAGTCCACCTCATCACCACAGGAGACTTAATACATCGGACCAAGACAGAAAAGGTGCTCATTGGTACTTCATTGGTGACGGTGGGGAAATACCCGAGACTTGTCACCCTGGAGACTTCAATCTGCTTTATTTATATGCCTCAGATGCGAAAGCTTAAAAGCTCATCACATCCCCTGCCTCTCTGACTCGCAAAAGGTCATCTTTGTTCAAACCTGCACAGCTAGTCACAGCCTGGACGTGATCCTCAGATGAGAGATCAAGACTGAGGACATCACAATCCAGCCGCTGTCTGGGACAGAGCATAGTCAGAGACTTTCTGTCTCCCAAGTAACAAGACACCCCCATGACCTTGATTTGACCATGGAGATTGATGGATTGCAACAAACTCATTCATAGCACAAGGTGCCAACATCTGGTGAGTCATCATCATTGTATGCTAGCCTCGACCACACACTGGCCCCTGAATGCCCCTTCCTCTTCATCACCACACATCTCCTTGATCTTTTAGCCTCCTGGTCTTCACGAAGACAGGTGGAGACTCAAACGCCAATGGTGGAAAACAGGATTCAGACAGGAAGAAATGTGCCAAATTTCTCAAAGCCTATGCTGAGGCACAATTACAGGTCAAAAAGATCCTTCCCATCAGTGAGGTCACCGAATCCTGCCCCAAGGAGCTATGCTGTCTGGAAATCCAATTCATTGGTCCTGAATGCCTACAGCCCACATCAGAGCTGAGCATCAAGTGCTGCAAAGAACTGTCACTCTGAACAGATCACATGTTCGGGAAGCATCCTCCAAACTCATGGATCTGCCCCACCAACCAGCAACCTGTTTGCATTCTCAGTGTCCACTATAGTCTCTCATCCAGCAGTTCTGGTCTCCCCTAAAACGAGTCTTGAGCCAAGACTTGTGACTCTGACCCTTTCCCTTCCTGGCTTGTGAAAGTCACTAACTGGTGCCACTCCTGCCTGAGCGAACCAAGCCTCATTCAGAGGGGAACACTCCCTTCACCCTTCAAACACGCAAGAGTCCCCCATACTGAGGAAACCCACACTGGCTGGCTCTAGCCAACTACCACCATACCTTCCATTCCTGAGCAAACTGATGCAGCAGGCCTTCGGCTAGCTTCTCCAAGCCCATCTCACTGAAGAGAACATTCAAGACCTGGCACAATCTGGATTCAGGCCAGGACGTGGAACTGAAGCTGCTTTAGCGGCATTGATGGATGGTACCCTGTCAATGGCAGATATCAATTCTTACCCTCCTGGACTCCCAACACTTATGATCAGGGTCCTGTGTTTGTCTTGGAGTTTACCTGAAATCTCAGCTGCCCCATTTGTCCTATTACGATTCATGCTCCCTGCAATTCCACAGCCTCAGAATTTAGCCTTTTTCAAGATACTGCAAAATTCAGTATTTTGCCACTATATTTGTGGTTTTACTAGAGCCATTTTGTTTGCAGTACCCCTCTCACCCAACTTATCAGGACCTACCTACATTTTTCTACTGCTCACCAGCATTCCCTACTGTGGGGATCTACAATCCTTACGTGGCCCTGATGCCTGGGATGGGAAGTTACAGTGCTAAGCCCCAAGGATGTAAGAGTTAGATAAGATTGCCTAGGCAGGTGGAAGCCGGCCAAGGACGGCGGACACCTCCCTTTCTTCTTTCTTAGCTCAGTGTCCAGGAGGTAAACAGAATAATATTAGGCAGCTGTGGGAAATGTTAAGCTATCCATGAGAATCAGCTTGTGCTTGTGCTGTGTGTATGCTTGTAACTTTTAACCAATCAGTAATTGCAAGAAGAGGATGTGAGCAGTGCATGAAGTATTATATAAGATGGCTTTTGCCCTGGAATAAACGACTTGGCTTGCAATCATATTGGTCGCTGTGCTTTGTCTGGCCCGCATGAACCCAAAATCAATGGTGGCCCCGGCGGATGAAAAGAAGCCGGGGGCAGACTGGGGACTCCAGGTTGTCTAAACCCAACACCCTACATGAGGGAATTAACTGGATTTGAGCACAGGCTTCCTGCACCGTCCCATGGAGCAAGGCAGAGCAGGGGGTTGGGAAGCCAGATGAAATCCAGTTTGCATCCAGGGAAGCTAGCCATTCAGGCCAGCCAGGGTAGCTGGAGAATAGCACAGGAGCTGGAGATACAAGCCACCGAGTGAGGCTACAAGGTGCCGTGAAGGATCTTCTGTGCCAGGCTACCTAGACAGCACTGGGGGCCCTGGAGCTGTAATGCCACGCTGCTTGGAGAGCAGAGTTAAAAAAAGCCTCACTGTCAAGCGCAATCACTAGTGAATGTGATCAGCTATGACATTCACGCCAGCAAGGCCTTTATTTTTTAATTATGAGCCGCAGCTGTGTGAGCAACAGAATAAATAAGACATTGCCCCAGCTCTAGGTGCTGCTGCGCCGGACTCGCTACTGCAGTGTAAACTTGCACAATGCCCTGGCTCTGCTCTTCTCTCTTCGCGCCAGGTTCTTACGCAACCTTCAATCGCCATAGCCTCTGAATGCCTGCCAATCCTGAACATCTGTCGTTTGTGGTCCATGTACTCTCAGCCTCTCTCCAGGGAGAGAATTGTGTGTCTAGTGCAGGCTTTTGTTTTCTAAAATGTAACCCTGTGCTGGGGTTATCTTAAAGAAGGGCGGTCACAGACACATCTGGGATTTGCAGTGGAAGGTAGAGAGGTCTGTACTGATCCTTGGGTCCTCTTGGATTCCTTCCAGTCTGGGCCCATCCTCCGTGATGCAGAATTCCCCCCCCCCCCATTTTTTTGGGGAGAACTATTTGGCAGGCAAATCCAAAGAAGGATTTTCTATATTTTTTTTTAAATGTTGCCTTTTCTGAGAGCCAGACGAAAATCTATTCTAGATCTGTGTAGGTTACAGCTTTGCTTTGCCTGCCAAAGGTTTCCCAGAGCTCTCAGCATCCAAGGCAAGGGCTGGAGGAAGGAAGGAACTAGCTCTTGGAGGAACAAGCTATTGATCCTGTGCACTCCTCGACACAGAAGTGGTGGGGGAGACGGTGACTGCTGAAAGCGAATCTTTGTTGAGGCCTTCTCTCTAAAGTCTTTGAACTCTCTGAAGCACTTACGTGGAATTGCCCATGCCCACAAGCCATCATGTAATACAGCTAGGAAAAAACAACGTATGTACCTTTCCCATTCTACAGCAGGCAAGGCAGGTGCAAGTGCCAGGTAGGTACAAAGACTACATGTCCTTTTTTAATTTTTTTCAAGTAAAACTCAGACTGACTCGTCTTGACATGCACAATATTGAGTTTATTTCTACTTTGGATCTATTACCCTAAGGCTTTAAAAAAAAAGCTGCCAGGCACAGCACTGCTGATCCCACGCGGAAAAGTTTTTTTGTTAGCTAGGATGGAATAATACTGGAGCAAGAAGTGGGTAATAAGCAAAGTGCGGAATTAACCAGTTTGGTGCTGCTTTATTTACTGAGGACACCAATCCAATGCAGTGCTCAACCTCTATCAGAGGGTATTTATCTGACACCCATTACTGTAGTATTTGAGCACCCCACCATCTTTAATGTGGTTACCATCACAAAACTCCCCATGAGTCAGGGCACTGTTATCCTCATTGCACAGGTGGGGACTTGAGGCACAGAGAGGCTAGGTGACTTGCCCAAGGCCACACAGCATTCTATGGTGGAACAGGTCTCTGGCTAGTGGCCTAACCACTGGGATATCCTGCCACACAACCCACAGGCTGGAGTAACAGGGGAATGCACGTCACGTGTTACTGCTGCGGTGCAAGTCGGACCACAGAATGGGAGCGAGTGCTTTGATCCAAAGCTTGAGTGCGGCAAGAAAAGATCAAAAATAGCAGTCTCAGGTCTTTAGGCTTGGGAAAAACATGCCCAGGCTGGACAGATCCAAAGCATGTACCACAGCCCAGCTCTCCTTTTAGAGGCTCAGGCAGCCTCATCCACAGCAATGTCAATGAAAGTCGGTGCGTTCGTCTTTCAGGGAGCATGGCATCTTGCTCAGTGTGCAGTCAAGAAATTGCTCTTCTGCAAATATATGGCTTATTCCAAGCACACAGAGACATGAGAAGGACTACAGACATTTGTATCGCTCGTCACAGAGTGATAACCCTTTAACAATACTGCCCGATTTATTTATTGGTATTGCGGCTACAAGCGCCACTGACTAGCACAACAGGGTTCTGATGCAGCACGGTACAAACAAGAAGAAAAAAAAAGACAGGGTGTATAAGTGTTTGGAGCAGGGGCTAAGTATAATACAAGTGACAATGGGTGGGCACAGCCGGGGAACACAAGGAATCAATGAGACAATGCTGGTCAGGCTGGAAGGCATCGAAGCAGCACACCAGCTGCCTGACCTATATTGGGGTTTTTACAGGCATAGGAATTCTTGAAGTTGGGCTCTGAAATAGGACGGTGAGCATTGCAGCATTTAGCACTGTGCTTTATCCTTCCCTGTGCCCTGTCCCTTATCACCGGTAGGCCCCGTGTCTTGTTATGGCCAATAGCCCACACGGCAAGTAAAGCAGAAACATAGAATCGTAGAATATTAGAGTTGGAAGGGACCTCAGGAGGTATCTAGTCCAACCCCCTGCTCGAAGCAGGACTATCCTCAGCTAAATCATACCGGCGAGGGTTTTGTCAAGCCGCAGCTTAAAAATCTCTAAAGATGGAGATGCCACCACCTCCCTAGGTAACCCATTCCAGTGCTTCACCACCCTCCCAGTGAAAAACTCTTTCCTAATGTTCAACCTAGACCTCCCCCACTGCAACTTAAGACGATTGCTCCTTGTTCTGTCATCTGCCACCACTGAAAACAGCCTAGCTCCATCCTCCCTGGAACCCCCTTTCAGGTAGTTAAAGGCTGCTATCAAATCCCCCCCCCCCTCATTCTTCTCTTCTGCAGGCTAAACAGGCCTAGTTCATAAGTCTTATGCTTCAGCCCCCTTATCATTTTTGTTGCCCTCCATGCCACGTGCCAAATATTCCACATCGTTTTAATGGGATTTCATACAAACACACACACTCCGAGTCCCATAAATAAAGGAAGGACAGCCCGTGCTGGGCTGCAGTCACCTTTCCTAGCTCCGGATGGCCTGAGCATCACGTCACTGAAAGCTCACACACATGCAACAGGCAGCGCTCCCGTTCCCTAGCAATGAGACTTCCAGTGGGCTTCGGTTCACCTCCTACTGGAAAGCCTGCTGCTAGGCAGTCGGTCTGGACACACATGCATGCACATACTATACAGTCCAATGCTTAGCAGATGGGGTGGATGGGAACTGCCATGGCTAATTGTTCTGAGGCATCTTTGGAAAGTCACCCACTTGCTAGCAATGGGTCCCGACAGAGTCGCCAAACCTGTGAAGACAGCTGGGATTCACTGACAGCAATTATTTCAGGTTGACCCCTGGCAGCATGAATGAGTGCTAGATGCCTCTAGGCCACAAGGCATGAGACACCTCAACTATATTATTTTTAATAGTAACATCTAGCTTGCATAGAGAGCTTTTCGTCGGTGGATCTCAAAGCTCCTTACAAAGGGAGGTGGTTATTACTGCAGTATCATCTTCACTGGGATTCAGTGCCCCACCAGCCAAGAGAATAAGCTGTTTCTGACCCTGGCAGTGACAGCAGCTGTGAGCAACTCGGCATGGGCAGTTGGAGTGGAAGTAGGAACCTAGCAGCAGAGAGCAAGCAGGGGCGATGTAACTCATCTGGAGCCTAATCCAAGGCCCGCTGGAGTCCATGGAAAGACTGATGTCGGTGAACTTCCTCTGCCGCGTCTTGGTATGTACCACGGAGAAGGAGAAACTGGAAACTGTCAGCGGGACAAATAGAACCAGCATGAGTTTAGACACACAGCCAGTGAGCACAGGGTAAGAACCCAAGCAGGGGAGATCATTGAGATACACCTAAAAGCACTGCAGCTGAAAAGAATTGCTGTCTTCACTGAGGGCCTTTTCCTGTCATCTCATCAGCCAGAACTCACGTGAAATCAAAGGCAGGTTCTCCTCACTAAGATCTGAAGGATCAGATCCCTACGTAGCAGTCAAAGCAACAGAGGATATTTTAGATTTCAGCCAGTCTTCTGGAAGCGATCCCAGATTAGTGGAAGGACATTAATTATTGTTATTTACAGGTTTGTTTTAAATAGCAAGCAAATGTTTCACTGATTTCATTTAGTTTCCGGGGAGGTGGAGTAATTTGTATTAGTCTTTTCAGTATTACACTACCACGGTTGCAATTTCTGCATCTGCTTACATTCAGCAAAAGCATGTCCCTTATTAAATATATAGACTGCCAGACGCATGTATCAAACTATTGCATGGGGCTGGATTTCTTTATCACCTCCATTAAGTTGATACTTCTGAGAGTTAAGATAATGATGAGGGTAATTAGCCCTCACTGCATAAACTGATCGACACTGAGGGTGAGGAGAACATTGCACAATTTGCTTAATGCATTACGTTGCTTCCCCTTCCATGGAAATTAGGTATTGTCCTATTAAAGAGAGGGTGGAGGAAGTAATATCTTTTATTGGGCCAACTTCTGTAGGTGAAGATAAGCTTTCGAGCTTGCACAGAGTTTCTTCTTCAGCTCTGTGTAAGCCCAAAAGCTTGTCTCTCCCACGAGCAAACAACATAACCTCCCCGACCTAGTTTCCCCAATATCCTGGGAATAACTTGGCTACAACACTGCAAGCAACTATTAAAGACATTCTGGCAAGCTGGTAGGAGGCCTGGGAGTCAGCAGAGATCGGTTCTTTTCCTGGTTCTACCATGGACCTGCTGTGTGAAGCCATGTCCTTGCTTCATCACCCACCCTTCGTCGGCCCTGTCTATTCAACTGCAAATCCTTTAGGGTGATTTTCTACAGTGCCAGGCACACAGCGTTACTATAACGCACGCATTTGGCTAGATCCATGTAAAAATGGGGTTTGCCAGATCATTTATTTTAACATTGTTCAGAATGTTCTCTCTCAACACGATGCGGCTTATGTATTTCATGCCTTTGAAATGCAAATACGAGACACGTTCCACGTGGTCACGGTTTTGGAAATAATGACTCCTGGAAGGGTGTTTGGCACTGGGGGGGGGGGTTGCCGTGGATTTCAAGGAAAGCAGGATCAGGGCCCCCCCACATCTGAGGGCCCTATTCGGCAAGATAGGGAGTTGTTTCATCTCAAGTCATAGGGTTCATTTACACAGCCCAAAAAAACCATGCTTCAGCAAGTCCAGCCCAGGTCAAGTGATGTGGGCTCATAGGGCTAAGACTAGCAGCATAGAGGTTTGGGCTTAGGCGGGAGTGTGGGCTGTAGACCTGGTGATGGGGAAGGGTCTCAGACCCCAAATATCAACTGCTAATTCAGTGCAAGCCTAAGCCAGCTGACATGGGCTCAGAGACTTACTGACACAAGCTGCGGCCCTAGTCGGATTTCTCCGTTCTAAGTCTGATAAAATAGAACCTTGGTGTCTAATTTAAAGCAATGCCACTGGGGGTACGTACACCCTGACAGCGGCAAGTCCACCGCCATTGGATTGGGCAGTGAAGACCTGCTCAAATCGATCCGGAAGTCGATTCAAGTAAACCATCTCCTCAAAATGGCGCTGACGGGAATGCATTTCCTGTCGGAGCAGCTCAGCTGAGGCGGGTGCACTAAAGCTAAGTTAGGAAGCCGATGGGAGTTACGCAAGTTATTCTGCGGCGCTTGAGTCACTCCCATCAACTGCAGCCGAATTTCCCGGTAAGCATGTACTAAGCTTGGGAAACCGCTGCAGTGAAGGTACTCAGGAATTATAGCCCGACCTTACAGAAATAAACGGGATTCACTCATTCAGCTGAGCGTGACATAACTCAAACCCAGTGGGTGAAGAGGGGTTTAATCACAGCCCAAGAGGGGAGAAAACTTTATGAAAAGTGCTGACTGCTTTACTCTCCACTGATTTCGGAGCAGGCAAGAGATGAGCAGCTTATGTAAATGTTCACAAACACCACACACAGGGTCCTTCCAATGCAAGCCAGATTTCTAAGTTCAGTGAGGTTTTAGCTGGGCACGCTAATGGTCTCTGTGTGCATTTCCTGACCCTCCCCAGATTGAAAAGAACCAAGGAAAAAAGGAACTGCAGAAGGGAACTGAAAATTCAGTCTTTCCCATACATTACTTCAGGGACTGCTACTTCTACCTTCTATGCCCCCATCCTTCTGGCCTTAAGAGGCAGGCCATCCCATGACAGTCTCATCAGCTGAATTCAGCACGAACTGCAAGTGATGGGGCAACAAACACACACTGAATTAGAGTAAATGAAGTGACTGCATTTGCACCTCAAGTTCCTGATCCCAAAAAGCACTTCAGCTCATATATGACATGAGTGGCTGCCGCACTCAAGCATTCAAAAATCATGACGGGTCCCCCATCCTCCCCACAAAAACATGGGGTTTTTAAAGTAATATATATTGGCTCTTTATTTTCTTTTGGCTTTTCTCTGCAACTTTTAAAAAAAAGTACAGCGAGCTTCTCAGAAACACATGACTCCTGGAGATGGTGCTGTAAGAGAAACTCTAAGGGGAGATCATTCCTGCTTAGGCCCCTTGTGCCACGTAAAAGCCTTTAAAGGGACAGAGGAAGATTCCTCCTGTGCAGACACGGTAGAAGGTGGTTGTACAACTACTTCCCAAAGCTTAAGTCCCCGGGGTAAGTAATGGGCATGTCCTTTTTGAAACCCAGCCCATATACTTATCCTACAGAGCACAAGAGTCAGCACGCAATCATGAAAGCTGGCAATGCAAAAGGCAATTTAATTTGATAGCAGGAGATACCATTTTAATTAGCGCAATGTAAAGAGCATCACCGATATAACAGGAATGTAACAATATTCAAAACTTTTTTAATAGGTCTTGTATTCTGAAAAAACAGCAAAAGCTCCAGATCGGTCACTTTCCCTGCATTTCCATGTATGGACGGCATGAATGTGACTTGGGGGTATGGAAGGAGGAAAAAATCTCATATGCACTGAAATCAACATGAGTTTTGCCATTGACTTCAATGGGGCCAGAATTTCATCCCAGGTCTTTATTTTTAAACTCAGGTCACTATACACTCTAAATGGACACCCTGCATCTTTGATTTTCCCTGAGAAAAATACATCACTCTTTTGTATAGTTTCCAAAGCGACTTGTAATTCCTGAATAATTTTCTTCCCACCAGTTTAATGGGTAATAATGTCATGGGCATGATGCCAAAGCTATCGGTTTGAACACAATGCAGATGGTTTGACCGTTTCACTGGAGTTTAGGGACAGAGACCATTGCTGGCTGATTTGCAAATGGATTTTCACTCTTAAAAATGCACTTTCATTTGCAGCTGAAAAGATGGAACCATATGTTGCTGCATTAATACTTTACAGTATGAGGTACCTGCAACTGATATGTGGGAGACTGGTTCTTTTCAATCTGGGTTTTGCATAGGAGCACCTTACCAAACCAAAGAATTTTGAATACAAAGATTTCAGTTCCTTATTGCTTTATTGAACACAGTTCCTTTGAGGACCATGACTTAAAATATTACTGTCTGGAATAGCTGCATTCTAATACCCAGGATGTTTTTATAGAGCTAAAAAAATTCTGATGGCATTAACAAATAAATTGAAGAGGTGTAACCTGGAACATTTCTTATTCTGTGTCTCTCTGTTTTAATGGCCTCACATAGATATGCTAATTATATTGCCTTTTTACTCACATGCAGGCATTATTACTTACCGAGCTAGATCCTGTAAGGTACTGAGCACGCTAGCCACACTCAAGCAAAGCTCTTTCCCACAAGCTTTAAGTTTGAACATGTAATTAAATCTGTGTGGGAAACGGTTTTCCCATCCAGTGAGAATTTCCCATCCAAGAACTTTTCCCATTCCCAGATCAGGATGAAAATTTAAAAATCTCAAATGTTCCTGATCCAACAACCTGAAGAAAAAAATCAACTGCCACTGCTGGAGACTAGGATTAAGTGGCATCTCGGTGCTGCCTGGAGAGCCAGCTCCTTTGGATCATCTACTCCAGATACAAGGACTGAACCCCAAGCAGTTTCTTCCTCTGTCCTTCATTAGGGGATCAGAGACTAGGACCTTTTCCCTGTGCGTGCCACTGTAAGACCGTGTGGTATGTACCCATTGCTCTCAGAGCAACTAGATAGTGAGCAGTCTTTCCCCTTCTGGAAAGGAGCAGAGCCATTCTTTGTTAAGGACCAAGTCCCCCTCTCCAATCTATGGAGAATCTGGTGACAAGCCATTTTTAGTGTCTTTCTTCCAGGGAGAGGAAAGGAGTTTATGGCCTAGGTGATGGGGATGTAAACTCTTCCTAGGACCGAAGGAGCAGCTGAATGCTCAGGTACAATCACTGTATCAGGCCAGATCCTCGGCAGGTGTAAAGCAGTGGAACTCCATTCACTGACTTCATTCAAGTTATGCAAACATATGCCAATTCTAAGAGGTCGGGCTCTTCTACAGCTCTTGTCCTCAGTAGATCTCAAAGCACTTCACAATCTTTAATGTACAGCTGAGACTCTGACTCTTAGTCACAACAATCAGTCCCTAGTTTAGCCCAGCAACGCACCACCTGAGAAGATGAGGACTGTTTATCTAGAAGACTGCCCTCTGGTTTCTCAAAATTGTTTGCAGAGGTGGTAGGACACCCCTACTTGCCTGCTTTCTGTCCCATTCTCCCACCTCCCCATCTGCCCTTCACTTCTTTTTTTCTAATCCACCTAGTCCTCTAATCTTACTTCATGTACAAGCAATTCCATTTGTGGTTGTCACGCGCCGCTCTCCACGGCCAGTGGCTGTGGCCCTCCCCCGGCCTCCAACCCCGGGGGAGACCGCAGCGCCTGCTGGAGTGAAAGGGGGAATTAGCAGATCCAGCAGGCGATATGCCTGGTCCCTGGGCAGCAGGGCAGCAGGCAAACAAGCAGTCTCTGGGCCTGGTCCCTGGGCAGCAGGGCAGCAGGCAAGGCAAGTCTCAGGGTCGGTGTGTGAGACAGGAGGGTCCTCCCCCCGGGCAGCTAGGGAGAGGGGGAGGGGGACGCAGGCCCACCCGTCTCCACTGCGTCCCAGCCCAGGGCCCTAGTAGTGGCACAAGGGTTGCCACGGAGGCAGCGGGGCTCCGGCCTTACCACTCCGCCGGGCCGAGGCCCATCTTTCACCCACTAGGCAGGGGTGTCCCTGGGCCACTTCCTCCCCGTGTTCCCAGGAGCCGTCCCCAGGTAACCCAGAGGGGTCTACGGGCCCCGGCTGACTCACCACCCCTCCTCGTTGGCAGGCGGCAAAGGCGGCAGGCCGTCGGCGTCGGGCAGCTCCTCCAGGTCTGGCCCTGCTTCCGGTGGGGTCACCCCCTGTGGTCGGCCCGGGTCCTCAGGCCCGGCCTGGGGTTCGGGGCCTGTCGGCCAGTCTTTGGGGCTCGCCGGCCACTCCCAGTCCCCTGGCCCGGGAGGTCCTACCCAGTCCGGGTCCCGGGGCTCCTCCACGGGTCGGCCCGGTCTTGGCCTGTAGCAGGCCTTCTCTTCCCTGACGGGAGCCTTGGGCGGCACGTCTGCTTCCCAGGGCTGACCTTCCCCTACTGGAGCCAGGGGCTGAGCCTTTATACCGCCCCTTCCTGGGTAGGGCCCACCTCCTGCCCGCCGATTGGGCTGCCCGGTTGGTCCTATCCGGGTCGGCCCTGTAGGTTGATGGATAGGCTGGCGGGCCAGTCCAATCCCCTCCCGTTGCCGGGCAGTTTTATCCGGCTGCCTGTATCGCCGCTCTATTGGCTGTGGCCCTCCCCCGGCCTCCAACCCCGGGGGAGACCGCAGCGCCTGCTTACAGTGGTCCACAGTTTACTTTCCTTTATGGAGTTTGCTCTGACGTGGCTAAGGTTAGGGACAAAGACAAAAAATGAGCACTCGGAGGAGCAGGGAGAAGAATCATTTCCATGTGAGCTGCTGAAAAATAAAGTTTCATGATGGTGCAAAATCTCCTCCTGTACAGAGCTGGAAGGATGGTTATTATCACTGTTTGTATTGCATTAGGCTATGAATTTGAATTAATGCAATACAGGCCTATGCAGACCCACCTTCAGCACCAATGCTTTGATCAATAAACTGAAAAAGCAATCCTTCATGAATCTGTGCTGCTCTAGGACATTCACTGCCATAGATAACAAGTGACCAGATATAGCTTCAGGGCACATCTTAGCTAAACAACCTTTAAAAACAAGATGGAATTTGGTTTACATTTAGCATCAGCTGTGCAGCCTCTGTCCATCCATATCTGAGAACAAACGGTCAAAGGCAGCAAATTCAATCTCGGGCAATTTCTTGATATTTTTGCCTATGTCATTGGTTAAGGTAACCTAGCACTGTAAACAGCAAGATGCTCCATCCTTAGAAAGGAGAGGTATAAGTCACCATGGCAACCTAAGACCACAATTCAGCAAAGCTTCTAGTCAGCACAGCTTTACCAGTATATAAATGCTAAGTGTAGGCTTAAATGCTTCACTGAATAGGGTTGGATTTAAAGAGGTATGTGAGTGCTTTGTGGAAGAGATCTATAATTAAATGGTTTCTGCTGTTTAATCCATCTGAAATACATCAGATACTTCCATGCTATTAACTGATCTTGATTTCTTTTACCTCAAGTTTAAGTTAGTGCTCAAAATCGAATGCAGTTTTCTAGTATGAAAAAGAGAGGCTGATTTAGAAAAAAAGTTTTGGCTAGAAATAAGTGTCTGTGCTATTGCACGCTGTGTGTATATACTCTCACCCTCCCCCCGCCGTGCTGATTGCCAGAGTAGGAATCTAGTATAGTCGGTTTGCCTTATGACCCCGTTATTCTTATTAATGAATCTGTGCCTCTATAAAACCACAGTGACTCATTCAACATGCATTCTTTCACAAAAGCCACAGGCCCAGGAATTGATTGGTTTTGGGTTTCTTCCATAACACCTCTCAGATGGTGCTCTGCACTACTCCATAAAAGTTTAATTGGTCAATAATTAGCCGCTACCGCCTCACCTGTCATACAAGTGCTAGCCCCTAACAATAGTAGCATTCTCCCATGGACGTCTCTTGAGAGCCTTCAATAATTTCATGCCTCAATAATACTTCATTGAAAACAGACTTAAAAACAGCTCCAAGGTTTCATAATCGTCTGTAGACAAGGAACAGTCAAGGAGCCATACATGTCCTGATTTATGGCCAAGTCGCCTAGGGCCCCTTATAATTACATCATTTTGTTAGCGTATCCCCTGACGGCCCACATTTCCTTCACGGTGACATAGAGTACATCCAGTTAATCTGACTGGATGTCAGACCCAAGGAAGCAAGGAAACCTGATGGTGTAGAACCCCAATACCATAAATAAAGCCTTCGGTGCATTCAAGCATTTGGGTTGAGAGGCGTGGTGAGTGATTTAAGCTTCTGCATGAGGAAATTTGGATTTGTTCTGGTGGGGTTGCAGAGTAATTATAGGCCAGATTTGGCCACTCCCTTTAGCCACATTGAATAGTATTTGCCTCAACAATTGTTTGCAGTGAGGTGACAGGAGCCCTCCGTCTTCACAGAGCAGTCCCCCATCCCTGCTTCCCTCAGAATCCATGGAAACCATGTAGGTCTCACACAAGAAGGAGGCAAAGACCAGGCAGGCCTCGCAGTAGGAGAGGATATGCTTTATTTCATCTCTGGCACTGTGCGGGCTACTGAAATGTCACATAGACCCTGCTTGTGTTATCTACTGCAAAGTCCTCTCTGCAGCCAGGATCCTCACATTAGGGAAGAGTAGCAGGAACCCCTGGCAAGCCCGTATTCTTCAGAGGCAGACCCCACCACGCTTTCATGGTTCATTGGCAGGTCCTGCAGTTTATCCCCACCCATTTAGAAATGGAACAATCTTCAGTCTTCCCTGGCCTTATCCGGTGACACCTCTCCATTGTTCCTAATGTACAATGGGCTAGAGAGGAACTGATAAGTGCCTCCTTCTTGTGGCAGGGTTATGAGCAGAGCTGTGTGAATAATTGTGCTTTGGGCCAGTAGCTGAACCATACAAAAATTAAATCCAGAAAGGAGTTCCTTTGGCTCACAACAGAATGACATTTTGTTTTTCTCAAAGTGAAAATAAAGTGTTTCATTTGATCCAAAATAAGACATTTATTCTGTTTGTAGGTGTTTTTTAACCTTTGAAAGCTAGTAAGGACAGTGAAGCTACAAAACATTTTGAAATGAAAACTTGGAACATTTTATGTTGAAAATGGCCAAATGAAAGGTTTCAATCTTTTCAGAATTTGTTTTTCCTCCACTGTTATTCAGCCAAAATCATGTTCCAGATTTGACCCAAATTCATGGATAGTTTTCTCTAACTGAAAAAAAAAAAAAAAAGAAACAGAAAAAAGAAAAGAAAGACAAAAATGAGGAAAAAATTTCCCCAGTCACTGGGGAAAAATGCACTCAGCTCAAGTTAGGAGACCTTGCTCAGCAAAAAGTCTTCTAAAGTGCATGACACAAATCAGTGGAGTAAGCAAGTCAAACAGCAGGCTCCCAGCCCAAGGCAGCTTTTCTCAGGCTCAAGTGCATTGACAAGGGAGACAATGTGGGACAAGCACCCTTTTGCACAAGTAAATGCAAAGAATGGCAGCTTCAGGAGTCTAAGTGAAGCAGGAGCATACTCAGTGCCTATGGACTGCTGAGACGTTAAAAGGTTGCAGCTAAAACAAGCTCTACTGAGCATGTGCAAATGGAGACTCTTTTCCATCTTAACTTGGCAAAAAGAATACTTTCAAGATGACAGGAAAAACACCTGACCTCAAGACATTCCCCTTTCCCAATTTTGATTTCTCACTTCAAAGGGGACTCCAGCATGTACACCTTACAGCTCTTTAGAACAAATGGATGGAAAAATGGGTTAACGTTGCAAAGCCATCTATTGGTTCCTAAGGCCATTCTGAAAATGGCTGAACTGATTTTGCTGCAACCGGAGGCAGAGACCAAACATGGAAGATTTCAGAACAAGCATTTAATTTTGTCAAAGTTATAAGCAACTGAACCACTGGTTTTATAATGGAAATTGAGAGGCAAAAGGTTTAGCGGTACCAGAGAGCAAAGCCTAGCTCTGTGACACCAATCATAAGAACTGTCATACTGTAACAGACCCAATATCCACCTGGTCCAGGACTCAGTCTCCAACAGTAGGCAGTACCAGATGCTTCAGTGAAAGCTGTGAAAAACATGCAGTAGGCAGATGTGGGATAATCTCTCCCGCCACCCCATAAAGATTTAATCCTAATTTCAATAGTTAGAAATTGGTTTCTACCCAGAAATGCAAGGTTTTAATCTCTTCTCATATCCTTTTTGTTGTCTCAACCAATTTTAACTCTGGATAGTCTTTTTAGCCATCTAAATCTTTGAATCTTGCTAAATTCTTGGCTCCAGTGGCATCTTGTGGCAATGAGTTCAACAGGAAAATGAAGTGTTGTGTGAAAAAGTATTTCCTTGTATGGGTTTTGAATTTTCCACCTTGCAGTTTAATTGCCTGTCCTGTTGCTTTTGTGTAATGAGATAGAACGAATGCTCCCCATCGATCTTCTCTGTCCCAATTATCTTATTTCTCATGTTCCTTTGACTGCAGCGGCTCTGTGAGCAGAGGTCTTCCTTGAGTTGCCCGTGATGATGCCTAGGTGCCTGCCCTGAGCTGAGACCATGGAAAGTATCGAAGTAATGTAGAGGTTTCCTTCCAACATGAATTACTTTGTATTTATCAATACTGAACTTCATCTTCGGTTGTAATGCCCATTCGCCTATCTTGGTTAAATCCCTGTGAAGTTCTTCAGTCTTTGTACTTGACTAACCAAAGTGTCATATGACCATTTTACTACCTCACTTCTTAACCCCTCCTTTCAAGTTCATTAAATAACTGTTTTAAACCACACTGCATCGAGTACCTGATTTTGAGGCACTCAGCTGTTAGCTTTTTGACGTGATGAAAATCAACCATTCAACCTCTTTCTGTCTTAGCCAGATCCCACAATTAGATCAATGCCTTAAGATCCCTGTGCCTATGCAGAGCTCCATTGGTTTTGAGAAGATTACATATGTGCATAAGGCCCATCTAGTTACATTTCCTGTTCTATGCTGTCGGTCACGTAGCTCTGGATATAGGTGGGCAATGAGGGAAGAAAGATGTTGACATCGTAAAGAAAAAGAAAATTGAAGAGGACAAGTTAAAGATTTCCTTACCTTCGCTCCCAATACAGCTGAGTAAACTGTTAATATTGCATTGCAAGTAACTGGAAAAAATGTACACTTATGTACAATTTGGTATGTTATAGTGTTTAGGCTGCTGGCCTGGGACCATGGAGACCTGCTAGTTACCTTCCCCCATACTTTGCTTTACTTAGGTTGTAAGCTTTTCAAGGGAGGACTATATGTATTTATACAGCATTTACTACAAAGGACCCTGACTTTGGTTTGATCCTCTAGATGCTGCTGTAATTAAAACAAGAAGCAGCATAAATAATGATGGGGGGTTGTCAAATAGTTTAGTTGAAAAATATTGTTAAATGCATCAAATGAATTCAACTGGCTCTAGCTGTTTTTCTGGAGTATGGCTTCTGGCGGCATAAACAATGAATTAGATGCTGAGTAAGTGACATAGCCGACATAATGGAAGCCTCCTCTAGAGAGGTCAAACGCAAATCTATCCATCAGGATAATAAACAGGGCAGTCCATAACCAAT
This sequence comes from Mesoclemmys tuberculata, assembly GCA_007922155.1. Classification (NCBI taxonomy): domain Eukaryota; kingdom Metazoa; phylum Chordata; order Testudines; family Chelidae; genus Mesoclemmys; species Mesoclemmys tuberculata. The sequence goes on from ML675617.1 coordinate 31,736,666, forward strand.
GGCAGGCTGCTTGTTCTTGAGCTCCACAGGGGAAGATTGGGGTGCTGAAGAAGCCCCAACAGTAAGGATGCAAGTTAAACTGCCCATGACCACAGCGTAGACTGTTGTAATGAAGATGGCTCTTTCAGTTCATATGGTTGTTCTGAGGGGCATGCAAGAGTTTATCCAGAGAGACTAGGGGATGCAGATCTGCCAAGAAACACCACTGATCTAAAATATAGTCCCACAGCACCTGGCCATGCCCTTCTTTAGAAAGGTTGTGCCTGAGATACTGTCTGAGAGATGCAGCTTTCAGAGAAGAGGTGTCTTGAAGCAGCATGAGAAGCACTGTCTAAAGTCAAGATGAAATTGTGAAGCCAGCTGTCTTGATAGTTGGCTATGCACATTAGTGCGGTCGGGGCCATTCAGGATCAGCCCTAGATCAAATGGCGCCCCAGGTGAGGAATGTCTTTGCTTCCCGCCCCCCGGGGTATACATTTTCATAATTACATAATAAAAACAAAAGTTCATACTATCACAGCTAGGCTCTCACTTCATTTTGTTCTTGTATCTCCAACTGACTTGTGATGCCCTGCCCCTTATATACCCAAGAGGGCATGACTGACAACATTTTGAGGGAAATGTAGTCAGAAAGTCTGGAAGATTCCACAAGATTCTACAAAGGTCCAGAATGTTCTTGGAGGTTAGTGAAAAGTGAATCCACATTTGGAATACCTGAATCATTTTACTTCAAACCTTCTATTTCCCTTTTGTCACAAACAAAAATAGCAACCTGAGCCCAGCGCCCCCCAATCTGAGCACCTCAGGAGGTCACCTGCCCTTCAATCCAGCCCTGAAGCCATGCCCTCACACCCAACGGCTGGAGGCAACTGAGCAGCTGGCATTGATCTAGTTATTGATGACCTTAGATTAACTAAACAAATAAATCTAATTGTTTTTCCCCCCTTTATCTGTTTACTTCATTCTGTTAAATCAGAGAAATTAGCCAGTCAGTTTAACTGTCCAGCTCTCACACACTACCTTCAGTGTTATATTTGGCTACACAAACACTGCAGGGGAACTTTTCATTGCAATGATTTACAATTTCATAAGAATATTTCTGTGTTCATATTACATTTAATAGAGTTGGGGGTTTTTTAATTAAAAAGAAATTTTGGGCCTAAATGACCTGACTAATTGCCTTAGCATAACTGTGAAATTATGTTGCCAGCGCCTAACACTAGAAAATTGTAACCCTTATTCGAGTACATAAAAGTGTACTATAGCACGTGTGCAAAATGAAACAAAATGCCAGAGCAATTTGCTACTGTGCCAGCCTGAGACCGACTGAGCACAAATTCACCTTTCACATGGTATACATCGTTGACCCATCAGCTCAGATCACACCTCTATCAGAGGCATGAATAATAATGTCCCCTTCACAAAGCCATTACTGAATTACCCAAGGATGTCAATTGTTTTCTGAAAGCTCTAAGCCATTCATTTTTCTCTCTACAAACATGTTATTGAGAAATTGGTCTTCATTTACAGTTAGGCGTGGTAGTCAGTGGTAAAGGTAAGACATTCCAGAGATCTTCAGCCCTCTGCTTTGTTTACATGAGCAAAACCAAAGTGTTCCTAGACAACTCTGTTTACACATGGCTATATTGTGACAGTACAAATGGTGCTTAGAATGTTTCAATGAAGCATTGAATGAATCAATGCTTCAGAGCTGGTATAAAGAGCTGATTGCACAAAGGTAGCCCCCTGAACTTGTTCAAAGGTTCCAGTGCTCCTGTGGGGGCCCCCAAATTGGCCCGGGCACCTGGTCACCTGTGTTAATCTGCTACTGTGTGACTTCAGCAAGTCACTCTCCATGCCTCAGTTCACTCTTGCTGTAAAATGGGGACAATGGCACTGACCTCCTTTGTAAAGCACTTTGATCTCTACCAGTGAAAAGCACAAGATAAGAGCTAGGGATGTATTGTTACAAAGTCACAACTTGTTAAGAAGGATTATAGGACCTAGCATACAGTCCTTTTTAAGAGGGAAATCTGTATGGCCGCCTGGCTGAAATGAATCTTAAGGCCTGACTGTACTCCAAAGATTGCAGGCATTACAAGAACATGTTAGGGCTCCAATTCTACAGACCTTTGTGTACATATCATGAAGGGTTAGTATTTAACTCCATGTCCTCAGTATAACCGTTCCACTCTAAAATTAAAAGGATTAAAAGCTCATGAACTCTTGCTGGCTGAAAGATTTTTTCCATTGCTGAGTTAGGCAGTCCACTGCTCCAGCTGAAATTGGTAGAGCACTGGGACTGAGCTGAACAGCTGCAGTGCATAACAACTTTATAGGGAAGGCAGGTGAGGTAATATATTTTATAGGACCAACTTCTGTTGGTGAGAGAGACAAGCTTTCAAGCCAGAGAGAGCTCTTCATCAGGTCTACATAGAGGTCTTCAGCTCTGTGTAGCACAGAAGCTTGTTTCAGCAACAGAAGTTGATCCAATAAGAGAATACCACACCCTCCACCCCCAGGCTTCAATATCCTGAAACCAATGCAACTACAACTTTAATGAACCTACTGATTTATGAACACAACACATTGTGGGCTGGAGTCCACAAGAACTTAGGCACCTAAGTCCAAGAAGCGGGCCCTGCTGGGGTTCAAAGCTTCCATTTACCTGCCACCTAAATTTGCTCGGTGCCTAAATTTTTTCAATAAAAGGTCCCTAAGGCGCCTATATTTCTGCCTCTACCCATGTGCTCTGCAGCCCTAAGCCAGGCAAACTCCAGTTTGCTAGGCATTCCTCCACCTAACTCACCTATGGAGCCCAATCCAGGAGATGTGATCAGAGCTTGCCCATTGAGCCAGGCCCCCATGGAGGGGCTTACACAAAACATCCAGGCAGGCAGAGCTCCCTCATGCCTTAGCCCAGCCATTAGAACACACCTGGTATGCAGCAAATCCCAAATTCAAGTCACCCCCTCCACCTGAGGGCAAAGTGGATTTGAACTGGGACCTGCCCTCTCTGCAGGGAGTGCCCGTGCCATAGGGCTAAGGGATATGCTGATGTGGTGCTCCTTCAGTCTCTTGTCGAAGCTTCTCCGCTGTGAATGAACAATTTTTAAAAGTAATTAGAACTGGGGGGTTAGATTCACAGTTTCCCACCTCCCAGGTGGGTGCTCTGACAATCAGCTTCACATGGTTGCTGTCTGAGTGCTAGAACAGCCCAGGCACCTAGCCTCAAGAGAGGGTTTGCATCTGACCACCCTAGACAAAAGAAGGTGGCTCCCCGGAGCCCAGACTTCAGCACCTCTCAGAAAGGGGCAGGATTAGCACTTACCTCTTGGATTGGCATCTCACGTTGGCTAGTTTAGGCGAGGAGCTGCCTCCGAGTGTTGGCTCTTGCGAATCCCATTCTCAGGTGCCCATCTCTCCCCATTCATTGCACAAGGAGCCAAACTCAGGCTTTGTGTAGCCCAGTGATTTTTCTAGGTGCCTAAAAGTTGGGTGTGGCTTCACCTCACCTAAGTTTGTGACTCTCATTCTGGGTGCCAGTAGACGGCCGCTTTCTTTTGCCAACTGTCTACAGGCACACATATAGAGAAACAGACCTTGTATATAGCACTCTGTCACTTCTAAAGAAATGGACAAGTCAGAAAATCGGTAGTTTTTAAAATAGAAGTGTAGATCAAGGTATACTTTTGCAGGGCTTTTACAAAGGGCTGAGATTCCCAGTCAAAATAATTAGACATTTATTGTGGACACCTTTGAAAAAGTGGGCAGTGCACATTTAGCTCAGATCAATGCTCTCTTCAAGCAATTTGGGAGCCCTGTACAGTTAGATCATGACAGATGGAAGCAAATAAGAGAAACTTGTTCTCATTGATTCCTGGATAGAGCCTTGTTACCCATTACTGGCACTGAAAAGGGTTCAGAATTGAGTCCAAGTAGATTTCTTTGGTGTTATGATTTGTCTGAGGTTCTATTGTCAATGATGCATGGCTGCCTACATTGAAACAGAAAAACTAGCCATAGCACAAGACTGTCTAGTGTTCGGAATGGGAATTTGAAATTGGATAACAAGATAGTTATGAGTCAAGAGGGGCCTTTTGCTGTTGCCTTAGGACTACAGCAGAGACTGGAAGGCATGTAGTGAATAAAACAGAGGGCTGGTGCCCCTTACGTGACTGTAAGGAAACACTGTTCAGCGTGAGGTTGTATGTTCCTCATTCCCTGGGTGCCTGAGCTGAGACCCCTTCGGTCTCACTTTCAGAAATGCTGCATATTCACAAGCGCTCAGCAAATAATGGTTAGTTTGCTAGCAGTTCTGTAGTGGAAAAAGTCAGCAAGAAGTGGAACTGAACCTGAAAATTAAGAAACATTCCAGCAAATTGGAAAAAGAATCCATTATGGACTAAAAAAAATACACCAGACCCAAACCAATTTATTTTGAGTATTTTTAAAGAATTAGAGTCAGAAAATGGTTAAACAAGGAGATGGTGAAGGGGGGCCAGTAAGAGTGGCAATACAGTCATTCATAATACCAAAGACTCTCTAGCCTGGTGATTTAGGCATTCATCCAACATGTGAGAGTTTCTGATCTATTTCATTTTTAAAGAGTAGAACAGATCCAATATGCGAGTGAGAGAAACCCACAGCAGAATACCCAGAGCTGGCCCAGGTACTTGTCAGTAACATGGGAGATTAAAGTCCATCTCTCCTCCTCACCAGGGAAAGGGGGAAATTGAACTCTGATCTCTCGCATGCCCAGTGAGTGTCCTAAGCATTGAGCTAAAGATCAAGGGGGAGGGGGAAAACATCCTCCAATCATGTAGTGAATAGACATCAAAAGCCTTAAAAAAGGTCTTCTGGATCTTCCAGGCCTTTTGAGAGGAACTCAAAAAAAAATTTAAAAAGGGAAAAAATTAAGAGAATGGTTGGTCTGCTCTTTGACTTCTCCCCTCATGCGCCATGTCTGCTGATCTCCCTGCACTTGGGAACGGAACCCTCATCTCACCGCACTGTCTATCTGCCCTAATGTCGCCTGGAAATATCAATGTAACAAAATTGCCTTCTTGTCCCAGATGTTGTCATTTCCGCTACACTATGCATTGTTATAACTTTATAGAAGGAAGATTCATTGGAATAGCAATGCTTGGGAATGAAACCAAATCCTACAGGGATCTGAAATAGATACAAACATAGTATCAAGAAGGTGACTATTTTCTTTTATAAAAGGTCTCCTTTCCTTGACTGCTTTGTATTTCACCATATGGAATCCAATAGTTTTGCCATGTCTTTGAGCCAGACTGTCAAACAAGCGGAGAGGTCTCATTTAGCCACTTAACTGAGAAGTGGCTGAATTTTCAAAGACACCCAGCCCTAGAAGATCCCATTTTGTTGGAGCAGTTAAAGAAGATAACATCAAGTTAGAAATAAGATACACATTTTTAACAGTCGTTGAGAACCATTGGAACAAGCTACCCAGGGAAATGATGAATTCTCTATGTCTTCATATGGATGCCTTTCTGGAAGAGATGTTTCAGTCAAACAGAAGTTATTGGATTCAGTACAGGAGTAACTGGACGAAATTGTATGGCCTATGCTATACCGAGGCTTAGAATATTAGCAGTAAATGTTGGTGACTTCACCGTATACACAGGCAACCACAAATATTTCCATTGTTGATCAAAATTTACAGATAGGCAAAGTCAGAAATGCTACTTGAGAACTTTAGTTAGATTTAGGCATATTTACTTTCCATATTGAGAAGTGATGTTGGCAATTTGTGTATTAATGGTTATAAAGCTTTACCATTATGAACCGCAACATCTACACTGACTTGCCTGAATAATTTCCTGCAACTGTGAAAGTGTAAATAGATCAAAATTGGGGGAAAAATATTTTAAAAGTAAACATTCATATTATGACTTTATATGAAAAATATCAAATTCTGCCAAGCCTAGCTATACAGGAGCTATGGTTAGATGATCTGATGGTCCTTTCTGGACTTAAAACAAACAACAAAAACAAAAAAACTATGGAGTGCTGGAGGCTAAGCCTTGGTGAATATCTGGCCTCCCTGGAAGCTGAGGTCTTAAAGCTCTAGGGCAGGTCTCTAATTTTAAAACCATTTAAAACCATGACTTTCTTTGTACACAGAAGGGAATGGGTCCAATCCTCCCTCACTGAAGCAAAAGGGAGTTTGGAACGAACAAGGACTTGAAGATTTATTCTACATTAAGCCAAGAAAATATCATTAGTAATGAAATAGCTCCTGGAAGCCCCAAACTGAGATCAGAGGTCCATGATGCTATATGTTGTACATATCCTTTGCAATAGACAGTTGCCACCCTGAAGAGCTTTAAGATAAATAGACAAGACAGATAAAAGCAGGAGGAAAGGAATCAGCCTCGTGTTCCAGATGGAGAATTGAGGCAGAGAGAAATGAAAGGACTTCCATGGTAGAGCTGGGAATTGAACCCAGTCTCCTGAGTCTGAAGGCCAGCGCTCCTCCTGAAATAGCTTTTTGAAAAGTGGCCACCCATTCTTCTGGAATTACTCATGTGAGTAATGATGTGTGCACTCACAGCCGAGCTACCTCAAATGATAAGAGCTGCCCTTGAAATGCTTGCTCCAGGCCCATTTGCTTTGGGATCAAAATAACCCTTTCCAAACTGATGAAGAGCCCACCCTGCCAGAAGAACTGCTTTATTGCTGGCATCGATATTCAGTATGATAAAAGGGAACCTCATCCTTTCGGAGGCCCTCTTTTTGTGCCTGCTGGCCCCCTTGACTAAACAAAACAGGATCTGTGCTAGGGAAATGAACTCTACAGAGGGCCCCTTAACATTAGCTTTGCCAAATAGTGTGCAGCAAGCTCTGAGGAAGCCTGGCGGGTCCCTTTGGATAAGCCACCTCTACTGAGCCACATGGGGTCTCCTGTGTTCTGCTCAAATGGCAAAAGAGAATCTGTATGTCAGTAGCAAGACCAGACCACTGGTGTGCAAAGTCCGGTCTGAATGACGCTTAGGGCTCAAGTCATGCATCTTTGCCTCAGAGATGTGTATCATCCATAGGACAGACTGCTGGTTGGTACATATTAGCATATCTGAGGAGCCTGCTGGTTTTCCAACGGACACGTGAATCAGAAATTGGTCTGCTCCCTTTCCTCCAAAGTATAAATGACTTCTAAATCCTCCAGAGAATGTCCACAATCTCTAGAGAAGGAGGCCTCTTCTGAGAGCTTTGCCTGTCTTTGAAGTGGATGGGTATCTTTGGTTTTGACTATCTTTTACACATACTGGAGGTGGGATTTTTCAAGGGCATGTTAACCTAACTCTGGTTAGCCTAACTCTGCTTCCATTGAAAGCAATGGTCAAGCTTGTGTCCTTTGCTTCAAGGGGAGCAGAGGAAGGCCAAAGTGGAGAGCATTTGAAAATGCTCCCCATAACGTTTCCTTGAAGCAATTAGTTATACAAATGTGTATATGTAGGCAAACTTTTCCTTGCTTGACTTCAGAATACTTGCCCTTTAATTCTTCTCTCAAGTTGGCAAGCCTCACTGAGGTCTACACCAGCTAAGGAAATGCATAATTATCCCTGGACGCAATGGGCCTCTTAGTACTGGACTGTATAACTTAGCATTGTGGTTAGTGAGAGAAGCACAGGATGAGACTCTCTGCTGTGCATGTATAAATCAGTCTCCCAAAGAGGCTTTTGTTGACACTTAAGACCTTATAAGGATTTGAGCATTGGCTTCTGGAAGCCACACTCTGTCAATAACTCACTCTGCCACACCCCAAGCAGCCAAAGGCATTATATACCATGCCAAGGAAGTAAGCTACACTCCCCACTGCAATATACTTATTAATTTATTATAGGGTATGGCTTTTTTTTATTAAAATGACATAAATCCCCAGCAAAGATAAACCATCTCAAAGGAAGTATGCCACCATTCAATTCTTAAGTGATTACAAATGACAAACAAACAAACAAAAAATCAGCTTTTTGGGAGTTAAGTTTAGCACTAGTGATTATTTGGGGGGAAAATTGTATAGTTATATCCACAAGGGTCCCACTTAAGTTCATTTTGGTTCTGGATGTATTGCCAGATCTAGGCATAGGCCCCATTTTTAAGAAGATTGATGCACGTAAGAGTGTCGGTATGTCTGGAATGAACTTCTAAGTGCCTCAACCGGATACATCGCTTGACTTTGAAAATGGTTGGTCACATCTTATTTCTGTTGCTATGTCTCTAACACTACTGTATTTTAAAATATTTGGACAGTGTCCTACAGTTGGCCACAAGAATCAGCACTGTGTTTTATAAATTAAGGACCCAAGTCTTGAAAAAGCTACATTTAAAAGAAATCTACAATTGCGACATCAGGCACTCAAATCAGGAAATGCTAGAATTAAGGTTACCCATGCATCCATGTGTCCACCATGTGCATATGTCTGCCTCAGAGAACTTACAGTCATGATCTTGGGCAAGGCTTTGCCCTCTCTGTGCCAGCTTGTCTGCCCACGCATTGTCCACCTTGTCTATTCAGAATGGAAACTCTTCAAGGCAGAAGCCATCTCTCACTCGGTGTTACCATAATGTGCAGTTAATGGGGCCCTGTCTTGGATGAGGCCTCCGTATGTCAACGTCACACAGAAGTAGTATTATTAACCTTGCTTTATGAAGGGGGAAAGGGGAAGAGATCAACTGACTTGTACAAGGAAGTCTACAGCAGAACTGGGGATTGAGTCCAGACGTCATCAGTGCACAAGACCATCAGCTTCTTCTTTACCATTTGTTCCTGCTCCATTTGTGCTTGAAAACACTTCAGGGCAAATTCTCCTTTCACTTTTACCCACATAGGCCCTACAGACTTCAATGCACGGGTGCATGTGAGAGGAGAATTTGGCCCTTGCTTTATAGGATATTTTGTTAGGTTTCTCACTTATGAAATTTGTCTAAAATGTTCATTAAACACTGCTGTGGGACATTGCAGAGCCTGCCTTCCTTTTATCTTCTGCAGAACACACCACGATAACATCAATGGGAGGAATTAAGCGAGGGGATTGGCTCATCAGCATTCTCCACTAGTCTCTAAGCAGCACAGCTCACTAGATCAGATGCATCAGTTTATATCATATTACTTCCTCCATAAAGGAGAAAAATAAATTAGCAAGGAAAGCTACTGATGCCTTCTCCTCCTCCCCTGTTATTTCATTTGATTCTAAATCAATTTGGAAGCCCTGGAGGGGGGAGAGTTAGACCCTCTCGATTGGCAAGATCCCTTGTAGCTGCCAGCGGAGAAAAGAGGAAGCAAAGCTGTTTTAGAACAGCAGATTTTTTCCCACTCTCTAATTTCAGTTTCTGATCAGAGCTGATTTTTCAAGATACTTTAAAACCCACCCATGTGGTGTCCACATAGGACGGCTTTGGCAGCAGCAGCATTTGGAGTGTGATTGATGGTAGAGGTGCCAAATTCCTTCTCATGCCCCTCATTCTGTAGCCTCCTCACATTATGCAGTTACAGTATCTCTGTTGGGCTAGGGATGCATGGCTCTAGAGCTAGGACACGGCATGTCCGTTTACCCAAGGAACTGCCTGTTGAAATAAATGGAAATACTTCTATTGAGTTCATGGGGCCTTGAATCCAGTCCCAGGCATCTCTCTGGGTGGATGTTAATGCTATCACTCGTGGCATTGGCTTCCAACCCACACCTCCACTGACACTGGAAAGGTGAGGGTGAATGAGCCCATGGCAACCATAAGAGAGGGGGAAACTGGGCAACGCCCTGCCCTGAGCTCTTCTCTGGTCTTGGGACACCTATTATCTGCTGACTTCTAATTGAAAAGATTTAATAGGCTTCGCCTCCTGCTTCCTCCACCCTCAAGAAGTCATTCAGCAGCTCCAGGAGGTGAATCGCAGCATTCCCTTGGCTCTCTGCCCCAGCTGAGAGGGCTGGGTTGTGGCAGAGCACAGCATGGACCTTTGCTATATAGTTGTGAAGAGGAAGCTGGAGCATATTTGTGAGGTTCATGTGTGTTCCCTGACAAGTGCATTACATCTCTTGAGAATCTGTGTGACCTAATATTGTAAGCTACAGGAGTGATGGCCCTGGTCAAGTCATCTGTGAGGACTGATCCAAGGACCTCTAGATTTCAAAGCATAGGTTGCTACTGCCAGAGCTAGAGAACCAGAATCATTAGCTCAAAGACTACCGCAGACCAACCTCCACACAGGGTCCAGCCACTGGAGGGGAACAAAGAGCTAAACTGTGTTAGCTAGCTAGTAAGAGTGAGAGTTTTCTATCTTGTGACTTTCTTAAAATGCTTCCAACATTGAACATCTTGGAAGGATGCCTTCACAATGGGATTTATAGCCAACTACATCAATCTTTCTGGCTTTTAAAATAATGCCACACTTTCCTTCTTACTCATTTCCCCTGTCCTATGTGGTGTTTTATTTTTAAAATAAACCTTTACAGTCTCTAGAATTTCTTGTCATTGATTATTCTCCTTTCTAGTTAAAACACTTTGCAGCTCTAGGCAACTTTCTTCAGAAGCAATGTCATTAAAGAAAAAAGATTCAGAGAACATTCCCCTTATCCTTATTAACTGCATCAAGTTAGGATAAGAAACTTGAAAAGTCCTTTGTCTCTGTTCAGACATTTGCACTCTCACATTGTTTCTGCGCAATGTGATGTCTGTCATTTTTATAGTAGCGTGTCAGGGAAAACCGTGTTGTTGGACACTGTTAAAGTGGTAGCCTGATGTCCGCCCCAAAAGCAGTTACATTTTAGCTGAGGATTTACATTTGCAAAGCTCTTTGGGGACAAAAAGACAGAACAGTAGCTCTGCAGGAGCACTCATATGTTTGAGAACATGAGTCAACGGGAAGCCACCACTCTCTGATTAGAGACAGAAGCAAAGCCCAATGGGAAAGCAAAAGCCAAGGTGAGAACAGCAAATCTTCAATGCTCCTGATCATACTGAATTCCTGATCATTTCACTCTTTAAGTTAGAGTTTTCAATTTCATTCATCTCCCCATTTGTGTAATTTCAGACAGTGGCTATCATGCCCCATAGTGTTATGATGCCCTGATGATGATATGGGAGTGGTCATCACTTACTCACCATGGCAGCCTGACTGCATAGACTCTGAAGGGAATTATTTAACTGAAGCAGGTGGATGTATTAACTCCTGTGAGTGACTCTGAATATTAAGGGGATGGATTATATCTTCTGCTACATGAGGAGTGGACAGACAAAGAGTAAGGTGGATAATGGGTGAAGAGGGGTCTTCACAGATGTAAGGAAAGAAGGAGGAGGAATTACTCAAGGGATTCCGGGAAGTCCAAAGAAAAGGATAATGAGGTGAGAACTGTAGCTAGAAAGAGATTGGACCTACAGGAATAAACCAAGGGAGAATAGGTGAGTGCTGAAAAGTAATTAAGTTGGGATAGAAAGCTGGGGAAATAAGAGATTTGTAAAGTGAAAAATGAAAGGTGGGACTTTTTGTTTTTAAACTCTTTGCATTGGCTTAACTCTGCTTCCATCTAATGCTCCCATTGAGTCAATACATTGGTCAATGCAGAGAGCTTTACACAATCCAAAGCAGGAATGGTCACCTGTATGTGCAAAAGAGCAGAAGTTGAGGGAAACGGGGTTCGGAAGAGAGGAGACAATCAAGGATTAAAGAGATTATTGTTCTGTTATTATTAAGTAGTCTCACTGTCTGTGTTTTAACTTCCCCCTCTTTCTCTTGTAGAAGAGGAAAATAAAAAACCCACCCAACCTTGACAGTCATAGAGATACAGCTCATCTACACAGCAGAAAGGCCCCATGCTCCAGAGGGATCTAGGGGAGGGAAAAGTCCTCCACCACTCCAGGGGCTGCAAACGCCTTTTTGGTTGGGGGCGGGGGGCAAACAAATCAACCAACCCCCTGCCCCTTCCAGCTCCCATCAACCATCTCCGACTTCACGTTTACGCTCAATGTCCTTCTTTCTTACATATATTCTTCTCATAATACATAGATATAATGAATTATTATTAGCACTAATCATGAAATGATTAAATCGCAGAAATCACACTGTGCAATAGTACAGGAAGAGTAGCTGAAAAACATCAGGCTATAACACTCACCAATATTTGTCAGTTCCTTGCTTGTGAATACGGAAGTGCCATTTCTGTGTCCATGTGTGTCAAACTTCAAAAAGAAAATCCTTCTGCAATCGTTTGTCTGTAAATTTAGAACAATCAAGAAATAATACAGTAAAATATTCCCAATCCCAAATCTGACCAAGCAGGTAATGACAACACGGATTTAGGCCACTACAAAAGAAAGCATTTTAAAAATGTATGGTAGCTGGTAACTACTTATGTGCTTTAGTTTCTGCATTTCTGTAAATGTAGACAATGAAAAAAAATCAGTTCTACTACTTTTAATTCATTTCACTTTCAGTGTCCTAGTAAGTGCTCCAATGTTTGGATTGCAGACGCTGCACAGGAATCTTGCTCTAAGAACTAGTTTCAGTTGACACATAGCCCTTCTAAAAGATTTTGGAATCTTTTTAGTAACCTATGGTTTTATAGCTTTGGGGTTTTTTAAAAAAATAGTCATAGATGCTGGAACTAAGGGTACTGCAGGGTGCAGCATCCCCTGGCTTGAAGTGGTTTCCATTATATACAGGGCCATCACAGTAGCTGCAAGATCTTTAGATTATTCTGGGGTATGATAGTTTTGGAGCACTTTCTAGTTCATCATGGAAGAAATTCAGATTATGTGTTGTAATTTGATCTTTCACCAACATAAATGAGCTGATGCTAAACTACAGGGTTCAGATGAACATTGAAAAGTTTGTCAACAGGGAAACTAGTATTAGACAGAAAGTATGTGCATTAATTAACAAGTGAAGGAGGAGGATAAATTAACGATAGCTCACAAGTAGTTGAGATACCAAACTTTTTTTAAAAACCTCTTTAAGAAAAACCACTATCTATTGTGGAATTAAATGATGGATCTTTGTAATGTGGATCTATAATGAACAAATTTTGGCAGCCATATCTTGCCAACTGTTTGGACAGGCTTGGGTTTACGTGCACTGAAGGTTTTAGACAAATAATTATGATAAATAAAAAGGATTAAGTTGGAAGGAAGTTTCTAGTGTGTAGCTGTAAGGATTTGAGAGAATAAACATCAATCTTCAATAAAATTCACTGAGATGCTCAGGTTTATGAAACTCTGGCCCCCTCAGAAATATGAAGGAGTATGTAGAAGACAAGAGGAGTTAAGATTATTTACCAGGACAAGGAGGACAAACAGCATGTTGATAGCGGACGCTTAGTGATCAGCGCGAATATCAGCGAGACCCAGCATGCTCAATTTGCAGATCAGTAAGGTTTCAGATGCAAGGTTTGTTATCGATATACTGGTTGAATACAAAGCCTACAATTAACCATAATATATTATACTTACTAAGTCTGGAGAGCTAAGCAGTTACTTAGAAGGCTGTGTATGGGAATGGCTTCTTTTAGGGGCCCCGCCAGGGAGTTAGAGGATTTTCTGGTCTGACCAGCAGCGCCTTCCATGGAGTCAGGTGTTGACGCAGTGCACCTTTTTAAGTAGTGACTTTTTAGACTTTTTTTATAAACAGCTTTTACTTAATTATTTTCATTTTATTATATATGCTAATTATTGACATGGAGTTTTTATTTTTGACATTTTATTTTTACTATGATAATTGGGGTTGTTAAAACAACATTTGGTGATAGGAGAGGTGGTATAAAAATATGCCCTTTGGCAATAAAAATGGGTACTCCCAGATGTTCAAGGATAACTCATTGTTCCTGTTACCGTTATCTTCGTGCGGCTGCAAGCATACATGTTGTGTATTTTGTCTTGTTATGTGCAGGGGTATGCAGAAACTGAGACATCTGCAAGGTTACTCACTAGTCCTATTTATTTTTGCCAACTGGAAGGTGTCATGCTACAGGGGTCAGAATAGCCAACCAAGCAACTGAAGCTATGCTAGGCCTGTAGGACAATAATCAAACAATTGAAATTGCACTAAACCTCCAACACAGCACATCACACACAGCTACAATGGCTGCTTGAGGGCATCAGTAGCTTGTATCAGCACACAGAAAGGACCAGCAACTCCTCAGACTGTATTCTGGGGAAAAGGTCCTAGAAAAGTGCAAACCCTGGGAGATTTGGTCAGATCAAGGCACTCACAGAGTGTGTGTAACAGCCTATGTAACCTGGCCCTGAATGTGCCTGGGGCTGCTGCTATTGTGCTGTGTCTATTGGTGTCACGAGGCCAAGGAGCTTGCTCCTGCCTTTTTACCGTCACGGTGAAGGTGAGGGGCAGATGGTGAAATCTGCAGCATCTTCAGACGAAGCACAGATGCTGCGGAGAGCTTGCCTTGCTTCCGCCAGCTGATATGGTTTGTGTTTTCAAGATTGAAACGTGCTGTGGGGCTCCCAGCCCTGCTGTTGGCTCTGCCACATGCGGCATTCCTATTGGCGGAGCAAAGACTGGGCCAGTGAGAGACAGGCGCAAGCAAAATCATTGCATTGCTCCGAATCCTGGCTGGCAAGGGGAGAAGAGGAGCCAAGTAAGCAACCTGGCTCCCAACTGCTGTTACAAAAAAATCAGAATAGGGTAAATGCTAGACCCTGCAAAAAGTTGGTGGGGCCACAGCCCGAGTGGGCCACCCTGTTCTGCAGTCTATGGGCAGTAGTGCAGAGCTCCAGTCAATCTGCTGGCTCACAAGCCAAATGTCTGTGGAGGTTTTTAGAACATCATCCTTCACCATGAGATGTGAGCACCTCCAAAAGATGTTCCTTCCCCCCGCCTGCCTTTTTGGGGGAGCAGTCATCTAGATAATCTTTGGCATCTTTAGTAATTTTTCCTTTGGTCTATAAGCATGTAGAGCTTCTGACCTTTTTATAGTGTGTTTGTAACAATGCATCACTCACCTCTCAGAAACCATGACAGGAACAGTCAGAATCAGGAGTCCCGAGAAGAGCTGTAACAAGAGGAAGCACTGTGGCGGCCATCGCTGCTATCAGACAAAGGAGAGCTCCAACCTAGAAAGAACACTGAGCAGACTAAGTAGCTGTGTCGCCTGTGAGGCTTATATACTTGCCCTGAGAGTCACGAGACCAGCTCCTGGCCTGTGGATTGGCTGGAGCCTAACACAAGGCTAACACAAGGCTGGAGCCTAACACAAGCACCTCACCATCTGGAACATGAAATGGGTGCTCCATCCACCATGTTACGTGGTCCCATTATCATCTAAGGGGAGTTAGAGATGTTGAATTAACAGTTAGAGAGGTTGAATTAACAATTGAAAGTCATCCTGTGAGCAATAGAATCATAATGGGAATTACAAATAAACACAACCCTTTAGAGACACGGAATAAGTAGGCAACAGAATGCAAACAACACCTGTTAGCCACAGTAGCTCAGGACAAAAATCTATGTGAATGCAGATCCATATGTTATACAGATTTTTAAATATAGGCCTGTGCTTCGCTTGTTGGGAAAGAAAATATTCTCATTGTTAACATCTATTCTATTTAGGTCCATTTGCCCTGGTCATTATATACCAAATATAGTGGTATTTGAACCCCTTGGAAGAGATTTTTCAAAGCAGCATAAGGGGTTTGGATACCCTATTCTAATTCATTATAATGGTGTCCAAATCACATAGGCAGTGTTGGCTATCTTAGCACTAATGCTTTTAGCATTCTTGGATGGTGATCATAATGGATCCAATGCCCCGCTCTGCTTTGGCAGCCTATAGAATGGCAGCTTTGCTGTACCTGACTGATGGAGAATGCCACCTCCTTGGCATGCTCTGCTTTTATCCACAAACACCCCTGTGCAAGAGACCTTCAGGGGTAGGCCTCTGCAACTTTGGAGGGAGTGGACTGGCTGGAGGAGAAAGGCTAGTGAGACAGCAACTGGCTATAGCATCCTTTCCCTCCCCTTATCCCATCCTGGCCCAAGTCAGCACGGTGAGTCAGTAGAGAGACAAGCTGGGTGAGGTGATATCTTTCCTTGGACCATCTACTGTTGGTGAGAGAGACAAGCTTTCCTGCCATACGGAGCTCTTCTTCAGGACTGGGAAAGGTACTCCCAGCTTCACAGCAAAATGCCAGGTGAAACAGAGAGTTTAGCATAAGAAGCCCACACATATTGTAAGGGACCATTCAAGGTAGAGTGACCCGTTAATACCGCCATTCTCCTAGGACAAAAAGAGGGAGTTAGGGGGTTACAGAAGGTTTTAATAAAGCAATAATGGAGTGTATCTGTTCATTCTTTGATTTTCAGTATCTAGGAGAGTGATGCAGGCTCATCTTTTGAAAGCGGTGTGCGGGTTTCCTGGAAGGGTGAGGACAGACAGGGCAGCTCTAGAGTGATTTCGCCCACAGGAGGTAAGGGACATCATTTTCCTGTGTGAGTTCATTTGAGAGCACAGTGATTGTCTGGTTGCACCGACATAGTTGGTAGTGGGGGCAGTTAGTGCACTGGATGAAGTGCACCATGTGTTGTGATGGGCATGTGTAGGACCCATGGAGCTTGAAGGGTGTGTTGGGGGGGGTATTGATCATCGTAGCAGCGGAGCTGTCTCTGCACGTTTTGCATCAGTGGTTCTGGCAGGGTCTGGTACCGCTTTGAGTTGGTTTCCCCCGGTCTGCGGGAAGCTTTTGTCTGATGATGAGCTTGGAGAGGTTGGGGGGAGGAGGAATTGTCTGAAGGCCAAAAGGGGGGTTCAAGAAAGATATCTTTCAGGGTGGTATCTTTGATGATACCCTGTACGGGTTCCAGAGTGGGGTGGTAGGTAACCACTGGGGGTGTGCGGTCGGTGGCGGACTTGTTTCGGTATTGTAGCAGATTGTCCAGGGGTATTGGGGCGGCCATTTCCATGACACGATCTACTTTGCTGGTAGAGCAGCCTTGTTTGGTGAAGGTGGTTTTATGTGCGCTACGTCTTGTATGGGCACAACTACACGACATACAACAATGGGAATGCAACTGTCTGAAAGGGGAACAGCACAGCTACAACTACACTGCACGCAGCCTGCCGAGTCAGCAGTCGGCTATGCAGGTCGCCCTGCTACAGACTGAAAGGAGGGAGGTGAAGCTTCGAGGCAGAGGATCCTACAAAAGAGGAAGGATTGTTGAGTAGTTAAGGTGTTTGCTTGGGATTCAAAAGACCTCTATTCAACTCCCTGCTCCACCACAGACTCTGCACCTCAGTTCCCCATTGTACAATGGGTGAACAGCAGTGGCCCACCACCTAGGGGTGTTGGGAGGAAATACGTTATTGAAGGTGAGGTGCTCAGACACCGTGGCAAGGAAAGCCATAGTCTGATTGGAAGGAAGTGTTTGAGCACAGGACAACCTTCACATGAGGCCATTTGGGGTTTGGTTCTCAGGCAGAGATGCTAGTCTGACAGGTGGACCACCAGAGAGCAAGAACCAAGAGTTCCGAACAGGAGAAAGGCTGAATGCCACAGCTCCTCAGAGTCAGGGCTCCAAGGTAGGAAGGTGCATGACATCCTTAAAGAGGTAATGTAACTCACATCCGTTCAGAGTGGTGTCATGTCCCTCTCTCGTGGTGGCTGAGCCACACATAGTGTTGATGTGGCTACAGCCTTGGAGTAACAGAGCTGAAGCTGTGGGCTCAGCACAAGAGAGTTTCATACTTCTATATCCAAAGTGCCGAGATTCAGCCCTTACCGCCAACAAACCACCCACGGGGCTAGTGTTCCAGTCACACTGTACCGGAAGTGTTGTTATGATTTCTAGTATAACATGCTTCTATTGTTAAATATCCCACTGTCAGCTAACTCTCCGGGAGGAGCTGCTGTGTTTCTTCAGAGGACTTGAATCTCATGACATAACAAGTGCCATAAGCCACTTCCCCTACCATTTGAGCACATGGGGAGGGGCATTTATTTGTTTTCAGATTTAATTCAGCTAGGGATGTAGCAATGTAAGCACTATTATACGTGTATGACTGCATCACACTTTGGGCTGGTCTACACTAGAAAGTTAGGTCAACATTCACATCCTTGAGACACATAGTTAAGCTGACCTAAGCCACTTCTCAGAGAGGTGGATTTACTACAGCAATGAAAAATCCCTTTTGTTGCTGTGCTATATATCTACGCTACAGTGCTACAGAGTTTTGCTGGTTCCACTATACCAGTACAGTTAAACTGGCGAACTGTTTGAGTGTAGGCAGTACCTAAGAGAGAGTTTCTACTCCAGAGACTTCAGTATCTAACAGAAACTAGAGACAGGGGAAACTGAGGCACAAAGCGAGGCAGTGACTTGCCCAAACTCACACAGCAGATGCAATGTAGCTGTGGCCATGTTGGTCCCATGACAGTAAAGAAACAAGGCTGGTGAGGTAGTATCTTTTACTGGACTGCTATTACCCCACCAAACTTGTCACAGCAGATCAGTAATAGAGCCCATAAGTCCTACACTACTGTCCTAGGTGCTGTCCTATGCTGTGTCCCTGTTAAGTCTCTGGCATTAGCTCAAGATGTCCCCTGCTTTCCCAAATGTTAGGGCTTTCCCAGGCAATGGTGTCACATCCACGACGGGGAGGGGGGCAGTTTGACTGCAAAGTCTGCTGAGTCCGAATGCTTCATTTCCCTTTCGACTCTGTAGATAAGCACAGAGAACCAACAATGTCACAGCCGTACTATGACAAATTGCTCAACTGACTTAAAGTTAATCATGATAAAAGCAAAACGAAATGGAGCGGAAGCTCAGTGCACCTGTCCTTTTTTTACAGAACAGAAACCCCGCCCCCACAGTGCAAGAAAAATAAAACAACTCTGTGAGATAAAGGCTAAGGATGCGAGCTCCCCTTAATCACTTGATCACAAAGCTTGTAAAGAAAAATGAGTCAACAAATCAGACATATAGGCACGGCCAGAAACACAAATAGCTTTAAATGCCAAGGCAGAATGCTGATAAGTTACCGCTAGCATTTGTAAGGAGGCTGAAGGAGGAGGGAGATAACACGACAGCAAGATTTGGCTTGCGCAAGGAATGGACCCAGTAGCAATAGACATGTTTTGATGGAGCAATGGGAAGGTCAGAATTCAGCCTAAAAGCAACGAAGGCAACTATTATATTCTGCATTGGGATCCCCAAAGCATGCTTAGCACTGAGGTGAAGGCCATTGTGGTTTTTCCCCCCTACACTCTGGACTGGTGTGTATCTGTGTCACCCCAATTCCACACTCCTGGGCCCCGACTTGCTCCACTTTTCTGTGTGAACCACCCACTCCTGGGTCAGCCCACACCCAGCCTCCTGCGAGTAATCAGTCCCCGCCCAGTGAAGGAGCACTTCTGGCCAGCCGCTCATAAGATTGACCCCCAGCAAACACCCCTGGTTCCAGATGCAACCCTGGGAACTGCCATCTTGAAGGGTTCAATGCTGTACACTGCATCCTGAAAGCTCATTTACATTTTTCCCTCAATTTCTCAAAGACATTGATATGCACCAGCTCTGTCCCTCCAAGCAAAGTCCCTACACACACTCAGTCCACATGCAGTGTTTTAGATAAAACAAACACGTTTATTGACTACAGCAAGATTTTAGGTGATTATAAATCAGATTAATAGAAATCAAGAGATTAATAACGAATCAAGGAGGGTCACAATTAACCAAAAGGTAACTCGCATCCTGAACTAAGCTTCATATTTCAGTAGCTTCTCAGTCTGTGATGTTAGCTTACCCATAGCTGGCTCTGATGCCTCTTGCAGCCAGCCTCCCTCTCCCCCCAGGGGCAGTTGTCAGTCCTTGACGTTGCTTAGAAGATGGATTCCAAGGGAGAGCCCCGAGACAAAGATGCCTCTCTTTTAAAAAGCTTCCTCAACCCGCTGGGGTCAGGTGATCGGCCATGTCCGGCAATGGGTGTGATTTCAAAGGCACTCAGGCCCGTCCATTGTTCCTGTATGCATGCTTCGGCAAGGCATGGAACCTCAGATTTGTATTTATCTGCAGGAAACACGCTACCATAACAGTAACGTTCAGTAGGTCATGAGCATTCCAAAAACACCATACGTGACATACTTTGCATCAGACACTACACAGTTACACTATAAGGGTGACCATGAATGATACACACATCACACTATCAGGGTGTACATGGGGTACGTGTGTCACAGCCGTATAAGGAACTCTGGGAAAGTCATGTCCACGCTCCTGTAAGGAGCCCAGAGACAGGATTGATACGCACTTGGATTTCACTTCTTTTGGGGTTGGGTGTGTGCTTGCGTGAATATAAGGCTTATCAAGAATTCACAGCATTAATTCGTTAGAGACACCTGTGGAGTGGGCAGGATCCGTAGGATGCCAAGTTTCATGGAGGGGACAGGCAGGAGGGCCATTGGGTGTGGTCTGCTGGATGACTTGGTAGTTACAAGGTTATCATGGCAACTGAAGTAAGGAGGGCCTGGAGTGTGAGAAGATTGCAAACAAGAGAAGAGGGACTGGGAAAAAGAATAGAGGCTGGTGAGCACCTCCAGACAAGTCACTTCATCTTTCCATATCCTTTTCCACCCTTTATCTGCCTTCTCTCTTTTGATTGTGAGCTCTTCAGAGCAAGGACTATGTATGCATTTGTACAGGGCCTCGCACATTTTGGTGATCTTTGGACACTTCTCTGACACAAATAATAAGAGTCACAACCCTTCCGATTTCCCACCATCATTTCATTTATATACTAGCATAAAATATTGATGGCAACTGCACCCCATAAGTAAGTCCCTCTAAAAATCTGCCCCCTTCCCATTTGTTAAATCTAACAGCTCCTCGAATTGAATACGTGCCAGAGAGGTGCAGACAAGATTGGTCTGGTTTTGTTTTCAGTTTGTTTATTTAGAAATCAACCTTGCGGTCCCAATCACTCGCAAAACTGAGAATTAAGAAGCCTAGGGCAGGAGTTCAATAATGGTAAGTGCTGAGGGATTGCCTGCGTTACCATTAGACAGCAGTTCAGTTAAAGAAATTAACCGTGCAATCTGCAGAGTCCGCATGACTCTTTTCCTACCCAGCAAGTCCTCAGCCTTCTTCTGCTAAAGGTCAATGCTGTATAACCAGGGACAGCTGACCTTTGCAAGATTACAGGAGGGTACTCCTTGGACATCTCTTAGACCTGCATTGACAGACTGCTTTAAGGCTTTAAGATGGCTAATTTACAATCAGTAAAAGACTCGGTTGGTAACAGGGAGCATGAGTCTGATCCTTTTAGCTAAACTACAGCACAGACACCCCAGAGGCATTCTATACCTGCCTCATCACAAAGAGAGTAGGGGTGAAGTTCCTAATGTTAATGGCCAAATATATTACACTACCCAGCAGCATGTGTTTGGAGAAATGACCTAATTAGAGATGGGATTTCGACTGTCTGTAAGAGCAGAAAGTAACACAGATTAGCTGTACAGGGGAACAGAAAGCTGCCTACTTATGTACCGGTCAAAAGCACTTTTTTTTTTAAGTAAACCCATAGCGGGACACTCACCAAACAGAACACCAAAGACAGCAGAGAAGTGTGTTCAGAAGGTAGCATGAGTGAATGGAAATCTGGATTTCTGGTGTCTGTTTCCAGCCCTGCCATTGATCAGCTGTATGACCTTAAGCAAATAATTTAAGATGGTGAAGGCTAGTGTTCAGTGAACAACAGATTTTTCAGTTCATTAGCAATTTCGAAGGTGGAAAAAAATCATTTCTGATCGAATGAAACATTTTTTGACAACATTGAAACATTTCATTATGTTTTCATTTACCCGTCTTACATTTGAAAGAAAAAATAATGTCCATTTTGAACCAAAAAGTCATTTTGAAGCAAAAAATCAAATTGTTTCTTTTCAAAATCAAAAGCAAAGCAAGTTGATTCTTTCAAAATTTGTTTTGTTCTCAGATGCACAATTTGATGAAACTGACACAAATTCGCAAAAGTTTTGTGATTGTCAAGTCTACATTTTTTGCCAGACAAGTTTCAAATGGAAAATTTCACCCAGTTCTGACCCAGATCAGCTTGGTTTAACTTCTGCCTCTGCCAGAGGTTTCCTATATGACCTCAGTAAGTCATATGACTTCTCTGTGCATCAGGTCCTATGTAAAATGATGTGATAAGATTTACCTACTGCAGAGGAAAATTGTTAGACCTAGTAGTGTATGTCTTCAATGACAGTGTCAAATTCACTGCCATCAGATCAATCTATCCGGATCGATTGAGCAGTCGGTGAAAAACCGCTCAATTGATCCAGAAGTCGACACAATAAAACCACCCCTTCAAGCGGTGTACTGCTATGTCAACAGGAATGAATTCTCCAGCAGCGCAGCACAGTGAAGAAGCCACACAGAAGAGGAGTTACAAAGTCGACCGGAGTTAAGCAAGCTACTCTTTGTAGCTTGCGTAATTCCTGTTGACTGGCGCCAAATTTCCAGGTAAGTGTAGATCTGGCCCTAGTAAATAATTCTAATGTACTTCAAGGTCTGCAAATTGTTATTTTGCTAAACCAAAGGAATGAGCTTGGTTGCATCCAGTATGTAACCAAATAAGGGTACAAATTGGGATCAGTCATTACAGTAGGTAGTAAAGATAAAGCAAGTTCACCAGGATTCACAGATCACATTAAAAACAGTATTTCACAAACACTG
Organism: Mesoclemmys tuberculata; assembly: GCA_007922155.1. NCBI lineage: Eukaryota > Metazoa > Chordata > Testudines > Chelidae > Mesoclemmys > Mesoclemmys tuberculata. The sequence goes on from ML675617.1 coordinate 31,759,365, forward strand.
ATTAAAATTAACAACTGAGAGCATCAGACAAATACTTCCCCACCAAGGAGTGAAATAGAACCCTGACTCGCCTGTTAAACATAACTTGCTGAGCTGCTGCACAAGCATCCTCCCTAAAAATGACAAAACCGCTCTCTATATCTCAGCTTACTCTGGGACTTTAGCTGACTGGGTAGAACACAAAAAGTTCTCAGTTTGGGAAGGATAGACTATTTCTCATGCATAACAAAATGGTCAGATCTCGGCTGTAAGCACAAAAAAAGAACTCAAGTGTAAGCCACCGCTGGTGCCTTCCTAATAACAGTGACACCTACAGACCCCAAACGTACATCTAATCACATTGGGATGTGCAATGGGAGGGAGGGCTTCTTTTTCTTCCCTCCCTCCCTTGAATTTAATTATTTTTATTTTGTTTACGTTGTTTATTTATTTGAAGTTATTCATAGATTGATTTATTTTATCTGTATTTATTCATTTTGCTCCAGTCACTGATGATGTCAAAGCTTTTTCCAAAGGGGAGTGGCAACCAGCATTCCTGAATAGCCGTTGGACTCCAGAAAAGGTGTGTTTTCACATTCTGGAGTTCATTATGACCCTGAAACTTAAAATAAGATAAATGGGGTGTAGACCTGCCTGGACTGCTGTGGCATAAAACCAGAGTGTCAGACAGAACTGTTAGCCACCCCAAATCCACTCCACAATATTTTCCATCCCTGCCTTTGCTGTATAGGGTGATCCACATTCACAGAGCTAGCTATACAAATCAAAACTAGAAATGGACCTCAGATCCATCAGGACCTCAGGAGCCTGGCCCTTCCTCTGCACTTCCTATACTGTGAAGTTCAGAGATGTTGGTTTAACCCACCATTCAGTGTGTGTTAAGTACATTATCTGGGCCCAATCCACAGGCTATGGGTCTGTTACACATGCCAGTCGGAATTCCTGGCCCTTTACAAGATGTTTTCAACTCAGATCTCCCTGGCTCAATCTCTCAGAGTAGCCAAGATAAGAGCATCACATTCATCTAGGGTCTTGGTTTGGAGCGAGAAGCCAGCTCGAAAACCTTGTCCTGACTATAAAGTTCAAACCTGAGATTTTTCAAAGCCAGCTGGAGGATTTAAAGATTCCAACTTCTTTGGAGTTTTGACAATATCAATCCAGCTCTACTGAAATCCAGAATTTTGATGCAAGCCAATCTCTATGAGGAACACCAAGCTAAAGTGACTTTTGTTTGTTAGACTATGGCTCTTAATAGTTAAAGGCTGTGTAATGCTTAACCACATGCTTGCAGCCCACCTGACCGTACCTCTAGCTAAAAGATGATGTTTTAAACAACCAAAGTGAGCAAATAATTGTGCCTTATAAATTAAGAGTGGATGATTTTGACCTCAGGGGGAGCAGTTTGACAATAAATGAAACAGAGAACCCAGTGCCAAATGCTGCAATATTACCATGTGCTTTGAGGTCACAGTGTGACCTCTTGGAGTAATTATTTTCCACTCTTGGTTGGAGGAAAAATAATTGATTTACTGTACATGATCAATAAGATTCTGTTTCTTTTTTGTATTGCAGAATGTTTAGCAAATCCACATGGCAGTTTGTGCCTTTTTACTAGGCAATGAAACCATCCCTGTATGCCTGTGCAAAACAGCACAATTATCTTTGAAGGCAGAAGAGAGATGTCATGTAAAGCTAGTGAGTAGCTATTAGTTTTCTGATAAAAAATAAAGCTTCTTTCAGTCAGTACATTTGATTTTTCAATTAAGATTTGAAATTCCGTGTTGGAAACCTCTGCCCCCAGTAATCCTTTTAATTAAGCTGTAACCAGGATCCCACGATTTCTGTTTTCTCCACCTTAGTCAGTGCAGCACTGCTGAAAACACTGAGAAATAAAGAGGGCACATTTCCTGGGCTTGAAAATAGAATCTGGGCAGTTGGACTAAGAGAGGAGACAGATGACACCTTGCAGTGAGGCTTCAGGCCAATATATGGAATGGGCTTGGCATTCATCCTGGTGATGGATGACCTCTTCTGCACTAATTGGAGAAGGACATCTATATTCATGTTACCCAATCTATGTATCTATTCTATTTAGACAGGTTTTTAGGATGGATGGATCTTTCTCTGGCATTCAGTACTGTTCAACATCTATATGAAGCCAGTGGGGGGTGGAATGGGTGGGCAGAGCATGACTGCATGGTCTCAAATGCCAAAACTACACAGATAACACCCAGCTGTGTATCTCACTCACTTTCAGTACTGAATGCAGTTTGACCCAACTAGCTCAGTGCTCAGGTCGCTCTGTCTAGATGCCAAATATCTTAACTCGGCCCAGGAGAAATGTCCCTCAGAAGATGCAGAGATAAATTGTCTCTTGAGCTGTCAAATGGGCAGAACCGACTCTGATCAAACAGATTTAGTTGCCCAGCAGTTTGCTTTCCTCTGATGGAGCTGTTGCACTAAAAATGAAGCTTCAGCTGCTAAGTCTCTTGCTGGTCCTGAATCCACACAGCCCAATGCTTCCAGACACAGTGTCGCCGGCTCTTTCGATTTCATTGCGAGTCTTCTGTTATCTGACGTATTTATTAAAATCCCCGCTCCTGGAATCAGGTGACAAGGGGAGAACCACATCTTTCATCTTGTAAAATAGTACGTTTTGAGCCCGCATGGTTCCGGAGAAAAGCTGGAAATTGTGACTCAAGTGTACACACTAGTAGGGTTAGCCATCAGAAGATAATTAAAAAGAACCCAACACTGATTATTGGATTATAATCTGGGGATTTTTGAGGACTGCCTCATGAGTTTTGAATGCTCAGGGCTGGCAGACTTGCAGCTGTGTTACCAGAATGGTGTAAGAAAAGAAAAAACCTCACAAATTCAAACCAGAAGCAGAGATTCAGAGACACTTCCTGCATCAGTTCCTTCTGACACTTCAAATAATAACCCTGATCTTAGAAATGATGATCCCTTCAAAGAAAGGGTATGTAAGTATCTATGGCTGCAGGTGGGTGCAATGGAAGGGTCTCCATAGTGCTTCCACCAGCAGCCAGGGTGTATCCGTGAGTGAGCAATGGGCTGGATTGCTGTTGGGAGCCCCCTCTTTACCCAGAACAATGGGGCTTGGCAGTCAGGGGTCAATTTCTCTTCTCAGAGATATCGTTTCAGGCTGTCTACAGAGCCAGGCAGCCATCACTGCATTCATTACACTTGGGTCAAACTTTTAAGCCTTTTTTTACATGTCTATGAGAGCTAGAAACTTACTGCTTTTTAAATGAAAGATGAAAGCCTGATATAATTGCAAAGGATAAAATTATAAAGGTCAGATTAGCTAGGATGAATATAAACAAAGAGAACAAGCATGTAGGGATAAAACTAGACAGGCCAAGGCTCAAAACTAGAGACATAAAGGGTAACAAGAAAACATTCTACAAATCCATTAGAAGCAATAGGAAGACCAAGGACTCAATAAGTTCATTACTCAACGAGCAGGGAAAACAATAACAGAAAATGTGGAAATGGCAGAAGTGCTAAATGACTTTTTTGTTTCAGTTTTCACCAGAACGTTTAGTAGCTATTGGATGTCTAAAATAGTCAACGCCAATGACAATGAGATAGGATCGGAGGCTAAAATAGGAAAAGAACAAGTTAAAATTACTTAGACAGGTTAGATGTCTTCAAGTCACCAGTGGCTGATGAAATACAGCCTAGAATATTCAAAGAACAGACTGAGGAGATATCTGAGCCATTAGCGGTTATCTTCAAAAAATCATGGAAGATGGGAGAGATTCCAGAGGACTGGAAAAGGGCAAATATAGCACCAACCTATAAAAAGGGGAATAAGGACAACCCAGGGAATTACAGACCAGTCAGCTTATCTTTAGTACCCAGAAAGATAATGGAGCAAATAATTAAGCAATCAATTGGCAAGCAGTTAGAAGATAGTAAGATGATAGATAACACTCAGCATGGATTTCTCAAGAGCACCTCCTGTCAAACCAACCTAATAGCTTTCTTTGATACCTAACAAGCTTTGTGGATGGGGGGATGCAGTAGATGTGTTATATCTTGACGTTAGTAAGGTTTCTGATACTGTCTCACACGAATGACTTTCTCATAAACAAACTAAGGAAATACAACCTAGCTGGAGTTACTATAGAGTGGGTGCATAACTGGTTGGAAAACTGTTCCCAGAGAGTAGTTTTCAGTGGTTCACATTCAAGCTGGAAAGGCATATTGAGTGGGGTCCCACAGGGATTGGTCCTAGCTATGGTTCTGCCTTCAATATCTTCATCAATGATTTAGATGATAGTATAGAGAGTACATTTATAAAGTTTGCAGATGATACAAAGTTGGGAAGGATTGCAACTGATTTAGAGGATAGGATTACAATTTAAAATGATCTGGACAAACTGGAGAAATGATCTGAAGTAAACAGGATGAAATTTAATAAGAACAAATGCAAAATGCTCCACTTAGGAAGGAACAATCAATTTCACACATATAAAACGGGAAATGACTGCCTAGGAAGGAGTACTGTGGAAAGGAATCTGGGTGTTGTAGTGGACCACTAGCTAAATATGAGTCAACAATGTAACACTGCTGCAAAAAAAGCAAACATCTTTCTGGTATGCATTACTAGAAATGTTGTAAGCAATACACAAGAAGTAATTTTTCTGCTCTACTCCATGCTGAGTAGGCCTCAACTGGAGAGTGTGTCCTATTCTTCATCTCACATTTTAGGAAAGATATAGACAAATTGAAGAAAATCCAGAGAAGAGCAAGAAAATGATTAGAAGTCTAGAAAGCATAACCTATGAGGGAAGATTGGAAAAAAATGGGTTTTTTTAGTCTGGAGAAAAAAAGACTGAGGGGGAGATGATAACAGTTTCAAGGTACAAAAAAGGTGGTTACAAGGAAGACGGAGAAAAATGGTTCTCATTAACCTCTGAGGATAGGGCAAGAAACAATGAGCTTAAACTCCATCAAGGGAGGTTTAGGTTGGACATTAGGAAAAACTTCCTAACTATTAGGGCAGTTAAACTCTAGAATAAATTACCTAGGGAGATTGTGCAACCTGCATCACTGGAAGTTTTTAAGAACAGGTTAGACAAACACCTGTCAGGGATGGTCAATGGTAATTGGGATAAATTGCAACATGGATTTACTAAAGGTAGATCGTGCCAAACCAACCTGATCTCCTTCTTTGAGAAGGTGACGGATTACTTAGACAAGGGCAATGCGGTAGATCTAATTTACCTCGACTTCAGTAAGGCGTTTGACACGGTTCCGCATGGGGAACTGTTAGTTAAATTGGAAAAGATGGGGATGAATGTGAAAGTTGTAAGGTGGATAAGGAACTGGTTAAAGGGGAGACTCCAGCGGGTCGTGCTGAAGGGTGAACTGTCAGGCTGGAAGGAGGTTACTAGCGGAGTCCCTCAAGGATCGGTTCTTGGACCGACCTTATTTAACCTTTTTATAACTGATCTTGACACACAGAGCGAGAATGTGTTAATAAAATTTGCAGATGACACGAAGCTGGGGGGTATTGCTAACACGGAGAAGGACCGGGATGCTATTCAGGAAGATCTGGACTACCTTGTACACTGGAGCAATAGTAATCGAATGAAATATAATAGTGAAAAGTGCAAGGTCATGCACTTAGGGATTAATAATAAGAATTTTACATATACGTTGGGGATGCATCAGTTGGAAACGACGGAGGAGGAGAAGGACCTTGGGGTATTGGTTGATAACAGGATGACTATGAGCCGCCAATGTGATATGGCTGTTAAAAAAGCAAATGCGGTTTTAGGATGCATCAGGCGAGGTATTTCCAGCAAGGAGAAGGAGGTGTTAGTGCCGTTATATATGGCGCTGGTGAGACCCCACCTGGAATATTGTGTGCAGTTCTGGTGTCCCATGTTTAAGAAGGATGAATTCAAACTGGAACAGGTTCAGAGACGGGCTACTAGGATGATCCGAGGAATGGAAAATCTGCCTTATGAAAGGAGACTCAAAGAGCTTGGCTTGTTTAGCCTGGCCAAAAGAAGGCTCCGGGGGGATATGCTTGCTCTATATAAATATATCAGGGGGATTAACGTTAGGGAGGGAGAGGAATTGTTTAAGTTTAGTACTATTATAGGCACGAGGACGAATGGGTACAAATTGGATATTAGGAAATTTAGACTAGAAATTAGACGAAGGTTTCTAACCATTAGGGGAGTGAAGTTCTGGAATAGCCTTCCGAGGGAAGTAGTGGGGGCAAATGACTTATCTGGCTTTAAGACTAAGCTTGATAAGTATATGGAGGGGATGTTATGATGGGATAGTTTAATTTGAGCAATTGTTTTTGGATTATCGGCAGATAAGTCTGCTCAATGGTCTGTGGGAATGCTGGATGGGATGGGAACTGAGTTACTGCAGAGAAATCTTTTTTGGGTGCTGGCTGGTGAGTCTTGCCCACGTGCTCAGGGTTTAGCTGATCGCCATATTTGGGGTCGGGAAGGAATTTTCCTCCGGGGCGGATTGGCAGGGGCCACGGAGGTTTTTCGCTTTCCTCTGCAGCATGGGGCATGGGTCGCTTGCTGGTGGATTCCCTGCAGCTTGAGGTCTTCAAATCTCACTTTTGAGGATTTCAATAACTCAGTCATGGGTTCGGGGTTGTTATAAATGTGTATGGGTAGGGTTTTGTGGCCTGCCTTGTGCGGGAGGTCAGACTAGATGATCATATTGGTCCCTTCTGACCTATGAGTCTATGAGTCTATGATACTTAGTCCTGCCTTGAGTGCAGGGGACGGGACTAGAAGACCTCTCCAGGTCCCTTCTAGTGCTATGACTCTGATGTCTATGATTCTTTAATCACATGACTCCAAGAGCTGAGACTCTGGGTCTGAACCCTTGGTGTCAAGCTTAGGTATTGCCTCATCTCTTGTCCACCCAAATGCCAAATTTTCCCATGCCATTTTATAACAAATTTAGAATTCAGGACAGCAAAGGGTAAAGAAGAAAATCCATATTTAGGGCTGCCCAGCTAGGGAGCTACATTACTGCAATGTGCAAACTCACTGGCAGATCTTCAACACAACAGACGTACCAATGCTCCATTACAAGATATGGGATACAACCACAGGATGACAAATGACACCGCAATTTTTGCAAAGTAATTAGACAAGTCAAAACAGATAATAAATTATTACAGCCTCACAAGCTCTTTGAATTTTTCTTTTAAAAATCTCAGTTAAAATTGGGCACGATAGTCACTGATCAGACCAAGATATAGGGATTAGAAGTTCTCATTTATATCCAGTGATCACAGAAAACATTAATTATATGTTACAAAGAAATAAGACATTGCTTCACCCCCACCTTATCTTTTCTTCACATTTGTAGCTGCTAAGAAAGAGCCCCTTGGCTGTCTTTTCGCTCATTTTGTGAAAAAGAGGCAACATTCCATGGATGGACAGTCATTTGTCACTTCTCAGCATGGGTGTGCCTAGAACGGATAAAATAATCTATACACATTTTTGCAGATGTTTTCTGAAATGTCAGCAATGGGAACAGTTGGACCAATTCAATGGGTGGTCTACAAAAGGGTGGGAGGGGAGAATCAAGTAATCTTTGATTTTTTAGCTCACATTTTAAATTTTGACCCCAAAACCCCGCATAAAAGTTAAAAGTGGAAAACTAGCCAGCTCTAGTTTTGTCATAGTCGCCAAGAAATCATTATCCATTCCACTCCTCGGCTGGGCTATTTCTTCTGACATGTCCGGTTGTGAGGCACCTCGCACCCACTTGTCCTTAGTGTGAGGGAGCCCTGTCTGACACCACTGGCTACTGGCGACACAAACACTGCCGCCTAGGCCTCCACAAGCCTTGCGCTCTCTCTTTCCCGATTAATGCTAGGTGCACTCCAACCCACTAGTCCTCCGAGCCTCACCTGTGGCATCTGCCACTGCCCCACTGGACGCTCACAGGCCTGCTTTTCCCAAAGGAACAAGCCATCACATTTTACTAATGCCAAAAGTTCAATGTCTTTCCTCATAACCAGGCTCCTCCAGCTGGTTTTGTTTTTTTCCTGCAGTACCCACAATTTATTGATTAGCATTTTGCTCAGATTGCAAATGGACATCTGTTGTGAACTGTACAATCCTCAGTTTGCACATCACCAGAGAGAGTGAGAGAAGCTTCTCTTCCCTGTGGGCGCGGGGTCAAAGGATGTCAGTGCTGGGCCACATTCCTGTGGGGCTGGGAATTGGGTCCAGCTTTGGGCACGAATTGTCCTCCGTGGGACCCCTAGCTTGAGCTAAAAAGGCCATGTACTACACAAGCAGTAACCATGTGCTCCTCTCAAAGCAACTTCCTAGCCTTGGAGTTAGGGAAGGGTACCATGGTAACAGGGTTATAATGTCCCCCTCTTCTATTCCTCCCCTCACCATCTGGAAAAGAAGGAGATAAGATGTACTTTCTCAGACAGCAGGCCTGATAGACAAAGCTCGGGATATCTTCCCCCTTGTTCTTCCCTTGCAGTTGGTTTGTTAAGGAGATTTATGGTCATTCCTGCTGCCAAGATAGCCAAATTCACAGTGAACATGCACATGCCACGCAAGTTAAGTGGTAAATAACAAACAGGGGTGGGTATAATTAAATGCCTCCCATGGCCATCAATATTCATTTTATAACCATTTATATCACCAAATAGGGGTTTTGTAGAAGTGTGGGTATTTACATATTATTTTAGATAAAAAGTTGTAAGGTAATTAACTCGGGGCTCACTTTGATGGTTGCGAGGCGAAGGGGAACAAGTGGATTAGAGGCTGTAACCGAATAAACACTTCTTATCACTCCACCCGGCTCAATCTTTCTTCAGTCAACCTTGCAACATCCCCCCCCTGCCAAGCAGAAGGATGTGGGTCACCTTTTGGTGACCCGCCTTGATCCACAGACTTAGAGAACACAGCTGTCAGTATGTATACATAACTCCTCACATAGTCGCCATACATACACTGCACAATGTCTATGATGATTAGTGTGACACAGGCTTACATCTGAGAGCTGACATGATATTCTTTGGCAAACTCATATGTAGATATGAGACGCAGAGGAACCCTGTAACCCTTAAGTCCCCCTTATGCCTTCACAGTAGGGGATCCCATCCATTGATCACTTATCTATCAATCCATTTTAGGATTTTATCCTGCCACCCATCACTGTAGCATCGGGGCACCTTCCACATAAAATCAATAGCAATATTAGTCCATTAGGGACTTTACCTGAAACCTCTGGCACCTCTCCCGCTTCAGGGTGAAAACTCTGCTTCACATTCAGGTTTTTTTTTGGATGGGGATGTAGGAAATAGAAGAGTGGTTCAAATTGTGAACATCATTAATGGGCTACTCTACGCACTCACAGCTCCGGTTGAAATCAATGGAGGTTATAGATTCTTCTCACCTCTCAAAATTAAGCCCGTGTGTCAAAAGAAAGGCCTGACAGCACTTTCTGTGGATCATCTGACTCTGAATTTGCCTGCTATCCTATGACAAAGAATGTTTTGTCCCTGTCTCGCACTTGTTTCAGCCTCGGTTTTATGATCTGCTATGTTCCAGAGGAGTGTAGCTGCCCCAGGGGTTCATAGATCGAAATTTAATCTCTGATGTAGCCAGGGCTTGATCCATTAATTGTTTTGACAATTAGACCCCGGGCTTAAACTAGCACTGGAAATTGATGGGAGCCAGTAGAAGCCTGACCACTCCATAAAGCAATCAGATGCTGGTGTTGTGAAGTTTAACAGTTCAACATTACAATATATTTTTCAGCAGCCAGAAGAAAAGTATCTACTCCCTCGCTCTAATCTCCTCACGCCTTCCTTTCCTTAGGAATCATGAAAGTGATAATTTTGTGATCACTTCCACCTAAATGGCCTTCCATCTTCAGATTCATTACCAATTCCTCCCTGTTGGCCAGAATCAAGTCTAAAATGGCTGTTCCCCAGATTACTTCCTCCACTTTCTGAAACAGAAAGTTGTCTCCAGTACATTCCAATAATTGATTAGTGTCACCTGCTCTTCTTGCCGGCCGATGGCCTGTGGTCCTCCCTCGGCTTCCAAGCCCGGGGGAGGCCGCAGTGCCTTCTTAAATTAAAGGGGGAATCAGCGTAAGGAACTGTCTATCTGCTTCGGCCCTTAGGCAGGCAAGCAGTCTTTAGGCCTGGTCCCTTGGCAGGGCAGGCAAGCAAACAGTCTATAGGCCGGGTCCCTTGGCAGGGTAGGCAAGCAAACAGTTTATAGGCCGGGTCCCTTGGCAGGGGCAGGCAAGCAAACGGTCTATAGGCCTGGTCCCTTGGCCGGGGCAGGCAAGCAAACAGTCTATAGGCCGGGTCCCTTGGCCGGGGCAGGCAAGCAAACAGTCTATAGGCCGGGTCCCTTGGCAGGGGCAGGCAAGCAAACACTGGGCGTCTTCTAGCCGTCCGGCTGGTGGTTGGAGGGCTCTCCCTCCAGGCAGCTAGGGAGACTGGGAGGGGGACACAGGCCCACCCGTCTCCACTGCGTCCCAGCCCAGGGCCCTATCAGTGGCACAGGTATTGCCACTGGCGCGGCAGGGCTCCGGCCACAACACGCCACTGGGGCATGGCCCCTGTCTCAGCCACTGGGTCCAGCTGTCCCTGGGCTACTTCCTCCCCGTACACCCACGAGCTGATCCCGTCTAGACTGGAGGGGTACAAGGCCCACGGCTGGCTTACCAGTCCTTCTTCATTGGTGGGTGGCAAAGGGGGTAGGTCGTCTGTGTCCGGCAGCTCCTCCAGGTCAAGGGGTTCGCTGGGGCTCCCAGCCTTGGGCAGCTCCTCGAGATCTGGTCCGGCTTCTGGGGGGTCAGCGTCCGGCAGCTCCTCCAGGTCGGGCCCGGCCTCGGGAGGTTTGACCCACTGGGTCCGGTCCGGTTTCTCCGGCCAGGCTCTGGGTTCGTGGGGGGTCGGCCAGTCTTTGGGGTTCGTTGGCCAGTCCCAATCCCCTGCTCCCGGAGGTCCTACCCACTCCCGGTCCCGGGGTTTATCCAGGGGCCGGCGGGGCTGCGTCCTGGAGCGGCAGCTATTCCCTTCCTCTGCTGGAGCCCAGGGTGGCACGTCTGCTTCCCACGGCTGTCTGCCCCTTACTGGGCCCAGGGGTCTAGCTTTTATACTACCCCTTCCTGTGGAGGCCCCACCTCTTGTCCGCTGGTTGGGCGTCCCCGTTGGCCCTATCCGGGACGGTCCTAGGGGTTGCCGGGCAGACTGGCGGGCTGGTCCAATCACAGCCAGTTGCCGGGCAGGTTTGTCTGGCTGGCTATACCGCCGTTCTATTAGCTGTGGTCCTCCCTCGGCTTCCAACCCCGGGGGAGGCCACAGCACCTCCTTACAATTAGAAATATCGTGTTTTGCTGAATTAATTTCTGAACAGCTGTCTGCGTAGTTGAAGTCTCCTACAGCTACAAGGTCTTGTATTTTGAATATTTCTGTTATTTGTTCTAGAAATGTCTCATCCTCCACCTTTTCCTGGTTTGGTAGCCCAGTAGACTCAACCGACATCACTGCTATTTTTCCCCCTTTCTCCATCACCCAGAGACTTTCAATTGATCTGCCCCTCACCTCCTTCTGGACCTCAGAACGAGTGTTTATGTATAATGCAACATCTCACTGTCTTCCTCGCCAATACTTCCTGAAAAAGCTGTACCAACTTTCCAATCATGAGACTTATCTCACCAAGTCTCTGTGATGTCAATTAAAGTCATAATTTAAGTTATGCATTAATACTTCCAGTTCTTCTTGTTTATTCCCCCTACTCCTTGCATTTGCATTGAAACGTGTACAGAATCTTGCACTCAGGAATCTCAAAGCATTTTTTCCTAAGATTAATTAAAGGAAGATTCAGAACACCCATGTCAGGTATGTGTTATTATGCCCCACTTTGCAGGTGGTTAAATTCAGACACAGAGGTTAAAATCTTCCACTGATTATGGGTGCCTTAGTTCTTGGTTACCCACTTGTGAGACATATTAGTCACCATCACCCTGGCTGTATATGAGAACAACATTCCTGCATGCAAAACCTTAATGATACAGTGGAGAGTTTGTGCTGCTAGCAAGCTATTGGGGAGTTGGGAGGAGTCCTAATCACCAAGCTGAAGGATGTTCCTCAAATGCATAATAGTGCCTGGGGACTGTCTCTGCCGGCTCTTGATCCAGCCAAGCAATATTCCTGGCAATAGACTATTAACTGTTAGAAATGGGCTTGAGCCACAAAGCTGTTAATGAGACACCCATCAACGCTAGGGATTGAACTGAGGATCTCTATAGCTACTCATATGAGCTGCTACATTTTGAGTTGAACAGCCAGGCTCACAAGCAAAGAGGTTTAGCATGCCTCATCCTTTGTGAATTGGGCACAGATGATGACACCTAATACACACCGAACAGCAGGTTACTCTAAAGACTCACTACTCTAGTTGAACTAAATGGGATTTATGGGTATTTCTCACCTCTGAAAAATCAAGCCCTAGTTGTCTCAAGCTGGACACCTATAAACTACGACACCAGAATGAGTGGACATTTTTGAAAACTTGTGACCTGCTCAGGATCAAACATGGGAGTCAATGGCTGAACTTGGAACAGAACATATAGACATCTTGACTCCCATTTCACTTTTCTAAACATAACATCATGTTCCCCTCATCATCTCCAGCCAATACAATGAGATTTTATTTCTAACGTCCACTGTCTAAATTCCTGCTTTGGTGTTTCGCTTTGGTTCTTTTAAATGGTGATTCAGGCAAAGGGGACAGAAGAAACACCTATTCAACCAGGAGGTGTAAATGGGTCACCATTCAATTTAGGCTGTTCAGTTTAATTACCGCCTCATTCACTTGAATGAAATTTTCTTCCTGGAGTAGGTTTAGCCAGGACTTTTGAAACAAAATCATGATCATGAGTGCCAGCCTTTGAATGAGACTTGAAATGCGTGACTGGAAAAAAAGAAGGCAGCATAAAATCAAAAGATTTAAACCTCCTAACACGCCTTATTAAAACTAAAGCGATGTATCCACAAAGGCTCTTAACAAACCTGTAAATACCATTTTATACAGATCTAGAAAAACAACAAATCCAATGCAATATCTTTGCATGGCAGAAATGGAATTTCATGGGGTTTGTTACTTTTATGACATCATATAGGCTCCGAGATGTAAACAAAATAGTGTTGAAAGTTGCCCATCTAGAGCAGGCCACAGCCAACAGATTTACAGTTTATAGGCTTGTATAGATTTACAGGCTTGTATAAATTTACTGTGGGCAAAAGCTCAACAAAAGCTTATAAAAGAGGCACCTGTGGCTTCTAAATTAAGTCTATTTTCTGTAATTAGCCTCTTTCTTTTTCTCTCCCCCCCATCCACCCCAGTTCTTTTACACAGCAATGCCAGGAAGACCATAAAACCCATACACTTTTACTGGGCAGGGATTTGAGATTTTACAAGCTTAGTGGCAGGGAAGTGAAAACTCATTGCTCAACCTCAAGGGAAGAAAGAGAAACTGGGCATTTTGGTGCATTCAGATCTGGTTGCTGGTAACGTAATCCTCGTAAATTTGACTGGCACTACTTTCTTTCCATCTGGTTACATTCCTAATGGATTTGTCCTTTCCATGGAGGTTAATTCCCAACACAATTCATGATCTGCAAGCAAAATGTGTTTAACCCTTTCCAGCTGAGAGAACAAAATCACATTTTTAAAGAGAATTCTTTCTTAAAGCGGTGACTACCTAACCATTTTATAGCAAATGCTGTCCCTGAAATTACATTTTCATTGCAAAGAGACAGGCACTGCAAAGTTTTCATCAATGCAAAGTAACTGCAAAGAGCAGGCCTGTTCAAGGACAAGTCCATGGCAGAGGAACTTTTAGCTAGACAAGGTGACTGAGGTAACATCTTTTATTAGACCAAAATATATTACCTCACGCACCTTGTCTCTCTAATATCCTGGGATCACCACAGCTACAACTACATTGCATACAACAGAAGCACTTTTAGCTGGTTAGTTGTTCTCATGATATTTTAACCAACTGATTCTTTGGAGGACTGTAGGGCTCTGTTTTTTGGGAATGGACTCAAGATATAATCCCCTCTGCAGTCCAGAGTTCTCTTGTGTTTTTTAACCCTATAATATAGTCACTGCATAATATCTCCACTTCAAACAGAGTACAAAGAATGGCTATGCTCCCTCTCCCACCCCCTGAGTTTCCTGTTACACAGGCAGAGCATATCTGCTCATGACTCCTATAAAAGAATGAAGTACATGACCAGCAGCCCACACCTCTATTACAAATAGCAGAGCCAGCAGCCAATGTTTCACTGAAAACATTCAAAGAAATGTTCAAAGAAACATGTTCAAAGAAAACATTTCAACTAGCTCATCTGGCTGTCAACAGAAGACCTGAAGAAAGGATGGAGACAAAGTCCTCATCTACACTTCAAACTCAGGTCGACATAGCTACGGGGCTCAAGGGTTTGAAAAAATGCACACTCCCGAGTTCTGTAGCCATGCCGACCCAACCCACAGTGTAGACACAGGTTGGTTGAAAGAAGAAGGCATCTGTCAACCTAACTACCATCACTCAGGGAGGTGGTGATCCTACAGCAATGGAAAACCCTCTTCTGTTGCAGTAGGCTGCATCTACACTATAAGGTTTTGCTGGAATAGCTACTATTGCTACATAGCACCCATACCATAGACATGGCCAGAGCCAACAAGAACAGAGGTGGCCAGAAATTGGCAGACAGATATGGAGACATATGGGAGCACTCATACCTTGTAAGGGGCCATCCATTTTTTAATTTTCAAACTCAAGATGCTGTGTTTTTCATGTACTCTTTACGGTGAAGCACTGGCCGAAGGGCCTACCCCTATCTAGATTTTTCCTGCTTCCAACAGAAATAACCTTGTGAGAGGAAATGTCTTTTGTCCCCTTGCCAGCCAGAAATACACGGGAATATGAATGCTCACAACTGCAACATAGCTGTGATGTGATTAACACAGTCCGAGGCAAACTTGGCACACTGAACCATTCACATTTGAAGGATTTGTTTCAGAGGCATCGTAAATGTACCAGGCTTCCAGATATTTAGTCTTACCTTCTTCTACTTGGGTAGCAGAGAAGAATAATTCTGCCCATGAAATTCCAGGGATGACCATCGTCGTCCTTTCTGGCCTTAAAGTGTATTATTCTAGTCCTTGAGCACTCAGATGGACCAGGCTCTTATTTTGTACTAAGAAACAGTCAGTCACTTCAGCCTTATTGTGCATCTGTTGCTTCTGTAGTTCCTACAAGTTCAAAGAAAATGCCAATGAAATCGTAGGTGTCCTTCAATCAATGAAAACACCCTGAATTTAATACATGATCGTCTGACAAATCCATGGTAACCAGTTGCCCATAAATACCAGGCTATGGGTGTTATGTAGTGCAGTACTTTGGTTCTTTTATCATCAAATGACTTTGAATTGTTGGGCTGTGAGATTTGGTGCCTTCACTATTTCTTTGTCATTCAGGAAGTAAGGTCACCTTTTCCCTTCATGCATAGATTCTGAATTATGCCTGCTTCTGAAGCTAATGAAGCTGACCCTAAAATAATGCAATGAAGCTGCTTAATAGCAATCTATCCCCTCAAATATCTGCAGAAATTAAAAACAAATAAATGACAAAAATGACCGATCAGCAAGGTTTTTAAATGACCACCTAGTAGTTGGTAAGTTTAATTGAAATACAGGAGTAACATCTATCATCTCCTTCCCATCCTAGAATTTAGGCGCTTCTGAAGTCCTTGTTTATATCTCAAGTGTCCTTAGCATATTTATTAACACTGAAGAAATCCATTTAGATACAGCAAGCTGTGCAACGTTTCCCCCCCCAAGTAATTTTAGGTAATCCAGGTTTTATTACATTTTATTTTTACCCTGTCCGCACTTTGGACTGAAATTTGCTCTGACTTTGTGGGAGATTTTTCAAAGCACCTAAGAGATTTAGGAGCACAAATTCCCTGGAGGATAAAGGTGGGCATTTTGCTCTAGGTTTGCACTACACACATAATACAGCCTTGTAAGCAGTTATCAGAGATTACAGTTGAGGCTTAGCAGTTATAGTAAGGAACAATGGAAGTTACCAAGATTTCTTATTAGATTTACTTATGTTCATCACTTCCCAATTCTTTAGTGCCCAACAGCTTTATCAAACGTTCAGTCTCTGAAATGAAATATCACCACTTCTCATCCTTTTAACCCTGGCATAAGGGAGATACCTGTCCACATGGATGGTCTGAGTGTCAGTCGCACTTAAGATTCTGCAGTTTCTTGTTGGGTTCTCTTGAACACAGGGTGACTTCAGTTTTATATACTGTAGTTTCAAGCTTCCTATTGAACACATGCCAAGTGAGAGCTCAGATTTTAGCTCTCTTCATTTCTCTGTTGCTTCCATCAATATCCAGTATATGGCAATGGCATATACCAAATTTCTTCAATCCTTTTCTTATTGAAGGCTTTTTTTATTCATTTCAAGGATTGTATTTTATTATTAGTGCCTACAAGCAATTGAGATCTCCTTTTTAAGCAATTTCAATTAATATTCCAAAGTCATATCCTGGTTTATATCTTTCAACATTCCTCCTTCCTTGTGCCAGACAATTCCTATTTCTTCCAGCATGCCGAAATTGTTTACAGTGAAAATTAACAAAATCCCTTCTACATTTTCTAAATTTGAAGGACGTACTCCAGACATTCTTCGGTTGTACATAAGCATTTTATGTTACTTAGGACTTCAAATAGAACAAAAGACAGTTTTCACATATAGAAAGATAAAGGTCTGACACACATAAGGCAAACAGCTGCAGCCTCTAATTTGGAGTGAAAAACAAATTATCTCTGGTATATTTGATTTATAAGGAAAACAATGGATAGTTTATATTTTGGGGTGAAAACCTGTGGTTTAGATTTCTTGGGATAACGTGCAGGTTGTCCAGTTTGCCCTTCAGTCTTGCAGCCAGTTATTTCTAGTTTGCTTAATTTGAAGCTTTCCCACCCATCTCTTAATCCACTCACAATGTACCTGTTGTGGAAGATCTGTTCAGTCTTGGTCACATATAGATAAACCAACAGTATAATCATGAGCTTTCTCTCTATCAGAAACTCTAGACTATGCTATAATTGTCTATTCTTATCTGATATAAAAAAACTCCAAGTAAGAAAAACGGGGTTTAATTTTTTATTCAAAATGTACCCACACTTGCGAGGAATATGTGGCAATAAAATGAACAACTGGGACAAAAAGTCATTAACGCTGGCGTCACTTCCCTGATGGAGGAACAAAGGGCTCCTTTATTGCAACTCTGCCTTTAAATGTGTAGGCATCTTGTTGAGAAAGTGCTTGATAAATAAATATAAACAACATTTGTTCTGCTGCTGGACTGCAGCATCTGAAAAAAAGCTGTTTAATTAAAAAAGGAAAACCCTGTCATTTTCAGGAAGCCCATCAACCCTGGTTGTCTTTCATTCTTCTCCCCACCCCACCACCACCCTTTTCCCCCCTCCACTTCTCTAATAACAGATGTTAACAATAGTTTCAACATGCCCAGTGGCAATACAGCAGTATTCTTTATGATTTCATTAATATTAATTGAGAATATTGCCTGATGGACAAGCTATCATGTTCCTGAGCCTTCATTTGTCTCATTCTGAATACTTATCTTTATTCGGTTGTTAAAGTCACGATCCCCCTCTGTTTTCTCCTGTAGAGGGTGATCTATTTGATAATATGGTTCAACCACAATTTCTTCCTAAATTATCCTATCCATTCCATTATTCCCTTTCTATTAGCCTGAGACTGCAGACAACTAAGTGAAAAAATGAGGTGCCAAATTCACTGTAAGTTTAGAAACTCAGTCTGACATCTCTAAGTCCTTTTGATGAGATTTCGTGCTATCCCTCTGTCTTTCCAATTAACTTTGAATGGTGCAGTGCTGATAAAACAATCTGGTTGGTGTTATTCTTTGAAATTTCATTTAAAAAGCCATGTATACATTTCATCTACGTTCCACCATTGTTGTTATTGTATTAGCGTGTCTTTTTAGGCACAAAAGGTGTCATTGACTTTATACCCCCTGCCACCGAAGCTGTATCTCCAAAGATGTATGCAATGTTGTTGTAGTTGTGCTGGTCCCAGGATATTTGAGAGGCAAGGTGGGTGAGATAATATCTTTCACTGAACCAACTTTTGTGGGTGAGAGAGACAAGCTACCCAGAGCTCGCACCACCGAGCTGACCAGATGAAAGAGCGCTGCATGAGTTGAAAGCTTTTCTTTCTCACTCACAGAAGTTAGTCCAATGAAAGATATTGCCTCACCCACCCTGTGTCTTTATTTCCAAAGAGGGATGCAATTAGCTAAATAAAACAACTTGGAGCACAAATTATCATAGTGCATGTGGTCCAAGGTGCTTTGTTTACAAAGAAATGGCAAAACATCTTCATTTATTATTAGGCTAGCCAAATCCTTAATGCCATGTGACCATCATAGCATTTCAAATCTAAATCACTTTGTAGATATTAAAATGTCCTGGGAAATGGAAATTCAGTGCTGAGTGATTTCAATACTTCACTTAGATCCAGAATTTATACTCTCGAGTGATGCCACTTGGGCTGTTTCCAATAGGATTGCAAAGGTATTGGAAGCTCCCCCATCGTTCACTGTGAACAGAAAGATTTTTGTTGGTCTGCTTTCCTCCATTTATTCAGCCTGCTTTTCCCTCCCATGATGTCACCATTGTCTTCTGTTCACAGGAGACATTCTTACATTGTGTTCCTTAGCTGTATATTTTGACTGACAGGCTGTCATTCAGGACATTGAAATGGCAGGGGTAGGGGGAGCAATCATGCTCTTTCACCTGAAGGGTCCTGAATTGAACCAACACTGTCTACATAAATGTCCCACCCCCTCAAAAAAAATCACTGCCTAATAACAAGAACTCCAAAGTGAATGGATTTCGGCTGGCTGACTTCATGCATAGTGATTTATGGTCCACATCCAGAGACATTGCTTACCAGGCCTATTGCCCTAAATTTTGCTGAAGACAAGTAAACATAAACTGAGCCCAGAGACTGGCAAATTAAGTCATTTAGGATTCATGCAAGGTCCCAACCCATCATCAAAACTAGGCTTTCAATCCGGCAAACACACAGGAGTAACTTTATGGACTTGAGTAGCCCCATTGAACTCAAGGGAAGTGCCAACATGCAGAAAGTTACTTCTGTGTGCAAAGCGATGTAGGGTTGTAAAGTTGCTTTCGCCAAGGCTCCTCCTTCAACATAAGTTCCTTTAAGCGACATGCCCGTTCATTAGTCTCATTTGACCAGCTGGTTTACAGTTTATATACCCAAGAAAGCTCAGATTAAGGGCAGCACCTGGATTTCAGAGAGGTCCCTGCCAAAGCCAAAGGAGATCAAGTAAATTGGCCAAGGTCACACAGCAAGTCAATGCCAGAAGTTTGGAATGCAAGATGGCCGAGTTCCTGTTCATCTGGTGGGTCTAACCACCAAATCAATGATCTATCATCACTGGCCATTTGATGACATGTAGGAATCCTGAGCTATTGCTAGTGGTATGTAGAGATGCTGAGTATATGCAACTCCCAACAAAGTGACCCCCTCCACAGAAGTTGCTGGTGGCCCCCACTTCTTCCCATTTGGCTCATATTTTATAAACTGAGTTGGACAGAGAAGTTTTTTGACTGGCAAACATCAATTTCACCACAGGCACACAAACTGATGGAGCAATATTTCCACTGATAATATTGAAATTTGCAGCTAGGCAAAGTCAGAAAAAGGCTGCTTGTGAACTTATTGGAGTTTGATGTAAGGATATTTACTTTGTATACTGTGACATGATGTTTTTGTGTTTTAAGAGTTTACAAGGCAGTAATTTTTAAAAACAACATCATTAAATAAATATTGTCTGACCCCCATTGTCTAACCCTCCCATAATTTGCCACAACTGTGCAACTTTTCATCAATAAAAATAAAAAAAATGCTTAAAATTCTTAGGTTTGTGCAACTGTGAAAATTTAAATCAATAACAGTTGAACAAAATGCTTAAAATGAACTTCAATATTAGCCGTCAAAACTATAAAAAAATTAAAAATCAAATTGTGCCAAGCCGACTTATAAGGGATTTGGGGAAGCTTTAGCATAAAAAAAACAATATATTCCTGTGGCCTTTTTGACCTATATCTTCTCTTATTTAGCTACTAAAAAACAGCGTGGTGCAGTCATTATGGCCCTTGAATACCAGCCAGGAGTTTGACATCCAATTCTACAACCGACCTGCTCTGTGACCTTGTGCAAGTCTCTCCATCTCTCTGTGTCTTTGTTTCTCCTCTCAGCTCTTATTTCGATTGTGATTCCTTTGAGGCATGGATTGTATGTCGCTGTGTGTTTGGATACCACCTCGCACAGTGGGACCTTATTTCGACTAGGGACTTTGTAGGACAACAAATATTTCTTACCCATTGGCAGAAGAATCACTGCTATGTCAATCTGACCGAACGGTAAAAATATTTACATTTTGTAACATTTATGCAAATATTTGCAACCCCTCAACCTTGATTGCAGCAGGCACAGCTCCGGTGACTTCAATGGATATATCCTTTCATGTATGACTTCCAGCCTGTCTCCAGTGCAGGCACACTGATGAGTATTTGGGGTTATTATATGAGCAGAAAGGGTATTTCACTGTCTGTGATCAGGCAGTAGTTGCCTTCAGTGGTTCAGCACTTTGGAATACTTTACAAGCAAGTTTCCCATTCATTTTAACAAAGGCTGAAGCACAGATACAAGCTCTTCTCCTAGTCACGTGTCCGGCTGGATCCTGGTGAAACCATGGCACAGTTATACCCTTTGGGTACTGTAGGCCCAGCACCTCTATGGCCTCAAGTCATGAGCTGGCACTAGGATGTCTCTGTCCAGACCATGTGTCTTTAGGGGAGGTTTTATTAACAGGGATTCTCTCTATCCTAGTAAGGCAGGGAGAGTGGAAGTTGATAAAGTGCAGGTAGGAAATGAAGAGAAACAGTTACATCCAAAAAAGTCCCCTCCCGTTATATCATATAATGGCAGACAGCCAAAAGGTGACAACTTCAATAAGTGCTTGAATGGAAATGCTAGAAATCTAAATACTAAGATGGCTGAACTTGAGTTCTGAGTGCTAAATGAGGATATTGATATAATAGGCATCACAGAAACTTGGTGGAACAATGATAATCAATGGGATATGGAAATAGCAGGGAACAAAATACAGAGGAATGACAGAGTAGGTCATGCTGGTGGGGGACTATATGTCAAACGCCTGGAGTCAGATATAGCAGAAGTCAAATGAATCAAATTGTACCACAGAGGTTCTGTGGCTTGCATTGCACAGGAGGTCAGACTAGATGATCATATTGGTCCCTTCTGACCTTAGAGTCTATGAGTCTATGTCACCTCAGGACAGGATGCAGAATAAAGTTTCTTGACACCATAAATGACTGAGTCTTGGAAAAACTAGTCCTTAACCCAGAAGGGGAAAAGCAATTCTTGATTTAATCCTAAATGGAGAATAGGATCTAGTCCAAGAGGTGAATATAGCTGAACCACTTGGTAATAGCAACTATAGTGTGGTTAAATTTAACATCCTTGAGGCAGGTGGAGGGGGAAAACCAAAGAAGCCCACCATAGTAGCATTTAACTTCAGAAAGAGGAACTACACAAAAATGAGGAAACCAGTTAAATGGAAATTAAAAGGTAGAGTCACGAAAATGAGATGCCAGCAAGCTGCATGGAAACATTTTAAAAACACCATAATAGACCCTCAAACGAAATATATATCCCACATTAAAAAACATAGTAAGAGGACCAGAAAAGTGCCACCATAGCTAAACAACAGAGTAAAAGAGGCAGTTAGAGGCAAAAAGGCATCCTTTACAAATTGGAAGTTAAATCCTATTGAGGGAAATAGAAAGGAGCATAAGCTGTGGCAAGTCAAGTGTCAAAGTGTAATTAGGCAAGCCAAAAAAGAATTTGAAGAACAACTACACAAAGACTCAAAACTAATAGCCAATTTTTTAAGTACATCAGAAGCAGGAAGCTGGTTAAACAACCAGTGGGGCCACTGGATGATCAAGATGCTAAAGGAGCACTCAAGAAGGAGAAGGCCATTGCAGAGAAGTAACATTAATTTTTTGCATCAGTCTTCACTGCAGAGGATGTGAGGGGGATTCTCACAACTGAGCCATTATTTTTAGATGACAAATCTGAGAAACTGTCCCAGATTGAGGTGTCATTAGAGGAGGTTTTGGAACAAATTGATAAATTAAACAGTAATAAAGTCCCCCAACCAGATGGTAATCACACAAGAGTTCTGAAAGAGCTCAAATGTGAAACTGCAGAACTACTAGCTGAGGTATGAAGCATATAATTTAAATCAGCATCTGTACCACATGACTGGAAGAGAGCTAATGTGACACCAATTTTTAAAAAAGGCTCCAGAGGCAATCCTGGCAATTACAGGCCAGTAAACCTAACTTCAATACCTGGAAAACTGATTGAAAACAACGGTAGGAATAAATGGTCATTTTCAGAATGGAGCAAGGTAAATAGTGGCATCCCCCAGGGGTCTGTACTGCTACCAGTGCTGTTCAAGATAGTCATAAATCATCTGGGAAAAGGGATAAACAGTGAGGCTGCAAAATTTCCAGATGATACAAAATTACTGAAGATAGTTAAGTCCAAAGCAGACCACAAAGTGTTACAAAGGGATCTCACAAACCTGGGTAACTGAGCAACAAAGTGGCAGATGAAATTTAGTGTTGAGAAATGCAAAGTAATGTACATTGGAAAACATAATCCCAACTATACATATGAAATAGTGGGATCTACAGTAGCTGTTACCACTCAAGAAAGATCCCAAAGTCATTGCGGACAGTTCTCTGAAAATATCTGCTCCATGCACGGTAGCAGTCAAAAAAGTTAACATTAGGAACCATTAGGAATGGGATAAATAATCAAACAGAAAATATCATAATGCCAGTATACAAATCCCTGGTAAGCTCACCCATTGAATACTGCAGGCAGTTCTGGACGCCCCATCTCAACAAAGATACGTTAGAGTTGGAAAAGCCATAGCGAAGACCTACGAAAATGTTGAAGGGCTTGGAACAGCTTCTGTATGATGAGAAATTATAAAGACTGAGCCTTTTAGCTTGGAAAAGAGATGACTAGAAGGGGATAGGACAGATCTATAAAATGATGTCTGTTGTGGAGAAAGGGAATAAGGAAACATTATTTACTCGTTCCCAAACCACAAGAACCAGGCGGTCACCCAATGAAATGAATAAGCAGCAGGCTTAAAACAAACATAAGGAAATATTTCTCCAGACAACACATTCAACCTGTGGAACTCGTTGCCAGGAGAAGGGCCAAAAGTATAAGGGGCTAAAAAAAAATTAGAAAAGTTCATGGAGGACAGATCCATCAATAACTATTAGCCAAGATGGTCAGGGATGCAACCCCATGCTCTGAGTAACACTATTCGCTGACTGCCTGAAACTGGGAGTGGATGAGAGGGATGGTTCTGTCGTTAATTGACTGTTTTGTTCATTCCCTCTGAAGCGTCTGGCATTGGCCACTGTTGGAAAACAGGCTACTGGACTAGATGGACCACGGCTCTGACCCAGTCTGGCTGGTCTTATGTTCCTATGTTCACTATCACTTGCCTTTCGGTGGACTGCAAGGAGGAGACCTGAGCTAAGGCAGACTCCACCTCATGGAACCTGGTATACAACAGGTCTTGCTTAATTAAGTACCACTTCCTCCATCCATTGTCTACAGGCTCACACAAAGCTCTAATAAAATGGGATATGGACAGGTGCCAAAAAACCCCCTTACCCACCTGTAAAATGGGGGTGGTGCTCCTTTGTAAAGCACTTTGAGATCTGCTCATGAAAAACTATATAAAAGCTAGGTGTTGTTATTACCCTCCCCACCCACCACTCTACTGACGCCATCTTAGAGCTGCCCTTGGAAGAGCCAGCACACACCCCGCTGTTCTCCCAGTGCATTCTGACACAGCCATCTTGCCCTCAAGAATGTAAATTTTATTTTATTTTTTTTTAAGGTTTCCATCTATGCTTGTGGCAGGAACTTCAATATGTGACCCAAGCATAAGAGATAAAGAGACGAGCCTGAAACAGTGGCTGTGAAAGGAGTGGACAGCCCTGTTCAGCTCAGCAAGGTGTCCACCCGGCGGCCCAGTGAGGATCATTTAAATGTCACCCTTGTTAACTATGTCCTGCCCTATGCAAGAAAGGAAGAGGAAGAGTCGCAGAGTGAATCTCACTGTGGGGGCACTGAGGAAATACCACCATTTGTCGTCTTCCCCGATCAAGAAGCAACCGAGCAGAACCCATGGGAATATTCGAACCCCGCTGGGGAAAGCCAAGCACAAGAAGCCCAGAGAGCACACACCATCATATCGTGAACATCAGTTAGTACAAAATATTTGGGAGAATCCTGGGGGAAGCTGGGAAGAATACCACCTCTTCCTCTTCCTCCGCCCAGTCTTATATGTTCCACTCACCCCTCAGTGTATGAACATCCCTGTTGTCCTAGACAGACAGTCCTGGAATCCAATAACTGTAAGTTCTCATTGGCTAGGTGTTTGCATCTGTTTTAGGATGTAGATTATAATGCTTTGCTGTTTTCCTCCCACCTAAGGAGAGGGCGCCATCCTACAGCCAGCCGAAAAGAGATCACCATTCAACACCATCTAATAAACTGGATTCTTCAGCTGTGATTTGAACTTTCAGCCCCCAAGAGAAGGGTCAGTGTGTTGAAGCAGAAGGCAGCAGAACATGAAGTTATCAGGCTGCCTACAAGAAGATTAGGGAGAAATGAATTTCATCAATACCGAGCTTTTTGGGGCAAAAGTTCACAGTGAGAGAAAGGATCTATACAATATTCCTCTCCTCGTAATTGACTTGGAGCCACTTTCCACCACGCACATACAGGCATGGTGTCAATAAAAGTTATGCAAAAGCAGAAACATTTAATTATGTTAAAATACCCTGCTTAATCTCGGATAGCTGTTATTTGAGCTGGACAAGTACTGGTAAAAAAGAATTGGCAAAGTTTGTTTGAATAAAAATCCATCCGTTTGCTTTCACGTTACATATGTCCCAGCTTCTTCTCTCCCTGAACATTAGTGCAAGAGAACTTTTGTTCCCCAGAACGTTTGCAGAAAGAGAAAATACTGTACACAAACATGCAAATATATATTACGTGAGTAGTTGCGTTGGAAGTGCCATGTGACTGCGACTCATTTAAATCCTGTTCCCAGTTATAAAGTCTCGGTTTTCCATTAAAGGAGAAGAAACCGTACCATGTGACCATCCTCATAGCAGACAGAAACTATGCAATGTCAGCTGACCGTGAGTATTTGACTTATTAGTCACAGGAAAAATTCAAGAGCAGTCAATGGATGGAGATCTATTCATGTGCCATATTCGATGACCAACAATTCTGAATAATCAGGACATCTGGAACAATCAAAATTTGATCTGGAATACATGGCAAACAAAGAGGGGCCAAATCAGTGACATAAATTGCTCACCGTGGTCACAGAACGCTGATTGCATCAAATTTCACAAACCACAGGTTAAACAGAGACAGACCTTTATCCACAAACTCCAGCCAAGAGGGGAAGAAATAGCCAATGCCAGGACTTCGGGACATTGTGCCTATGTCTACATTGCAGCCAGACACCCACAGCTGGCCTGTACCAGCTGATCCGGGCTCATGGGGCTCGGGCTATGGGGCTGTTTAATTGCTGTGTAGACATTCTAGCTTGGTTTGTAGCCCATGCTCTGGGACCCTCCCACCTCGCAGGGTCACCAGAACATCATCTCCACAACAAAACAGCCCCTTAGCCACACAAACCTGAGTCAGAGGGCAGCCATGAGTTTTTAATTGCAACGTAGACATAGCCTCAATGACCTTTCTACAGTTTTGACAGGGCTTTCCCTGCCCTGGACTGATCGGCTGTTTGCTCAAACTCTCCATCTCTCAGGGCCTATGTCTATGCTATGTACAAGTGGCACAATTCCCAGTTCATGGACACATACTTGCACTCGCTCAGCAACAGAGGGCACCTGTATAAATAGCAGCGTATGCACAGCAGCACCTGAACTCTGAGGGACATGCTCGACGCGGCTGAGCCATGCCTCCACTGCTGGGACCACAGCTACCCTGCTAAGCGTACTCAAGCCAGCTCAATGATAGTATGTGAGAACGTGCTGGGATTCATATTCCCAACCCATAGACACGGCCGCAGTCTCTCTTCACTTCAGCTTCACTGCACACCCGCCCCTTTTGCCCTCTTCTCCCATGCTCTGTTTCCCTCACTCCTTCCCTTTTCGTTCCATTTAGCTGATCCCATTCTAATGAAAACCACCCAAAACAATGCAAAATCATGGAACTAATATGCCATTTTCTGCCATTCCAGTCCTCATTCTGCTTGTGTATTCTACCCTCTCCCTAAGACTTGGTCTGTCCAGTCTACTTGGACTGTAAACTCTTCAGGGAAGGGACCACCTACTACTCTGTGTTTGTACAGCACCTAGCACAATGGGACACCATCCTTAACTGGGCTTTAGAGCACTACTGTAAGAAACCCATTAAATCAGTACAAGTCTCTATTAGCGCTGGTCAAAAAATGAGAAAGATTGTTGGTCAGAAATTTTGGATATGTAGCAATAATTGCAGCTTTCAAAAGGAATGTTTTTTCTTTGATTTGAAAATTCTCACAAATATTGTAACACGCTTGCATGACTGGTGTTGTGCAGCTGTGTGGTTTAGATAAGGAAATCTACTCAAGCCCACCTCTGGGAGGTCTACATTGTCCTAAAACCCCTAATCTTTGTGAGGGAATTTTCAAGAGTGTGCACCATAAGACTGATTCACCTCTCCCTGAAGCCACTGGGAGTTTTATCCTTGCATCCAATGGAAGCCAAATGGAGCACCGAGGAAATGTTTGTTCTGGACCAAATGTGGATTTCTCTTTTAAAAAATATGGACCAGACATGAATTTTCCCCTGCAGTATCTGCCCAGGTCTGTTTTCAGCATCAGTGCCATTTGGGATTTCGTTCCCCATCTGAAAGTGTTTCACCGTTACTCTCCTTTGCCTATTGTATTAATACTAATGCGAGAGCGAATTTAAGAGAAACAGTGTAGTTTAAAGCACTGCACTAGTACTCAGACCATGTGGGCACTTGGCCCCATCTGTAAAATGGGGATAATGATCCTGAGCCCCATTGTAAAGTGCTTTGAGACCTACCAGTGAAGCATTCTAAAATCTATGGATTATTATTTATTATTAATAAAACTCCCCAAGAAAACTTGAAGAACTCCCGAAAAGTACTTCCTAATCCCATCATTTAGAACTACTGAAGAGTTTTCAAAGCTCCCTCCACCGGCGCCTCCCACCCAAAAAAAAAAAAAGAAAAAAAAAAAGACTTTAGAAAACAACCAAAAACTTTCAGGAAAATGTTTTATTTTTAAAGTCCCTCCCCCCTCCCCGACCCCTTCCCACAAACCTCCACTCTGAAACATTCAGTTTTTCAGTGGCAAAATGAAAATAAGGAAATAGAGAGAAAAGGAGGGTGGGGGCTGAAAAAACCCACGCAAAATGATACAAAAAAAAGTTTGCCAACATTATTTTGACAGTTAAAAAATCAAATCTTGAGACCAGTTCTCCTGTGATCTCTCTCATTCCTTATTTTGGAAAAGATTCTGCCCCCATGACTCCATTTGAGGAATCTCATTTAAATTAGCAAGGACTCCTGAAGGCATTACTGCAAACACCTACTCGAGTGCCTAACGCTTGGAACTGTTCCCAGTGCATCAAGCTAAGCGTGTGTGTAAATATTTGCAGGATTGGGGTGCTAGTTGGTGCAAGCCATTACTAAATGCCCTACAAAGAAAGTTCTGCAGAAACCATGGCTGCTACACAATATGTAAATAGCCTATTTTCTGTTTCCTCCTGGGGGCGTTTGTGCATTTTTGTAAATGTGTATCCTTTTAAACTAAACACCGACAAAAACAATACAGAAAAGAAGAGCCACGCTGCACATCTGCAAAAGAGAGAAATTAGTGCCTCGGCCTATTTAAAAGCCGACAAAGACTTAAGCAATGTTTTCCTGTTTAAATATCACGCATCCGCTATTTGCAGAGCATATTGTAAAAACAGGGTTATGTTGTGTCTGTTGACCCCAGGGCTGTATCAGGGGAAGGGACTGTGCAGTCATTACTTGTATTTTCCTGACTTGAGGCTGCTTTATTATTTCCATGGAAGTTTGGTGTCTGGCTTTCTTTCACTTTCTGAGCACTGGTAGAATCCTCAAGATGCTCCCCCACACCTGTTCTGTCTCTTGCATTTCTTCCAGCTCTGCAAGCCAGTGGCTTTATTTGATTTCATTCTACATGCACTGTTTTGTATTTTGCTGGGCAGCAAGCCATATTGGCAGTGATGCTGAATTTGTTTTATTCAGTGATTTTCTTGTCATGCATGTACAAAAAAGTTATTTTCCCCATCTCTCATTCAAATGCTGTATTCCCCTCTGTTATTCTGCAGTTGTGCACATTCTAGGTTTGCTTTATGACCTGCTGCTCAGACAGGGAGTTGGCTGATGTTTGCCTTGGGCTGCTTTCTCATACAAAAATTATGCTTCTCTTAGCTTTAGCAAAGTAGTGATAGCGCTGGGTTTTGTTTTAAGTAATCACAGTTTGCACGTGCTTTGCGTACCTTTTTGTTTTTGTAGATACCACCCAGAAATCTGTCAAAAAAATAGACAAACCATGAAAAAGAAAAAACCTACAGCAAAAACTAGAATATATAACAGAGCAATTAAAGTAATCTAATTATTGTATGGAGACTTCTATTCTCTTCCTTAGTTTTCTTTGACAACCCCACCCTAAAATCATACAAAGAAAAAACTAGGTTTTAAAGTCTCAGTTGTGAGGGTCACTCAGAAGTGGTGTGAGAATAGGGCTAGTCGGCCATTTTGCTTGTAGCCAAAATATTTTTGAAAACATTATACAGTTGTTGCTGTTACACTTTCATCCTCTAACACATACCTTCATGACATAGAGGCACACTGCGTAATCCAGTACACATCGCAGCAAGTCATTGGGAAACATACACTTCACTGCCTTTTGCACTCACCGTAGGATGTGTTAGTTTCTCTCCATTGTAAAAAAGAAGACAAGACTCTTGCAGTAACAGATCACCAGGAGCAGTAGGATGAATTAAGAACCTTTAGTGTGCATAGATATGTATTTGGTATCTTTCTACTGCATCTTGAAATCTCTAAGGACTCTGGCATCTACAAAGAAGCAGCAATTTTGTGTTCAGTTGGGTGCTGACTGCTCCAGCAGAGAGGCACACACTGCGCTCTCTCTCATAGCCATTTCATATTTGTCTTTTCTCAAGGTATTTTTCACTTCCTCTACAAGAAGTGTCACCTCGACCTAAAGTGCTGATTCATTATTTGTGAACGGAAAACAGAACAGAACCCAATGGGACAAAAGGATATTGCCTCCAAAAAAAAATCACAAGACCAGACCTTCAGGCTTGCCTGTGCTGTACTCAGAACACCTGAATAGCAGTGGGAGGCCATGGGGGTGTCCTGCCATCATTCCAGCCCCGTGGGGACTGGTTCAGCCCCAGACACACAGCAGAGCAGCCTCAAGGCTGCTCTAAATTGTGCCAACTAGAATGGCCTGCAAGAGGTGCATTCTGCATTCTGCCCCTACACTGGGGCTTTGAGGAGGTGGCGCAGAGCGGGGTCCCCATACAAGGGAAATCCCTAGCTGCCTGAACCATCTGTCTGTCCTCTTTGCACTGCTGGATGATAAGGGGTTGGCCAGTTATAAGCACCTGATAGATACGACGTACAGCACTGCTCCGATGCATTTTTAGAGTTCATTAGGGTACGTTAGTAATGCTCTTTGACAGAAGTTACCGTTCAGGTGGAGTCACATCATTTCCCAGTCTTTAGTTAAAGCCTGAAGTACGTGGCTGGTTCTTGGTCTGTGGTACTGATTGTGATATAATAACACCTGCTCATTGATCAGGACCCCATCGTGCTAGGGGCTGTACAAACACAGACCACAAAGATGGTCCCTGCTGCAGAGACCTTACGTTCTAAGAATTCACTGTGCCATGTATCGGGTGCTGAACCTACAAAGGGATTTGCCTCCCACCTGATTGATTTGCCAAGAGCACCGAGGACGGAACCTAAAAGCTCAGTTCTGCCCCCACAAATAAATGCCCCCATTACGCGACCCATGGGCCACTATCATGTATCTGTATCCCAAGCCACCCCTCCGCCCCCCATGCTCTCACACAAGCAGATAATTCCTCAGAGCAGCACAAATGAGCTAGGAGAGTGGCTGTCCATAGTGATGGCTGCTTCATCAGAGAATATGCCAGCAAAAAATATGCTCTAGTTGCAAAAAGCTTGCCGAACCGTGTGTCTACTGATTTCCAGTGACCTTGTATACGGGTGCTGTATCATTAGCAATAGGCAATGCTGTTGTGGGGAATTCTCCACGATCAGCGTGAAGTTACCAGTGAGACACAATATGCCCGATTTGCAGACTGGTGAGGCTTAATACGCAAGGATTTCTTAGACAGTTCAATGCAAAGCCAAAAATTAACTACAACATATCACACTTGCTAGACCTGAAGAGTTATGTGTTCAAGAGGCTGCACACAGGGAAGGCTTGCTTCAGGACCCCTATTAGGGGAATGGGCTGACAGCACCACCTGTGGCGTCAGGGGGCGATGGAGTGTGCCACCTTGTCTGGGCAGTGGCTCTTTATACTTTTCTGTATGCAGTGTCCTTTCATTCACTTACCTTGGGTGAAGTTCTGATGTCCTTCACGCTCTCTATACTTCACTGTTAATGCTAACTACATATTTCTGTTCTCACCATGATAATTGGCGCAAAACCAATGGGAAAGGCAGTGGGAAAGAAAATGCCTTAATGTAAAACGGATAAACTCTTGTCTTTGTTCATCTTTATCTATATGCAACGATAAACTAACAAACTCTTTGCTGCATTGTACAACACCGCACACTATTTCCGATCTGCTGTGGGATGCAGAAGCCGAGATACCACAAGGTTACTCAGCGCTCTCTTGGTCTCCGCCAATTGTAAAAAGCCATCGGGTTGCTGCGGCTTGGCCTCAGACAGTGGTCAAGTGGCTCACCAGTGGTCAGGGAACTCGGTCAGAGGAACTCAGGCCAAGCTAGGCCTCCAACAAGGTGTCAGACAGAGCTGCAGAAAAGAGATCTTTGGAACAAAGGCTGAGTGGCCAGCGTTACAGATGCAGGAGTGCTGGCGTTGGAGAGCTAGCAGTCCGGACTCAACTTGCATTTCAAAACTCCCTGATATCAAGGAAACTTCTGAAGCCTGATGGTTTCTCTCCCCCTCATGTAAATGCTTTCTTTGCGATCCCGGGGTTCCTCCCAGGTGTTAGAAAAAGAGCATGATCTGGTGGAACAGGCACTGCATACTGGCCCTAGTAGATGGGGTTCAATTCCTGCCACAAACTTTGGGCAAATCACTAAATCTCCCTGTGCCTGTGCCCTACCTGCAAAGTGTGGGTATGCAGCTCTGTTCTTATTATGCTGCAAAAGAGAACATGCTCTTCGGGAAGAGCTGTTCGGCAGAGTCAGAGCAAACTGGAATGAGAATAGATAACATCGTCTCATAGTTCAGCGTTAAAAATAATCACACAGCATCTGCCTCCTTGTCTATAGCAGCACTGCAATGAAGGACAGGCTCAAGCTTTCAAATCGTTCACTTTTGGATTGGCTTATCTGCTCCTACCTCTCGAGTTGATCCTTCTCACTCACTTAGAGCTCTTTGCCATTGACTTTCTCCTTTCTGTCCTCTTCCCTTCTGAGGGTTTTCAGAGAGTTTGAGGACATCAGGTACTGTGGAACCCCTAAAATTCAGATCTTGGTGAGGATGAAGAGGACCAGCTCATTTTCAAGCTGTCTTTGCTTTCTCGTGTATTATTAAACACCACACAGGGGGCTCCGTTCTCAAATGTTTCCAGCAGCGCTCACAACGGGAGGTAGATTTGCAAGAGAGCTCTGCTCTCCTGTAAGCACCTGTAGTGGGGTGCATCACCGCCTGCAGAAACCTGTTTCGGTATCCCCTTCCCTCAGGGGTCCTTAACTCCAGGCTGGCTTCCTTCCTGCCTGGGCCTGGGGTGATAACAAACAGTTCAAAACAATCCTCAAAGTCCACAAAGTAAAAACTCAAACACAGCTCTGGCATCTTGATCCAGCCCTGGAGCTCTCCTTTTGTCATTATCAAGCAGCCATCCCTGCCCTTCCTAGATGGAGCCCAAGTTCTCAACCATCTTCATCTCACCCGCTCTCTCCCTGATGCAGAGATCAGCTGGCAAAACCCGCTCTGGTTAAGCTCCTGCTCTCTGCAGACTCTGCCCCAGCTTCCTTTAGCAGCACCCTGACACCCTTATATTGAGAGAGGTCAGCGGATGGTTGCCCTCTTTATGAGCTGGGCAGCAAGTAATCAGACACAGGAGTACTGGACCCTGCTTAAAGTACAGCATCCAATGGAAGTGGCCAGGTTTTCAAAAGGACTGTAACAGCTTATGACAAATGGGTGCAATTGGGTGATGAGCTCTTTTGACAACCTTCACACTTATTTAGGTAAAGAGAAACTAAATAGAAACTGTTGGGTGTTGAGTTTTTTTAAAAATCTACTCCTGATTTCTGATTTTTTTTTTAAAGCGTACCTTCTACGTTTCCCTTTAACGGGCTCATCAGCAAGTTTGGATTCTGTGACTTGGTTTTGTTTTTTCCACTGTATTTTTCTGGACCAATTTGTGCCATGTATTTGTGGCTGGTTTCTTTTAAGTAACACCTTGTGTCAGGGAGGGCAGCTAACATGGCACAGTTCTGGATTTGATCATTATATCTCACCTCGGCTGCTTGGTAACTTAATGTGCAAATCAATGGTAAATATTCATGGGCTTCCTTTTCTCGGGTATTAGGGGTTCGCTCCTTTCTCAGTGGTGTTGGAATTCTGAATCACAGCTCTCCCTCCATCCTGATTTATACAGGCTCGTGGCAAACAAAAGCCATAGTTTCCATAGGAACCTCCTGCAACTCCTGAGAACGTGATCAAGCCTGGGCGGGATTACACAGCCGATATTAGCTCACCGCTGTGTACGTACAGAACTGATGATGTGAATGCGCACGCATCTCTAATCGAGGCACGTGTTGCTGTGTGAGCACGTGTCCGATCCGTAGTGTTAACACACAGTGATGGCTCTATGGAAATAGAATCTCAGACAATTGGCGTGCAGGGATGTAGTATTGTGGCCGACCCATAGCATTGCTCGGTTCTCACCGATGCAATTTCCTGCTCTCTGATTGGCTGAAAATGTTTAGGGGTGGAAGTTAATTCTCAACAATTTCCAGGAAGAGGGACAAGACTGGGCCCAAAGTAGCCATGCTAATCTCTCTACTCTGATTGGCTGTAGCCTTCAGAATTCTTTGGGTCACATTATCTGTCATATGATTGTAATAGTTTCCTTGGGGGTCCTTTTGGGCCCATGTGGGCAGCAGCAGAAGAGAGGGCATGATAAATTTTGCTTTCACTGTGCCCTAGACTGGGCAGTACTGCACCTCCCAAAGCTTTCCCTGGGTGAAGGCTGCTCCATCCTCACCCGTCTGCAGGACTATGGTTTAATGCCCAGCTTAGCTCTTCGTTAATTAGCTGCAGTTGTTGTTTAAACAAAGCCTTTGGCGGTGAAGTGATATTACCAGAGTTCTGCACGTGTAACATCATATCAATATCCAACGGTGACAGCAGCTGATGTGGTGAGCTCATGGCAGGATCAAGTCGAAATGTAAGGGATAGGGGAAAGGTTTAAGGCTTTATTAAACGAATGAAGACGAAATATAAATGAAGAAGCACAATGAGCATGCGTTCTATAAGAGTTGACTCGGGACACATTCTGATTCAGACAAGCACTTACGCACATGTTTTTCTTTAAGTCCCATCGATGTCAAAGGGGGAGATTTACAAAGGTACACCTGGGAATGGAAAGTGCTTAAATCCTATTCCTTAATTCAAAGTGATTTAAATGCCTTCCTGAACTGAACTTCCTAAATGTTCTGGTTTGCAAAAGTGGCCACAGTCTCTCCATGTGGATTAGTAATAATATCCATATTATATCCATATTGAGCTCATGCTAAATACCTCGTCAATAGCATGCCAAGGGAGTGGCATGTGCTTAATTTTTTATTCAAACACTTAAGAAATTATTTTGATTCCTAACCTAATTAACTGGACTGTATCTTAATCATTCCTGTTAGTCTTACACAGGCTGTAGGCGTGAATCATATGAGTCCCTAACAGCCTGATATATTTCAATTTAAATGTAACTTAATAATTGCTGTGCCAATTAGTTAAAATGTAAGTAGGAAAAAAACATTGGATGGAGGCATCTTAATTTAAATATAATCCATTAAGTAAAAACTGCTATTCTAATTAGTGATAATGTAGTACAATTAGGAAATAAAATTTGATTGGTACATTGGAATTTAAACTTAAGTAGTAACTGCTATTCTAATTAGTGAATGCAATGTGTTTATTGCAGAGTTTTATCTGGGAGAAGCGTTGATACAGCAGAGAGGGCGGTGGGGGAGGATACAAGAGAAGAATTGGTTTGTGGGAATCTCTGCTAAAGACATCTGGTGGCCAAAATTTAAGTGTGAGAAATCCATGCCTGAATTTGCTTTGTGGCTTCTGCTGTTCTTTCAACTTGTTGTTGCGAAAAATTTACATCTTCTTTCCTGTCTGAATTTCTCTAGCATCAACTTCCTGCTGTTGGATCACATTATACCTTTCTCTGGTAGATTAAAGAGCCCATTGTTAAATATCTGTTCCCCATGTAGGTATTTAAAGATTTGATGACAGTCACCCCTAAACCTTCTCTCTGAGCTCCTTGAGCCTAACAATCTGTTGAGTTTATTACTATAAAGTATCATTTTTTAATCCTTTTATCATTCTCATGGCTCTTTTCTGAATCCTCTCCAATTTATCAACATTCTTCTTCAATTGCGGACACAGTGTTCCATTAGTGGTCACACCAGTGCCAAACATAGAGGTAAAATAACTTATTTACCCCTTCTCGAGATTTCCCTGTTTATGCATCCAAAGATTGTTTTCACCCTTTCAGCAACAGGGAGCTCATGTCCAGCTGGTCATCCACGATAACCCCCCACCAGCCTTTTTTCAGAGCCTCTGGTTTCCCAGGATAAAGTCCCCCCAACCAGTAACTACAGCCTATATTCTTTGTTCCTAGATATATATAGTTAGCCATATGAGAACACATATTGTTTGCTTGCACCCAGCTAACCTATGGATCCAGACCACTCTATATCAGCCACTTGTCCTCTTTGTTATTTACCACTGTCCCAATTTTTGGATCATGTGTAAACTTTATCAGGGATGATTTTATGTTTTCTTCCACAAGATCAATAAAAATGTTAAATAGCATAGGGTCAAGAAGCAATCCCTTCAGGACACAACTAGAAACACATCTTTTTGATGATAAACAGGGAATCAATTATATTTTGAGACCTATCAGTCAGCCAGTTTTTAATCCATTTAACATGTGCCATGTTAATTTTATATATTCCTGGTTATTTAATCAAAATGTCATGCGGCATCAAGTCAAATTCCTTACAGAAATCTAAGTATATTATATCAACACAATTTGTAGTCTCCTCAAAAAAGGTATCAAATTAGTTTGACGGGATCTATTTGTCATAAACCTATGCTGATTGACATTACTTACATTACCCTACCCTATTCTTTGTTAATCAAGTCCTGGATCTGTCACTCCATTATCTTGCTCCAGGATCAAAGTCAGGCTGACAGGCCTATAATTGAGTCATCCCATTTACCCTTTTTAAAATATTGACACAACTTTAGCTTTCTTTTGGTCTCCTGGAATTTCTCCAGTGCTCCAGACTTATTGAAAATCAATATCAACACCTTTGTCTGTTAAAAATACCCCCTCTAGCAAAAATGTAGGTGTACTCCATCTTTGCCTGCCCCTAACTTGAAAGATGAACAGGAGACTCTGCCTTTCCAGCAATAAACTATTGCTCCACCCTGCACCTCCACCAGCTGCCCAGACCTTCCCCAACCCAGGCTGTTGGTCTGTCTCTCTAGACACTTTTAACACATGTATCTGAATGTAGCACCTCAGTCCCAAGTACACCAGTACCCCACCCCGTTGGCAAATCTCTCCTCCACCATATTGGGATGAGAGTCTTAATCCACCCCCAGTAGGGTCAGGTCATCCCAAAATGTGTTAGGGTGGCTCAGCTGAAATCTGCCAGAAGCCACCCACAAGCATATAATGGGGTTCATCCAAAGCTGCACAATTCTTATTGCCAGCCCAGGCTTGTAATCCTTCAGAGCTGGAAGTTTTTTTGGGTAGGTTTATGCTGCAAAGAAAAACTCACAGCACCAACTCTCAGAGTCTGGGTGAATTGGCTCAGGCTGTGGGGGTAAAAATTGCCATATCAACATTTAGGCTCAGGCTGGACTCCGGGCTCTGAGGCCCTCTCCCCCACTGGGTTTTGGAGCTCAGACTCCAGCCACAATGCAAACACTACTAACTTGGGCTCTGAGACGTGGCGCCACAGGTTTTTTTTTGCAGTGTAGACACCCTCTGTGGCCTGGCTTGCAAAACCCATTCAAGTTTCAACGCAGGAAATCACTTAAGCATTTGCTTCAATCCATCCCTAATCAGCAAAGTACTTCAGCACATGTGCTACAGTCCCATTGACTTCAGCGAGGACTCACGATATGGCACAACACTGCGGTCAACTACTGTATTATTTTTAACAGCATTTTTGGCCTGTCTGGTGTGCAAGCTGCCCGATTCATTTTGCTCCCTTCGTTTGGCAAGAAACAATAACACTGCTCGCTAAACAAGAAAGCCGAGGACAACGGGGAGACCTTTGGAGATAATAAAGGCCACGGTGGCAGGCCATCAGCTTTACCAATTGCTGTTAGCAAACTGGAGTTGAGATAGAATCTCAGCCACTCTATTAAAAGCTACCCCTGACCTTGGGTTTAACGCTCCTGGAGGCCCTGGAGATGCGTGCATCAGGTTAACTGCAACTTGCACTTTTAAAAAGTAATTATATCACTTTAGATTTCCACTGAGAAGTTGGCACTAGACCAGGATGTAGCCCTACAGTTATACCTCCTTTGCTTGGTAGCAGTAAGAACAGCTTGACTTGACCTCATGCAGACTGCTTGGGTAGAGGGCTGAATAAAGGCACCCAGATACTATGGTGACAGGCATGGCATAAAAACCTACTAGAAAGAAAGAGGTATAGCTGTGGCTGCAAACTGGTAGCCAAATGTTGGGCAAAATTCATTTTTCTGAGATGCTGTTGCCTGCCATTGACCTGATTTTACATTTCTTATGAGGCCCTTCATTTCTTCAAAGAGCATCGCAAGCTCTTTGGGGGTAGAGTGTGTCATTTTGTTCTGTGATTGTACAGCACCAAGCACAACAGAACCCTGGTGTAAGACCAGTGCTTGTAGGCACAACCAGAACACATGCTACTGAAGATAATTATCATTGATAAATAACTAAGGCTCACAACATCCCTGTCCGGGTGGTAAGTGTTGCTACCATATTGTCATGGGGAGTCGGAGGCAAAGACTTGACTTCCCCAAGGTCACACAGTGAGTTAGTGCCAGAGCCGAGACTAGGATACGTCTCGTTGCCAAGGCCTGCCATGAAAAAGAGCAGAACTGATGCCTGAAAGTGCAGCCAAAACAAGCCTAGTTTGGTTTCTGGAACAAAGATGGCGAATTTGGCACTTCTGGTTTGGGCAGAAGCCGGAAGTGCGTATGGACAACAAGCCCAAAATAAGCAGAAGCGGGCATGGGAAGCCCAAAATACGCTACCACGGAGAGGCTGACTGGAGCACAAGTGCCCACGATCCAGCCACAGAAGCCACCAACCCAGGATCAGTCTCTCCATGGTGCTAGGCACTGTACCCGCATATAATCAAAAAATAGCCCCTGCCCAAAAGAGTTTAAAATCTACATGAATCTCTCCCCACTTATAAAGGACATTTGTAATTTCAGTCTCCCTTAAGCCATGGGTCAGACGCCCCAATTTTAATGGAGCAATTCAGATTGTCAGTTTTGTGTGGAAGGTATTTTAATTAGTGCTGTTTGTTTAATTTAAAGGGGTAAGTGATGGCAAGCTAGGGACAGGGGATTTTTAAAATAAAGTTGTTAAGTCTGAAAAGTATGTAAGGTGAGACAGTGAGCTAAAAAACAGAGATAACAGCACATGAAATTGTCTGAATGTATTACAAAAGTCAAATACCGCCAGTCTTCTCTTTCTCTTATCACCAAAATGTCAAGGAGTGGAATTCATCAATGACTTACAACGTGTTCTCTTTACTCAGGAATTTTCTTGTGCCTCTATCAGAGGAGGCCATACAGCCATCAGTTTAACTAACAGGCAGCTGTACACGTTGTTTTGGATTACAGTTTTTCATTTCCTTACTTACTTCCCACTCACAGTTACCACAGTTACCAGCCCAGGGAGGATGTGACCGAGAGCAACTGCTAGACTTTAGTCTGCTCACGCCGTTGCGAACTGGACAATGTCGGATGTCTAAAGACAAAGAGTGTCAGCAGCAACTTTCCCAACCCGTGACTGTGAGAGAAGGCAGCATTGTGGCACAATATTGACTGTTGATCAAACTACTTTCCCCTTTCAGTTCCTTCAGATGTTCTAGCAGCTGTGTTCATGACTTGCTTTCCCTAAATACTATATATGTATAATGCAAAGCCCAGTAATAGAAACAAAACACAGTAGTGTCTGTCATCCAGAATTCTGACTGCACCACGAAGCACCTACACGAGAGGATTGAGTCTAGCTCATTTTGTTTCTGATAAACATTTAAAGAGATTCGGCAGGAAAGGCAGAATGCCCTACGGGGTGCAAAAATAAAAAGAACAGAAGAGAAGAGTGAACAAGCTGCATTAGCTAACATGGGAGTGGGACGCTTCTGAATTTTTTGTGCTAAAGACAACTTTCAAAGCCCTGTGTTTTGCTTTTGCACCAAGCAATGCTTTCAGCAGCCTTCACACGGAAGAATATGTTCGTTCTCTCTCTCTCTCTTTCTCTATTTTTTGCCTAGCATGTCTTGCTCAACCTTAACTTGCAATTCAAATTGTCTGCTGCGGCAGCAATAATACACAGAGACAGATTCAGCTTCCAGTTACACAGGCATAAATCTGGAATTACTCCAGCGAAGTTATTCCCAATTTAAAATGTGCCTGGAAGTCAGGAGTGCTAGAGGTGCGATATAAAAACTCAGATATAAAAACTCCCCCAGGTGTGGCTCAAACCTCTTCCCTGTGCCTGGCTCCTTGCAGGGGTTTCTCCCCTCTCCTAGAACAGGCTGAGTCCTGGGTTCTTTTTTGTGATGTCTGATGCCTCCACCCACGGTGACTCCTGACTGTGCCCAGGACCCATCTTTAGAGGTTTTTAAGTTGTGGCTTGACAAAACCCTCACCGGGATGATTTAGCTGAGGTTAGCCCTGCTTTGAGCAGGGGGTTGGACTAGACACCTCCTGAGGTCCCTTCCAACTCTACTCTTCTATGATTCTAAGTGAATAAGGCTACCACAACTGACACAGCATAAAACCTAGTCCATGAGAAACAATAAAGTAGTTCAACACTTACCCCAGCAAAGAAATGACACTCCAAAACAACACTATGTCCAAGTGAGGACTTTCCTGGGAGCATGAAAACAGGATCTGAGGAAGGAAAAGGTTACGGTTAACTGAAAAGTACTAAAGCAACAAACCAACTAATTCCCCACCTCCACAATAGACCGGATTCTGTGGGGAAGCCCTACTTTACGAAACAGGAGAGGTGACTATTGACAAGTCTAGACTCAGGGTCATGTTATGAGTTTGTGGAGTAATCATTTGTTTCCGTTGACGCCTCTCATTTCTAGTTTAATCTTAATTCTTTCTTAAATAAATTTCCTTCTGTTTTATTGTAGGTGCCCACAAGTATGGTGTGGTTTACAAGACTGGTGGTTTAAGGTAAAATGGGATACCCCTTTGGGATTTCTGTGAGAAGTCAGAATCAAGGGCTGCATAGCACCAGGGAATGCTTCAGAAGGGACTGGAGTTGCACCTACTGTTATCCTGAAAGGCAGAGCTGGGCTAGCATATAGCCCAGAGGAGAGCGCTTCAATGGCTAAAAGGCTGGTGGTGTTAACAAACTGACAACCAGCCAGGTAGCTGCACGACTCCCTCATGCTGGAGGCTGGGGGTAACAAAGGAACTCTTAGTCCTGGACGTCCTGAGAACCATCATATATGCGTCTGTACGGCACCTAGTCCAAGAGGGACCTTACGTTGGGTGGGATCTCTAGGCACTACTTGAATATAAGAAACCAAAGAGCTGTTCTGCAGTGGTGCTTAGCACATAAAATCAGGAGCTGGGATATCTTGCAGGACATAGAGGGGAGCGATCCAAGACTGGGTCTGTAAATCCAAGGTGAGTTTTTTTTAGTGATGGATGAATTTTAGAAGTTTGGCAGCCAAGTTCACTTTGGATGGGCACACTAGGTTGGCGTGCATAGCCAAAGGCAGCGTCTCACGACTACCCCAGCCTTTCACATTTGCACAACTGGGTGGAATGCTCCCACCGGGAAATACTGCAAGGGCAGATTTTCTCACAGTGTTTCAGCACTTGTGCTTTAAGGGAAGGTTGTGAGAGAGAAAAGGTGGGTGAGGAAAGATCTGTTGGTAGAAGAGACAAAAAGCTTCACAGAGCTCTTCTTCAGAGCTGCGTAAGGTAACTACAGTGTCACAGCTTAATACAAGAAGGGACAGACTGTTACGCATAAGAGGTTAACACAGGTTGCAAGAAATCACTGTGGGCAATTAACATTTCCACAACCATAGGACAAAGAGTCCATAGGCTACAAATTGATATAATGAGCCATAAAACCAGTGTCTCTGTTGGAATCTTGATTTTTAGTGTCTAGAAGAATTATGAATTTAAGTTCACAGGCTCATTCTTTTGAGGTGTTGTGCAGGTTTCCTTTGAGGACAAAGCCTGATAAGTCTGATATGAGGTGATTGCTTTGGGAAAAGCATTAGCCCATGGGTAATAGGGTGTTTTTGCCTTCAATCGTTTTAAGGAAAGCTTGTTTGGCTTGAGACTTGAGAGATCCTAGTTCTGTTACTGACTGACGGAGTGACCTTGAGCAAGTCATTTTGCTTTTCTATGCCTCAGTTTCTTCATATGTGAAATTAAGACAATGCTTGTCTCCCACACGTAGTGTGAGGAATAGTTAACTAATGTCAGTATGGTGCCTTGAACAAAGCCTATAAAGCTGCGGGGGAGGAAGTCATATGCCTATATTTCAGGAGAGGTTCATCATTTTGAGCATGGGTGTAGAAATGCGTGAATATCGGAAGATTTTTTTTATCCCAACTGTAGAATGTTAAGAGCCTTCCTGTTTTTTCCCCATTTGCTCTTAGGTTGTTTACTTAAAAGTATTCATTTGTTTGCTTCGCTGTGTTTCCACGATCTGCATCTGTTCATTTGTTTAAGTAACATTCTCTTAGTCTTCCACTTCTGTTTCCTCTCATTACAGCATAGCATCTGTTTAGCCCTTTTAAACAAATTTAAAAAAAACAATTAAAAATAAAGTCATAATCTTATAGTGAAAAGTTTGAGAATTTGGCTTCAGAACTTCAGCGTCTGCATATTTCATTCATTGTTTATTTAGGTGCCAGTCTGATGTAGTCTCCACTCCCAGACAATGTC
The DNA here is from genome assembly GCA_007922155.1 of Mesoclemmys tuberculata. Taxonomy (NCBI): domain Eukaryota; kingdom Metazoa; phylum Chordata; order Testudines; family Chelidae; genus Mesoclemmys; species Mesoclemmys tuberculata. The sequence continues at coordinate 31,801,413 of ML675617.1, forward strand.
CATCTGAAGCACTGGGTGCCCTTAACATACATTTAAAAACAGAAGATAATAGAAGATTCAAAGGAAGAAGAAAAAAAATCAACCAGAGCATCAGCATTTCTTCTTTGCATTCCAGAGCCAGTCATGGGAACGATACAGTTAAAAATCTGCATAGTTTTTTCCAACTGCACAGAAATCCAAAAAAAGAAATGTCTTCCGCAAATTGTTTCCTTACACTCTGAATGGGTGAAATTCAGCCCTGTGCAGACAGCCAATGCAAGAGCTGGGCACCACAGAGGGTTTAAGTGAAATTTCATTGGCACAGATTTTGTGGGACTTCAGTAGCATATTTTTCACCCCGTATGGGATCTGCTGGCTGGAATCCCCTGAGGTGCAGAGCAGAGAGAAGTTTGGGTCACAACGTTCGCCTCAGAGGATCAGCTTCTGTAGACTTTTGGATTATTATTTTGGCCTAGTCCTAGGTCAGAGCTTTCAGTCACCTCAACAGGCCAAAATCTTGATTCTTTGGCACAGTTGATCTAAAGTAGCTGAACTTTTTCAGGCCTTGCCCCAGTCTCTCAACCCTTATATCTCACCATTGCCCTCTCACAACTCCCTATCCCTCCTCTTGATCCCTGCCAACACAAAATACAGAGCCTAGCTCACTATTCTCCTCTCACATCCTCTCCCTGTACTACCCAACCCCACCTCTCAAGAGCTGATCATTGTGCCTTTCCCCAGCTCCTGTAGGAATCCTGGCTCTTCAGGACAACATGGGTCTGGGCCCCTGAGGAAGGAAGGAGAAAGAAAGCCATGCATTTGTCTCTGCCTCTGAATATTTGGAGAGAGACTAATTCCTCTTCCTCCTGCGACTCTGAATGGAACAAACACCTCCCTCCATCACCCCCCATACCAGGCAGCAGTGTTTTATAATGGGAGGCTACACAACCCTCTTCTACCATTAGATGGCCGGAGCCTTCTGGTCTTCTTCCTGTCCTCCACTCTGGGGACAGGAATCTTCAGACAAAAGCATCCGCCCCAGCCAGTCTTCCTGCAGGGATCATGGAGGGGTGGTGACCAAGGCACTGTCCCATCTCCAACGCAACCAGAACTCTCCCACAACTCAGTTGGAAACGTCAGAGGAGGAGAAGGACCTTGGGGTATTGGTTGATAGCAGGATGACTATGAGCCGCCAATGTGATATGGCTGTTAAAAAAGCAAATGCGGTTTTAGGTTGCATCAGACGAGGTATTTCCAGTAGGGAGAAGGAGGTGTTAGTGCCGTTATATGCAGCGCTGGTGAGACCCCACCTGGAATATTGTGTGCAGTTCTGGTGT